>OZ008368.1:345760187-346082054 GCA_963931995.1 Phaonia tiefii
TTTTATGTTTTTATGTATTAAGTTTTAAATTCAAATTGATGTATTTTGTTTGTTTTTAATTCAATTGATGTATTTTAAATTTCAATTCATGTGTTTAAAATTTCAATTGAAGTGTTTTAAAATTCATGTGATGTATTTTAAATTTCAATTGATGTGTTTTAAATTGTAATTGTAATATAAAAATATTGTTTGTATCTCCTGATGATGCTACACAATGGAGTAGCGAAATATCGAGGAAAATACAAGAATACAAGAAAAGAAAATCTGACATCAAGCTCGGAGAATATTGATTATTTATTGTTATTGATATATTTTAAATGTCAATTAATGTATTTCAAATTTCAAATATAAATTTTAAATTCCAATTGATGTCTTTTAATTTTCAAATATAATTTTCTAATTTCAACTAGTATTTTTCAAAATTCAGTACTATTTTTCAGTTTCAATTCGATATTTCAAATAGAATTTCTAATTTTCAATTAATTTTTTTTTAAAGTCAATTGAAATAGTGTCGTAAAGTTATTTCTTAAGGAAACACCACGACATGAGAAAATTTACTAAAGTTAGTAAAGTACTATCGTTTTCTAGATATTGATTTGGAACTTACGACTCTATTCTTCTGGTAGTGCGCTATATTTGTAATGAGATGGAGAAGATAATTGGGAGTTGTAGCTAATATAGTGGCTCAGAGGTCAAAATATCAAAATCTACCATATTTCACAAGACTATTTTAATAACAAACCTATTTAAAGAGCGAATAAACTTGTCACTGGGAAATGGTTTCAGGCCGTTTTTATACTGACAGAAAAACGCTTTGTCACAAGTAGTAAACATGTTCGTTAATGACAGTAAATGCTTCGTATATCTGAACATTTTGTCACTGCTGCAACAAAGCAAGTCATACAAGTTACTTCTGACAAATTGGTTTTTCCAACAACACAAACTTCGATGATGCAAGGAATATTTATTGTGATTTTTGGTTTGAAAAAAAGGTGAAATAAAAACAAATTTTGAGTTTAGTTTTCAACTATTGTTATTTGGGTTTAATTGCAATATTTGATTTATTTATTAGGAGACTATGTCTAACATTTAAAGCCTATCATTCGGAAGCAATCAAACTTATTTTTATGAAATTGTAGCATGCAACTCATTTCACTCGTGTAACAAATATTTCGCTCTCAGTGTATCTAGGTCACCCAGAAGAAATCCCAAAAGTTAGAATGCAAATTACCTATATATATTGTGGCTATTGGAACGATTTCAAATCAAATATTCCTGAAAATTTATTTTCAGATTTAGCGGAAAACATAAAGGTATGAATTAGAGTCTTCAACTATAACTTTCAAATCCTTGGAATTGTCTGCAACGATTCACGCAATATTTGAAAACACCTGTTTTTTACAACGGATTGAATTCACTTAGAATCGTTCCAATGCCGTCGGTAATATTGCTTGCTGTTCGATACTCTATGATAAATCAAAATGAATCTCAATAACAACGAAAGTGAAACCTGAATATCTTAAATATGTCCTGAAATATAAAGTTTTAACTGTAAATTTGTAATTATATTCTTATCATTTAATTGCCGATCCATATTAGTTCATTAATATCAGATTAACTTTAATTGACTTAAGTTTTTAACTTGACCCTTTACCTTATTTCCGTCTGTGAAAATTTTGGCAGAAATTGTTTGGCGAGTTTCTTCAAGAAACTCGGCCGCCGTCGCAACACGAATTTAAAGTTGTTCAATAATTCACCCCAATAATCACCGAACTCGACAAAGGTGAAGGAGGAGCAGTAGAGTTGCCTTTTCCGGTAATTCCAAATACACTTAACACTTGATGGTAGTTTTTCTTTTGAAACTTTTGTTACAAAAGATTTTCACACACTGAAACTCGCTCACGTGCAACGTGAAAGTTTTTCGAAAACACAATTTAGGGTTTAATTATCCTGAAAAGTGGTTGATTTTGAAGTTTCCCTCAAGGATGATGTGATGTGATATGAAGTTTTTAAGTAAACAGGTGAAATTTCACAGGGCAGGCACAACAAACGAGTTCAAGTGGAAGTAGAGAGGTTGAAAGTTTCGCTCAATACCGTTACAAACGAAACTTTAAAGGAAACGGAAACACACACGTACATATGTAGTTATTAAGTTACTATTCCAAAATGGAAACACTTTAGATTTTTACACTTTAGACACTTTGAAATGTTTATTTTCTTTTGTTTTATCTTTCGCTTTTTTAATCTTTTTGTATTAAATTGTTGATTCAATTAATCATTTGCTGTTGTAACAAATTAATGTTTGGTAAACGAATTAACTTTTGTTTTATTAATTGTTTCGTTAACACAATTAAAGATGTTTAGTCAATTACTGTTGTTATTACTGTCAGTAAGACGTTTATTACAGGATCTTGTTTTGTTTACACGTTAGCACACGATTTCACTTATGGCTGATTGATTGAGTTAAGACGAGCGTTGTCGCGTGCGCTTCTGAGCAGAGCTAAATAGCGAATGATCTAACGGTTTATTTCGCACTATGCAACATATCGTTGTCGTCGTTGCCGCTGTCGCCTTCGCCTCAGTCGTCGTCGTCGTCATTCACCAAAGTGATGGAAATTGAATCTCATATCACACACTGGTTCGCCTCAGTTCCACAACCACTCAAAACAGTCGTACTTGTTCAGAAACAATGGCGGTTGTGTTTGATACTGCCACCACATGTCATGCACATTTGGTTGAGGAGAGTGGGCGATTTCACAACATCACTTGTCATTCTATTAAAATGTAAAACCCGCCCTCTTTGAGCATTACACACAGAACGAGAGAGAGAAATTTCCCGTTATTTGTCAATAAACACAAATGCGCTCCAGAAAAATTTTTAGTTTTTCGCTCTTTATTTTGCCACTACATATAGGGGTAGAATATGATTAAATGATAGCCAACCCCCTTGTGCACCCGCCCTGCTCATACAGATTGTAAATTAATAAGTCTGAAAAAGTACCAAATACGGTACTTTTCACACCTCAAAGTGCAAAAATATGTACGTAAATGTGATATAAAACAATTATTTACTCTCTAACTCAAAGAAAGTTTTTTGAGATTAAACAGTTGGTTATTTTATGTACCGCAACAAATTTACAATAACAAAAAGTTTCGTCGCATTTACGAATAGCTTCGTTGGAAGTGAGCTAATATAAAAAATCTGCAAAACATATCAACAAAATATCGTCGGATTAAGGAAACTTTTCATTGTTTCTGTAAACAATTACGTTGTGGAAGTGAATTTAAGTCGTCAAAGTGACGTAGCTTTTTCAGATGAGTTTAGTAGAAAAGTTGCCTCTGACGCGATACAAGGTCAGTTACATTTTTCTAGTGTGAAAAATGATTGGATTAGTTGGAATAACAAACCATTCATTGAGTGAAGCACTCTCACTAGCATGACTAGTTTTGAACTCCGTGACAAGGTCATCAACAGATCATCAATCGTATATATAAAAACTGTAAAATGAAATTTACATATGCGAATTAGTATCGATCGAAGATCCTTAAGTACCTACACACGCCAAAAAGTCAATAATTCAAACACAAGAACAAAAAGCTTTTTTCCTCCATGTTGTTCTTTTCCTCTTGCATTCTCACATAGTTCCAGTGCTTAGAGATGAGTTTTAACCTATATCACAGAGGTTAATTTTTCCCCAAACTTTGTACACAAAATGTTCTGATTTCTACAGGTTATTATTTAGATTATTATATACACAAGAATACTCTATTTCTCTTGAAGGAAAAAACTCCATTCAAACCCATTTTAGGGCGCCTATCACGCCGTTCCTAATATAGTGTGGTTTCACCAATATCTCTATATAGGGGATATTACTATAGCTGCGCCAAAGCCAGCGTAATACGGCATTACCACGGACAAATATTATCCCACTTCGTATGTTAACTATGTTAATCCGCGCTAACCAAGAAGTTGCTCATACAATTTTAATCTGTAAATTCTGAAGTCCGTCGGTGGTGCAACGGTTAGTGTGCGCGGCTGTAGTGCGAGAGAACGTGGATTCCATCCCTGCTCTGACCACCTTACATTTCTTTCGGCGACGGCCACCTCTCTTAGTAAGGCGGCACTATCGAGTAATGACCCATGAAATATGTAGCTTCTCAAAACAACCGTTCGGAAACGGTGTGAAACTGTAGGTCCCAATCAGTGAGTGAAAACTAGAAAGCGCACAGCCCAGTGATTGTGAGAAGCTCTCCCCTATCCCTTCATCCGATGCAATGGGAAAATATTTATTTATTTAAATACTGAAGATTAATTTGTAACCTCATTTTAAACTGTACAATTTGATGCAACACTGCTAAGTACCAAAAAATGCAACCATAATAAGAACATACGCAAACAATCAACCGTTTGACGGACGAACAAAAACGATATACAAGCACAATCAGTATTTCTCTTCACTCAAATGCCAACAAACAAAACGAGTGAAACCCTAGTACTTCTCTTCTCTCTCTGTTACTCTCTTCATTGAATATTTCAATACACGAGCAGCTTTTTGATAGTGTTATTGTATATAACTATACAAATTCCAACCATGTTGAAGTAAAATTACATAAACTATGCAAAAAGTATGAAATAAGCAAGATATGACGCGAGAGAAAAATGAGTTTGAGTGAACTCCTAGCACTTTTTGGTTCTCTTTTACCAGGGTTGCCTAGTTGCGCACATCTTCTGGTCGTCTCATTGTACATAGTTTTTGGGACGAAAGCCGATAGGAAATTTTCGTCGCACTGCTGCCACCAATAATGTTTTGAAGCTGTCCCCGCCGCCGATATAACGGGTTTTTCAATAAGAGCGCTACAAATTTATTTATCTTTATTCCTGTGAAAGTACGTTCGATGCCATTATGTATGGAACTCGATTTCTTTTGCATGGCCACCACGGGCACGCTTGCAGAAGTCCAGTTTTCGACGGTTTTCAAGCATAAATCGGCCGATACTTCTGCAATTTCACGTTCGATATTCGTACGAAGTTCATCAATCGTCGCTGGCTTGTTGGCATAAACCATAGACTTGACATAGCCCCACAGGAAATAATCTAACGGCGTCAAATAGCACGACCGAGGCGGCCAATCGACTGGGCCATTTCGTGAGATAACACGTTCACCAAACTTGGTTTCCAATAAATTGCTTGTGGCATTCGCTGTATGGCTTGTGGCGCCGTCCTGTTGGAACCACATGTCCTCCAAGTTCATATTATCCAATTGGGGCCAAAAATATTCGGTTATCATTGAACGGTAGCGATTCGCATTCACAGTAATGTGCCGGTCTTAATTATCACGGAAGTAGTACGGCCCAATGACGCCACCGACCCACAAACCGCACCAAACCGTAATTTTTTCGGGATATAATGATGACTCATGGATTACGTGTGGATTGCTGTCTGACCAATAACGCATACTTTGCTTATTGACGACGCCATTCAGCCAGAAATGAGCCTCATCGCTGAAGATGATTTTCCGATGAAAATCCGAACGTAGCGCTCTTAAAGTTGAGACCACTGACTTCAAATTTCGGTAGTAAATTTTAATAATTTCGACTCGTTGCTGGCTCGTATATCTTTTCATGATGAAATGGCAAACCTTACTGAAGAGAAATGTCAAAAGAGCGGGAAAATATATGGCGTCGTTTGCTGTTCCTTTCGATTTACTTTTGTAACGTCTCTGTTGAAAACCCCTTTAATTGGCTCATTTATTTTAAAAACATTTCAAATTTGTACGAAATTGGCAAAACCAAGACCGGCCAATATAATTATTCTGTTGTAACTCCGTCTTCGATAATTTGGACTCAGCACGAAGTTGCTTTAAATTGGACTAAGTTGCCACATGAAATGACAATTCAATTTGAAATTGGGTGGTATAAACGGTAAAGATAAAAGAACAAGGATATCGCTAACCTGGCCGCGATAAAATGCTGTCTAAATGCAATAAAAGGGTACTACAGCTTTCCCGAGCTCTGAAAATGGTCTTAAGCCTTATCCTGTATTTATAGAAGTGATGGGAAACGTGGACAAATTGTACCACTTGTGGTGCAATTACAATTCGTGTGGTACGTTGGTACAACCATGCTAGTTTTGGTAAATTTCAAACTCCGACAAAATTGTAAAAAAATAATTTAATGTTTTTACACCAGAGCATATTTGAAAAGACGAAACTAAAAGCGTAACAGAGGTAATTTTTAATAAATTTTTCAATGTAAGTTAAAATATTGTAAATATCAATATCGAAAACCAGCCATTTCTTAAATTGTAATTTAATATTTTTGACTTTTGGAAAGAGTTTTTTACAATACCAACTGGTTTTCGCTAAAAGTGTTGTCAACACTGGAATAAGACTAGAATTTCAACACTAGAAATGTCTAAGATATTTTTTCCCATGATAGAACTCGTCAATCTAGGTCCGAAAATTGTAATTAACTTTCCAAGCGGCCGACAGTTCCCAAGTTTTGGTCCCAAAAGTCCCGGAAACATTGGAAATTTTTTAATAAACATAGTAAAGCTGACATATTAACTATCATTTTCCTATTTTTTCAATGATTTCTGGTTTCAATAGTTTAACCGGTTTCAATAGTTTATCATACAAAAGATGCCTCTCAAACCTCTCACAACTTTTTATGTATAAGTCCGTAAAACTTTAGTTTTTAAAACTTTAGTGCTTATTTTAGCTTTGGAGAAACCAGCCGAGAAAACAATAGCATCCGTATGTTGTTAAACTGCATTTGTCCCGACTTGAAATAAATAAATGGTTGAACTGCACATCTCCGAGCCGGGCTCCAAAAGAAAGAAACTAAAACCGAAAATCGGGCATATTATGGGAACTTCAAAAATAAAAAATTGTTCTCCGGTCGGACTTATGGGACCCCTAGGGTCCAAATAACAGGTCCACCTACGGACATTGTAGGAACCATCAAGTGTAGGTACTCAAATGAAAGGTATATTACCCTCACCAATTTAGTGAGTTGCTAAAAACAGGCCTAATGTTTGTCTCAAAAGTGTACGATTTAAATGGTTTTGGTAACCTACCCATTCATTAGACTCCATCTTGTGTAATGTAGTGTCACTTTTTTGCTTATAAATCTCAATTCCACCTTACTTTACGTCAAGAAATTCTAAACTATCTTCTTTCTTGAATTACATCAGTGATGATTTTTTTATTTATTCAGCCTTTGTATTGGTACTTTTTTATTTTATTATCCAAGCTCAATACCATTCTACGAGTATATCTATTTTAATAGAGATATAGTTTCTAAAAAATAAGTTTTGCAAAACACATCATCATGATTCCAGGCAAACCGCACAGCTATTTGAATAATAAAATAAAAAAGGATCAATACAAAGGCTGAATAAATAAAAAAATCATCCCTAATGAAATTAATGAAAGAAAATAGTTTCCCGAAAAGGTAGATTTATAGACGTCCAAAAACCCGATGGTTTTTCAATACTCTAGCGTTAGTAATAATGCTAAACAATTTGTCATCATATTCTTCCCTTTTAATATTTCTCAAATTGGTAATAACTTTATTAACCCGGAGTCGGAGTCGAGCTAAAAAAGTCGACCCAACTCCGACTTCACACTACTGGTTGGAACGATGGTAGTATGACATATTTTAAAATTAGCAAAATTCGACAAAAGTTTTCATATATACAAAATAATGTTTTCCTTAAGCGACATCTATATATAAATGTGAACAAGATTTGCGAAGTGAAATGTATTCACCTGAAAGTATTCTATGCATTATTAAATTATATACACGCTAAAAACGGTCTCTGTAACATATTCTCTCAAATACATTTTACAGGAACCATGTATATGTTTGGAATACACTCCAAATATTCATACATTTGCAAGTCCGAATCCCGCTTGTATTTAAATGCAATCATATGTTGATCCCAAACATGTGTTCATCCCAAACATCCATATACTTACGTCAAAGCATTCGTGTGTTTCCTCCCAAACGAACGATTATCGACTCAATGTATGAAACTATAATGCAACAGACTAGTTTAAATAAGAGACACTCAATTCATTTAAACACGCATTCAAAAATATTTATGAATCACTGACTGAAGGAAAATTGGTTGAGACCATTCTCTCTTTGTCCTTCTTTTTCTTTCACTGACTGAAGGAATGTAGGTTGTGACCACTCTTTCTTTGTCCCTTTTTTATTATTATTCTCTCGACAGAGCATAGCGACAAAAAAATTAAGTAATCAGTGCACCAAACACAGCTTTGTTTGTATTAGAAATAAAACTGTATTTGAATCACAAACACAAATATTATAATATATTAAATAATGTATCTCAAACATGTAATATTGAATAGCCAACATAATGTGTTTGGACACAAGTATACTTTATTTGCGATAAGCTCCAAACATACCTTATATTTGCATCCAGACATGTACATTGTACATTTGTACATTTTTATACCTCGATTACCAATTTTCCTGTTAGGGATCAACCACTTTTACGACTTTTACTCGAAAATCGTTCCCGTTCTCAGGAAAATAGTAAGAAAATTCAAGAGAGAACAGAAAAATATGGCTTTCTCTTTTATAATTCTTACTAGTTTTTACTCGAAGAGGTTTACCGAATAAAAATAGTAAACTGTTATTCTGTATGAAATTGTCATAACAAATTTGAAAATTTATTTAATATCGCCAAATGAATTGATTTATTGCTCAGGCAATGCAAATGCAGGTTGTGGAATCGGATGCCAATTGTAATGAAATGTGGGAATGCTTTTAATTGTTTTGAATTTGTTTGACTGCTGGCAATTCCGGTTTGAAAGTATTTTATATGTACAGGTTTGTGGATTTGATAGGTATTGCCTCATAGTACTTTTGAATTCATAAACCTGTACTGTATAAAATATTTGAAAACCAACATTCCCAGATATGAAGGAAATGCTTTGAAAATAGGTAAAATTGCCAATGGTATTGAAAGTTTTTTGAATTTGCATTTGGACAGGAAATTCAAATTAAACAACAAATTATAATTGTCATATAATTAATTTGCCCTATGTATGATTGAAAATAAGTCAATTGTTTTTCTGGAAAGCATTTTAAAGACGTCCCAAACAATGTACTAAATTACCATCACTGATGCCTTTCTTCCACTACACCATCCTCCAATTTGAAAGGTCTTCATTAAAAGACAATTTTCTCATTTTGTGTGAATTTTCTTCACGTTTCGTTGAGAAAATTAAATTTTTTTCACCGTAAACTTAATGATGTTGAAGGTAAAATTGGTCGTAGTTAACAGGATGTGGGATACCGGTTCTCTGTGTGTGCGTGTGTATGTGTTTGGGGAAATGTGTGAGCGCTCTCTATCTTGCTCTCCCTCTTATTTCCTAGGCTCCTTTAGGGTTTTATTATGGCTAAAATTGTATACTTTATTTTATTAGCCACATCAGTGAGTTGTTTCTTGTTTCCCTCAACAACTTCCATTGAAAACTGCTTGTTAAGATTTTCCTGTACCCCTGATTTGGGATTGAAAGAGAGCCAGAGAAAGAGAGAGATGGCATATACACAATAAAGGAAGAAATTGAATTTTAACAGACGAGTCCTGGCATTTACACGTAGCCCTGCCAGAGAGATGAGTAAAAGGAAGATGGGTGGTTATTACTGAGGGGTGTCACTTTTTTCCAGGGGGTGGTCATGGTGCACTGTAGATGTTTATTTTTTTTTTGTGTATTTTTGGTGTAAAGCTTGTTGGCGCTCAAAACGATTACTCACCGAGGAATTTATTTCGAATATCATTTTTGACAACTCAATTTATTTTTATTAATTTTCCTCTCCTCGCCAGACCAACAGCGGCACAAACACACACTTCCACCCACATGGAAGAAGCGGAACGGAAAGATCTCTCTTACAAACGTATAACAATCATTTCAAATTTCGTTTCGGAATCTGGGTGGGGTTTCATTGGATGATGCTGCTTCTGCCACTGTGGGGCTGGTTCTATTGCTGCCGTTGCTGTAGTTGTTGTTGTTGTTGGCGTTGGGGTATTTAATGCCACTCGTCGTAAGTGAATTCAGTTAATTTATTATCGGGAATTATAGCCTTTATTGTTATTGTTTTTTTATACTCACATAATCATTTATTTTACTCTACTTATTATCCTGTTCGTCAGTCATCCGCACTTTACTACCCCCTCCGTTTCTTGACACATCCTGTGTTACATATCCTTTGCGTACAAACACATTGATTCCGAGTCGGTGTTGGGATTGGCTTTTATCTTCAATGTTATCGTCATCATCATCATCATCATCACCATCTTCTAGGAGCTGAGTTTGTTTTTGCTCGTCAATGGACAAAGGGGCCGAGGAGTAACATTATTTTATAGAGCAATTAGGAAATGAATTCTCGTTATTGCAAACTACTGGATAATATGAACACACAGACATACTTATGTATTTGTATACAGTCCGTTTAACAGGAATAGCACCACGATAAAGGCTGGACATGAGATCACGAGTTCATACCCAACGTGGTGAAACTATCACTTCTATCGATATCGATTAACTTTAAGCGAAGCACAGACTTGCCATTCATAAGCATGAACATCAGCTATCGTTGATGTGTATTGTCGGTTTACCGCCCTTCTTGATACCAAATAAGAATATAATACAAGTTGTTCGCATCACTATCATGTTTACAAAATTTTTTGCTAATATTTTTCCAAATTCATCAGCCGTGATTACCAAGTCTGTGGTTCGCTTAAGTAAAGAACGATTTTTGAATTTTAAATTTTCTAAATTTAGAGTTTTATAGATTTAGATGTTTGGTAAACTCTCACCTGAAATCGTAAAGTTTTTCCGGTTATATGAGCTACTCCGATGACAATTGATCTAACTATACATATTTGACAATATTGAGATATCACAGCTATTAAAACTAAAACATATATCTAATCCTGTCATGTTTAAACATCCCAAAATTCATAGAACCACAACACTCAAAACAAATCGATAACTGGTTTAGTTATCGATATATAGGATGTTTAAATTTGAAATTTACATTTCTCGTGGCATATATATGTATGTAAGCTGGATTGAGGAAAGGAACCTGCTGTGTGAAAATCAAGCTTCAATTAGCCACACTTGTCTAGAATCGGCCAAACCCTGAAAATCGATTAATCGACACGACTAGTCCCTCTATTTATTCCCAATCACATATAGACTTTGTTCCCGTACGCCAGTTTTAGGATTTTTTAATTTGCATTACTTTATCTAATGCAAATGCAAAAGAATTACCATTATTCGCAATGGCAATTAAAAAATATTTAATGTAATGAAATATGGAACTGCTTTTGATATTTTGAATTTATTTTACTGCTGATAATTCTGTTTTTAAAGTTTTTTATATGTGACTTCGATTGGTGCTGCCCATAGAATAACACATACCATAGAAGCTTTTATTCGCTCAATAAATTAAACGTCATAGGTACGATGGGAAGTAAACATTGGATGGTGGAAAATATGGGTTCAATAATACCAGATAGTGGCAATAGTATACAGCGATCAACAAAGGAACAACAACCGAATTTCGTGTTTTTGTTGCAAAATAGTTGTGTTAAATACAATACAAATGTATACCAACGATAAAAGTCAACACAAAAGTGCAAAATATATTTAAATTTTTCAGTTCTACACCAAAACGACAGGAAAAAGTTAAGTGAACATATTTTGTAACTCCACCTGGTGTAAGATAATTTTAAATTTAATTGCTCTCATTTCCTCAAACCTACGATGAAGAGTGTGAAATGAAATGTCAGATGAGAGAATAAGTTTATGGTGCTGCCTCGTAGTAGTTTCAAACTCATAAACCATAAAACATTTGAAATCCTAAACTGCCACATATGAAGGAATTGCCTTCCAGATAAGTAAAGGGTGTCTCAGTAAGAATGCACTTTTTAATTTTAAAATAAAAACACGTATTTTTTCCGAAAGTTGTGATTTTTATATTGCATTGTAAGAGGACATATTCCGATTAAGTATTGAATTAAATATCCGTCAAATGGCCCCCACTGCTCTGATGACAGGCAATTACTCTTTTTATGAAGTTTTCCATGACTTTGTCACAGAGATGTGGTTGTATCTCACCGACAACGCTTTGGATCTTGGATTTGAGCTCAGGAATTGGTTCTAGTTTATTCGCATAAACACGAGATTTCACAAAACCGCAAAGATAGAAATCGTACGGCGTTAAATCGCATGATCTTGGTGTCCAGTTGGCATCAGAATTTCTTGAGATAATTTGTTGAGGCCACAAGAACTCCGTTGTCATGTTCCGGTAACGAATGTTCACAGTAACTGCAATTTCGGCCTCATCTTCAAAAAAGTAAGGCACAATCACGCCGCCTGACCAAAATAAGACAGGTGCTCGTTGTGGGTTCCGAACCCCAACTTCGACAATTTTGTGTATTCACAAAGCCATTCAGATGGAAACGCGTTTCATCGGAGAAGATGCCTTTTTTCGAAAAATTGTCATTGACTTCACTTTGCTCCATTACCCATTGAACGAATTGCCGGCGCTTTCCATGGTCTGCTGGTTTGAGCTCCTGAATAAGCTGAATTTTGTACGCATGAAGGTCTGTTGACAAAATTCGCTGCATAGAACTTCGTGACATTTGAAGTTGTTGAGAACGATGTCGAATTGATGTTGCCGGGTTTTCGGCGACACTCTCGTTTACAGAAGCAATGTTTGCAAGACACAAAGACGATCAAGAATTTTCTTCTCTACCCTTTTGGCAACCCTCGTAAAAGAGGACCAAAAAGTGGTCACAGTTCATTCAAACTCATTTCTCTCTCGCGCCATATCTTGATTATTTCATGCTTTTTGCATTGTTTATGTAATTTTACTTCAGCATGGTTGGAATTTGTATAGTATTGAAATATTCAATGAAGAGAGTAAGTGAGAGATCAGAGAATGGTTAAGATTTCACTCGTTTTGTTTGTTGGCATTCCAGTGAAGAGAAATTTTGACTGTCTACTTGTAAACCTTTTTTGCAAGAGACTGACGGGTACGTTGACGCACAGGAGTCCTACTGTCAATAATCGACCCAGTTTCTTCAAATTTTTTGACCACTCTTCGACGCATTACGTGCTCTTTGTCGATTAAAAATTCTTTGAAGTTTGCGAGCGGTCTCACCATAACTCTCCAAAGTTTTGTAATAAGTTTTCACAATTATAACGGGTTGTTCTTTCGTAAAGCGATTCATTTTTAATAATAGGAATAAACATATGTGACAGCTGCCAAATTTCAGAGTTGCCACTTGCACAGAAAAAAATTACACTAAATTTAAAAACTGTAATCTTACTGAGACACCCTTTACAATTGCCTATAGTATTTACATTTATTTGAATTTGCATTTGTAATGCTGTACGGGTTTTCTATTTTTTTTCGTTGTTGAAAGATGGCAAATTTTGAATTTAATTTTACCAATATTTTCTAAAATTTTATAAATTCTTCAAACTTCGTTTGGATCGATCCTGATGACTTATAATTTTAAAGTCTTATGTCTCATATATTCTGCTGCATCTCGTGAATTGTGCATATAACTCTCGTCTTATACATGCATTTTGTTATGTGGCACTCATGTAAAACGGACTATATATAAGTATACATGTTTACCTACACATGGATACAAGTGTGGATGTATGTATGGGTGAATCTTTGTATCCAACATTTACTAGATTTCTCTCTATGCTATTATGCCATTTTGTTAAGGATTTTACAAGTTCATCAACACGTTTAAGCTTATTTTGCCAAAGATATCTACATCCTTGCTTACTTTTTGCCTTCTATTTCTTCTTCTACTTCTTCCTGGACTACTTGGTATAATCGTCGTCATCATCATCACCATCATCATTTTGCTTAGCATCGTCAACATCGTCATCATCTTCAGGAGTTTTCAGTTCATTCAGTAAATTAATGTTTAGTGATTTTTGTTCGGTTTCTCTTGTTCTTTTTCGGTTTCAACTCTGAGATAAATTCCATTTAGTAAAAAGGGATTTTGTTTAGATAAATGGATAGGATCATGGAAAATTAAATGCATTTAATGTTATAAATGTTGATTGGTTAACTTCCTCTCATGGTCCTTGGATGGGGGTAAAGTAATTAGGACATTAAAATCTATATAAAGTATACACTGGTTTTGGAATATTGATTTTGTTTCGAATTGAAGTGGATGTTGTAAAGAAAAGCTTGAAACTACTAGTTGATTTATAATTTGTACTTATGTCGGAAGTTTTTACTTTAGGGATAAGGGTGAAATTAGGGTCTAATGAAATTGAATTTACCTGTAACAATGGAGATATTTTGCTATGAAGTGCGATAATAATATGAATCTGATAATAATTTATTTTGAAATTTTTTCGTTATCGGTTTAAATATGCGGACTGTAACGAACTTTGTCCAAAATTTTTGATTTGGGACCAGTGTGCACTGAGTCCAACGAAAGAAATACTTTGTCATGTAAACCAGGGGTGGTGAAATAAAAAGCGATAAATTGTACCAACCAAAAATTTCATAGGAAATTCCCTAATATTTGATGAGGTTTTTTGTTGGTCCGTCGGTGGTGCAATGGCTAGTGTGTGCGGCTCTTGTGCATGAGAACGTGGGTTCGATCCCTGCTCTGACCATCTTAAAATTTTCTTCGACGACGGCCACCTCGCTTAGTGATGGCGACACTATCGAGTACTTAGCCATGGAAAAGCTTCTCAAAATACCGTTCGGAACCGGAGTAAAATTGTAGACCCAATCAGTTAGTGAAAAATTAGAAAACTCTCTGAGAAGCTCTGGGCAAACGGTTTTTTTCCTTGGTTTCAAAAATACCATAATTCACACATAATTACTTACTTAGGTGGCCTCAAACAACCTAGAGAGATCGTCAGCTTTTCTCCTCCAGTTGGTAACACCAAGCTCTCGCAGGCAATATTCCACCTGGTATTTTCAGCAAAGTCTTGGTCGTCCTAATTTTCGATGTCCTCCGAGTACGTCTTCGAATACCTTTCGCACCGGTTCATTCTGATCCATTCTACTGACATGGCCTAGCCAGTGTAAACGCGCTGTTGTGATACGCATAAGTTCTACAGACTATACAGATCGTAGATCATCCGTCGTCGATATCCGCCGTTCTCTATTATAGGACCATATATTTTTCTGAAAATTTTTCTTCCGAAGACTCCCAGTGATGTTTGACCAGTATGCGATATGACCCAGAATTCTGCGCCATAAAGCAATACAGGTTGTATGAGAGTCTGATATAGTTGGAACTTCGTTTCTCAAGAGAGAGTGTCTTATCTCTGAAGTGCTTGCTTAGCCCAAAATAGAACATGTCTGCAAGCACTATTCTCCGTTTGGTTTCCAGGCTGACGTTATTGCACGTGTTCACGACAGATCCGAGGTAAATAAGTTCGTCCACTACATCGAAATTATAACGGTTATCAACGTTCACCCTTTCATCCAATCGGGTGGATGTTCTGCTTGTCGGAACCAGTAATTTTGTCTTGCCCTGGTTTACCGCCAAACCCACTTTTGTTGATTCCTTCCCAGATCTCGAAATAATTGCAGTAACTTCTCGCAGATTTCGCCCAATTTCGTCTTAATCATCGCCATACGCGAGTAGCATGTTACTTTTGCTGCTGCACGCTGAAAGATCGGAATGTTTTTCTTGTGTGGATGCAAATACAACTTGTGTTTGGAGCTTGTCGCAAATATAGTATATAGTGTTTGCTATTTAATATTATATGTTTGAAATACAATGATTAATATATTACAATACATATGTTTGTGATCCAAATACAGCTTTGTTTGTGATACTACTACAGCTGTGTATGGTTTACTTCATTTTTTGGTCAATATGTTCTGTCGTGAGCAAAATAAGAAAAGAGGGGCAAAGGGAGATTGTTCTCAGCCTAAGTTAATGTTATTGCAAGTGTATAACTGCATATTTGCACTAATCTTTCAGTCAGTGATTTACAAATAGTCCAGAATGTATGTGTAAATGAGTTGAGCGCTGCTTATCTCGACTGATCTATTGTGTTTTAATCTCATGCATTCAGTCTTCAATCGTTCGTTTGGAAGGACACGCTAATGCTTCGACATATGTAAGTGTTTGGATGCTTGGGATGAAACACACATATGGCTCCACGTGAAAGTATACATATTTGCAATTAAAGATGCTAATGTTTAAATACAAGAATGTTTAAAACTTACAAATATATTTATATTTGGAGTGAATTCCAAACATAGACCTGGTCCCTGCATAATGTGTTTGAGAGAATATATTACAGAGGCTATTTTTCAGCGTGTGATAGTTTTATTAGTGTTGACTGCAGCCTTTCTCATGACGATCTCTATCAATTTGTTGAAGAGAAAATAGGGTGTCTATCAATAGGGTGTCGCCCTGCCTGCGGCCTCAATGGATTGGTGAGATCTTTACTGAGGATTTCGTGTCGGTTAGTGTCATTCTACAAAGGCGTGTCAACTAGCAGTAGTTCCAAGCCCCGACATAGCTTCATATAGTTTTCCCGCATCGGGATATCGAAGGCAGCCTTATAATCTACAAAGAGGTGGTAGGTGTCGATTTCTTTTGCGTAGGATTTCTCCAAGATTTGTCGTAATGCGAATATCTCGTCGATAGTTGACTTTCCAGGCATAAAGCCACACTGGTAAGGTTCGATCAGGTCAGCAACAAACGGCATTAGTCTTTCGCACATTACGCTCGAGAGGACCTTGTATTCGATGGATAAAACGCTTATTCCACTATAGTTAGTATATATACTAGGGTCGCCCTTTTTTTAAAACAGGACACATGATACGACTCCGATCATCGGGCACGCATTTTTCTAGCCAGATTTTCCATATGAGCTGATGCATGCAGCTTTCCAACTCATAGCCGTCAGTCTTAAACAGTTAAGCCGGTAGTCCATTAGCACCAGCGGCTTTGTTATTCTTAAGCCGGGAAATTGCAGTTCAAAATTCGCTCTGGCTAGGAGTGGGGCAGTCGACGCCATTATTCTGAATGTAATCCACACTTTCATTCCTGGGAAAAGTAAAGTAGAGAAGTGATCTCTCCATATTCTCAACAAACTCTGCACATCTGTGGGCGGCCCTGATCCGTTTCCATTGGTTTGAATTTGTACTTTACGGTAAAATTTACGGGCCTCATTCTTCCTTCTGGAGGATTCAATTTACTCACTCTCGCCAATGAATGAATTTATGCGAATGAATTCATGCAGATGTTTATTATATGCACCATTTCTCATATTCAATCCTTGGGACGTGGAATATTGACTTCCAACTATCCAGAAAATCGAACTTCGTACAGTTCAATAACCTGAAATTGAAAGCCCTTCGGTACTGCTATTAATTAACTTTGACCCATTTCTGACCATGGATGTTTTCGTGGGAAACAGGGCCAGCTTTCATTGAATATTTGTCAGACGAATATTAAAGCTTTGATTTGTGAAAAATTATTTATTAATGTAGAGAATGAATAATTTCTATATTCATGTGCTTCTTCTCAATTGGTAGCATTAAATAAAAAAAAATTTGTTTGGTTTATTTGTGGAGTTTTAGTCGTAGTTCACGCTAACAAAAAACGGTCCCAGCAACATATTGCAGGAAACATGTATATGTTTGCAAGCATTGTTTTCATGAATTGAAGATCGGGTGCTTTTTTGTTTCTTTGTTGGCTGTCACGGTTTTGTTTTCAACAGTTGTCAACAAACAAAGTCACATTTGGGTCACAAAAACACATATTATAACACTAAGTCTGTTTTTGTATTCCCTTAAGCTATCGCCACTTACGACTTTCCAAATAAAACGATCCACACTTAATACTACGCAATGTGGCAACATTTGCTGCAATGGGTGAAAACATGCGATACGGCACCACGTTTGTAGCCAGTGGCAACACATGGTAGCAGCAGATGGTGTTGTAATTGTAAGCAGCAACAACAGACATTTTACTTTCGATCATTCGTTTCAGTTGTCAAATTCTACACATTCGTTTCAGTTGTCAAATTCTACACAATACAAGAATACAAAAAAGGATAAAACCAAAATACATATGATTTTGTGTCGTGAAACGAAAAATGACATGGAAAAAATTTCATCACCTGATTAAACGACTATACCTGGTAAATACGTCTACCATGATCAATATGTATAACATTTACTGAGCGTTGTGGTGAACTATTTATTTCCAATTTTGTTTTCTATCGGAAATAAAAGTCTATCCTTCAAATTTAGAGATGTAAAAGTATACGTAGTCTTCGATTAAACAAAATAATTTTAATGAACTTAAAATGTGTAAGTCGTTTTGCAAATTTCTGCTTTTGGGTCTCTCCTTGATAACATTTTCATTCGCTTTGTTGCTATTCCTTGAATTGTAACATGTGGCAACATTGTCATTGCTCAGGGCGGAATTTAAGTGAGAAATTGAAATGCCACTTAATATCGCTTAGCTGTCCCGTACAAATTAAGATATAATTAACTTTAGCGGGGTAAAAAAACACTCTTATTATTAACTATCGCATGTCTACAAACTAAATTATGCTGTGGTAGAATTATATTGTGGTAACCGAATTGAAAATGAAATTCGGTTGTACCTACAGAATTCATGAGCAATTCGGTTACAGCAACTGAATTGACACCGAATTCGGTCGTTGCAACCGACTTGGGTTGATCCGGTTATTGCGGCCGAACTGATACCAAATTCCGTAGTGACAACCGAATTGATGCTAAATTCGGTTATTGCACCTGAATTGATGCATATTCGGTTATTCCAGCAGAATTTTGTACCAGTTTCGGCTGCTCCATCAGAATTATTTCTAAATTCGGTTGTTCTAACCGAAATTTTAGAAAATTTGGTTGACAGAACGAATATAATTCCAGATACAGTTGTCACAACCGAATCAATTATGAAACGAGGTTGCTTCAACCGAATCTCAGTTGTGACGACAAAATTTGGTCGACGACTATGACGACTGTGGTTATGGTTGCCGAATTTACGGTTGCTACAACCTCTTCTCGACCAATTACTTTTCTGGGTGCGGGATGGGATGACTGCAACATTAATGAAATACAAATGAAACGAAAACATTATAAATTATAAAGACTCATTCATGTCGCCTGCCAAATAAATCCTTCTTTCAAACCCCGATCAAATCAACAATTCAAAAATACATTTCGACCGCAATTACGAGACAAATTATTGTGGATGCACAAAAAGCGATGTAAATTTTATTGTCTACACATTCCAAGTATTGGCGCTGCCTCTGACTCCATCCCCCCTCCCCCACCGCCAACTATAAAACACCCATAATATTTATGTTTTAATCCTTTTTACCTATTGCGCTAATATCATAAATATTTCAAAACCTAATTGAAACTGAACTCCATGGAACAGAAGGGAACGGCAGATTACACATTCTGACAGACACTGAGACACTCAGACATCTCTGTACGGGTATTACAAATGCATTATTATAAATTGTACACTAAAATGCTCGCACAAATACTCTCGTATAAATTGTCAGTCATAAATAACATGGAAAATTGTAAAACGAATGTACGATATGGCCATTTAACTTAAGATCCTCGTACTCTCCTCCTGCAGTCGGCACAAAGGACTATACGTTTTTGCGGAACACACACAGCCATCAGCCAACAACAACTCTCATCTGTGGCGCTTGAGTTTTCTTTCGTTTGGCCGCCTCAACGATTTTTGGTGGCTGCTGGCTGAGTGGCTCTGTGGTCGACTGTGTGGTTGGTGTAGTCTCCCTCCCTACTCCCCCACGCACCCGCCTTCCTTTTAGCCAAAAATACAAATAAACGAAAAAAGCAACAAAAAGACACCGAGTACAAACAAAACGGAGATGGCGACCGCAATAAAATTTAAACAAGCATAAACGTTTTACCAACAATCTGCACACACACACACATACACACACACGCATCTACACAAAGTCATATAAGGACGACTGACTTGCACAAACACACACATCATATCATGGCCCAAATGCCGTAAAAGCTGTGCATATTAGATGTTCTATGTAGGATGGCTACAAAAACCCAACCTCAAACAGAGAACGAGATACATTTCTATTACGAGTACTAGCCTGGCATCATCAATTCAAATTTTTGGTAGGTTTGCTCCTAAGAACACCAAATTACTTACGAGGCTTGGGTATGAAGTCACGGAAATGCAAACGCGAAGATAAACATATAAACTTACGGCCTTATTCATAAAAAATCATTAAATTACCTCTAAAGCAGTCATCAGTTATTGAAAGCTTTAAGATTTGGCGAAGGTTTTGTTAGAACCGTATTCATAATGAGTATTTTGACTAGGGAACAGATAATTGACTGACAACCCTGTTTTATGTATTCTTACAGTGCTTGTGACGCAAAAACAAGATGAACAATAACCGATAGACCGAATTAATTTTTTTTATTTAAATGCGTCAATGCATTTTTGCAAAATTTTAAACATTAATGGAAAGAACTATTCAATAAAAAGATCAATTAATATTTTGCTATATTCAGAAATTTGGAAGAAGTGTCAAAAAATCATATTGAATTGGATTTTAGTTTTGGGTAGTCGAATCTAAAACCGGATAATGGGTTGTAGTTTCAATGTTTTGATTTTATATACATCACTATGTAAACAAAAGTTCATTTTGGTTAAAAATTATAAAAATTGGACCGAAATTATTTGGTTGTTTGGCAGGATAATGTGACACTATAAACGCTGCAAATATACACAGAATAATTCCACGTGTTTATATCGCATATATATTTAAGTACGGCACGCGTGAAATGTAAAAAATTTGTTTCATTTGTGTATTAATCCGGATAAAATTGCCTTAAAGAAGGGTTAAACGTTCAACAAAAATGGCGACGTTAGAGAACTCTTAACAGAGGAATTTTTCGATTATGAATACAATTTTTGGGCTTTACCTTCTTAAACCTTTAACAAACCTATGACAACTTTTTATGAATAAGGCCGTTAATATTTCTAAATATATGTCTATTTCTAAAAATTAACACAACTATGGATTTTGTGAATCAAATTTTTATAACGAACTAGCTGAAACACCACCCGCTTCGTCAGCCAAAAAAAATGTTCCAATAATTTGAATAAAATTAATACATATCTGTTTTTCATTCAAAATTAAAATGTTCGTTTTTAAAATAATTTTATTCTTCAATATTTTGCTGCCGTTCAAAATCAAAATGTTTTTAAAATAATTTTATTCTTCAATATTTCTCTGCCCTTTGGGTAGCATCGTCCTGACGTCCTGAGGATGCTACCCAAAGGGCTACCAAATATTGAAAAATAAAATTATTTTAAAAAACGACCAAATGCTCGAACATTATAATTTTGAATATAATACGAAAGGTCGGATAAATCAAAACTTTTTTAGATGTGTTTTTCCAAAAACTTATTACATTCTCTCTTTCTCATACATGAGCGAGAGCGTAATTTTATTTAATTTCTCTTTCGCCTTTTTTAGAATCTTTTTCAATTTAAATTATCTAATTTAGAAAAAAAAACCCAACTTAATTGTCACTTTGTTTTATAAACGGTGGGTCAGTAAGGACGCACTTTTTTTTGAGATAGTTGTGATTTTTTATTGGATTGTAAAGAGGATATCTTCCGATTAAGTATGGAACGAAATATCCGTCAAATGGCCCCCTGGCTCTGATGGCACGCCATTACTCTTTCCATGAAATTTTCCATGACTTTTTCACAGAGATGTGGCTGTATCTCACCGATGACGCGTTGAATCTCGGATTTGAGCTCAGAAATTGTTTCTGGTTTATTCGCATAAACTCGAGACGTCACAAAACCACAAAGAAATAAATCGCACGACATTAAATCGCATGATCTTGGTGGCCAGTTGACATTAGAATTTCTGAGATAATTTCTTCTGGAAATCGTTGCTGCAACAAATCGATTGTTTCATGCGCGGTGTAGAAAGTGGCGACGTCTAGCTGAAACCACAAGTCGTCCAGATCCATGCCGTCCAGATGAGGCCACAAGAACTCCGTTATTATGTTCCTGTAACGAATGCCATTCCCAGTCACTGCAATTTCGGTCTCATCTTCAAAAAAGTAAAACCCAATCACGACGCCTGGCCAAAATCCGCACCAGACAGTTGCCCGTTGTGGGTGCATTTGTTTCTCACGGATTGCATGAGAATTTTCTGAGGTCCAAATTCGACAATTTTGTGTGTTCATGAAGCCATTCAGATGGAATGCGCTTCTCGGAGAAGATGAGGTTTTTTTTTGAAAAATTCGCATTGACTTCACTTTGCTCCTTTACCCATTGAACGAAATGCCCGCGCCTTTCCACAGTCTGCTGGTTTGAGCTCATCCTTGTTTTTTTAACTGCAATTATTCAATACAGTTTCAAATATATGATTTACGCTGAAACTTTTACATTTTAGATTTTACATTTAATCATTAAATAATTCTGAATAAAATCATTTAAAAACCAATTTTTATAAAATACATTCCATTCCCAACTAGGCGTATAGGTGTTGTCTGTACCACTTGCTCTTTAATTCTTACACCTCCCATCAAAATTTGAGAGTATTACCGGTTGGCCGACTTGATATCTCCAGTAAACCACAATCGATCTTAATATAATCTGGTACTGATCAACATTTTGGCAAAAGCAACTGTGTAATAAATTACCAACTTCGCCACGCCCATTTTTGTATCTCCCATATAAATATTGGGCGGGCAATTGGTTTGTAGTCACAAAAATTCCCCAAAACGACTTGGAATGCTAACTAAGTTGGGTATTAAATAATATTTAGCGCAATGTCAATCTGCTGTTAAACATGGTCACATTTGCCACGCCCATTCATTCATCGTAAGGGTTAATATAGGCATTTTTAACAGAACTTGGATGAAATGGATGACTTAGGATGAGGGTATGTTTAAATCGGTTCACCGGACTGAATTATATGTACCGGTTTTGGGTAAACTTGCACATGATGTTCATAAGGAGGCTAGTCATTTGTTGCAATTGTTTCATTAACCGCCTGAGGCCATTAAGCATTTCTAAGGTTACATTTGATTTTCAATGATCATGGTTTATTCGAGAATGTAGATGTTTGGTTACGTTTTGAGATGTGTTGTATTCATTTTGAGAATCATCGCTTACAACATTGGCATATGATGGTTGAGAGTTAACACGAGCATTAGATGGCATGGCGGAATGAGTTTGAACATGTAAATTTTTCTCGTTTGATACGTGAGAGTTTACACGTGGATTTGTTTGCACGGGCTCAATAATTGTGCCGAAATTAATTTTATTTTGTGCAAATGCATTATTATCGGATCTTCGTGTAGAAGGTTACTGGGTTTGCAGAATGTGCTTGTATACAGAGCAGCCTTTATAATTGGCTGGGTGATTTCCGTTATAGAGGGCAAATATGACTTGGGTTTCCCAATCTTATCGCCTTGATAGATTTTATGCACTTTGGCCTTCTCTGGCAGAATGATTTAGTGCGACCATATTGCTGGCAGTTTGTACACTGAGAAGATAGTCTTTGTCGTTCTGGGTGGCTCGAATACAATACGCCAAGAATTGATGAAGAATATTTATTTATTGTTGGGATTCAACTTGAGATCAACTTCGAATAGTGGAAGGGGTTCCTTCGTTCCTCTTCTGTGAATATTCTAAAGAGAGGTCACTTCATGGTCGAGTTTAATAATATCATTTTTTAAATCTTCTATGTTTACTGAAGGGTGCATATTTCTGACAACTACTTCAAAGAGACGTTCTTCCTTGAGTTCGTGAGTACATAACTCTGTGTTCCGTTTTACAAGCTCGGATATAATCTTTTATAGATCTCTGAATTTTTGGACATAACCTTCACCTGCTGGTTTTTCAGACTTCTAAGATCAAGCTGATCTTTTGCTATTTAATTTAATAATGAATGTTGCAGACATTATCCACAAATATACACACTGAAAAATCTGTATTTTCTTCGTGTTTGGCTGCAAACATAACGCGTATTCGGAGCTTGACGCAAATATGGTAAACTTGTGTCCAAACACATTGTGTTTGCTATACAATATTGTATATTTGAGACACAATGATTAATATGTTATAATATTTATGTTTGTGATCCAAACACAATTTTGTTTGTGATGCAAATATAGCTGTCTTGATGCACTGCCTACTTTTTTTTTTTGTCGCTATGATATGTTGAGAGGAAAATCAAGAGGGACAAAAAGAGATGTTTGTAACTAATTTTCGTAACTGTATTTTGAAACAGTATTTTTGCATTCTTTCAGTCAGTGATTCATAAATATTCCTGAATGCATGTGCAAATGCATTGAGTGTTTTTTATGATCACTGAGCTGTTGCATTTTAATTTCATGCATTCAGTAGTCAATCGTTCGATTGGAAGGAAACACGTGAATTCTTCGACGAAAGCATATGGATGTTTGGGATTAAGCACACGCATATTTTAACTGTTAAAACTATACATCTTTGCCAGTAAACATACTAATGCTTGCATTTAAATATAAGTGCGTTTAGGACTTGCAAATATATGAATATTTGGAGTATGTTCCAAACATATACATGGTTCCTGCAAAATGTGTTTGAGAGAATATGTAACAGAGGCGGTTTCTTTTCAGCGTGTAGGAGGTGATTTAGAGAAACGTTCATTATTGGGGATTTTCTGACTTTCAACTTCTTGAAGTTTCAAATAAAATTGCATTTTTCTGTTTAAAATTTAAAACACTTTAAATAAAATTCACCAGTTTTTGATCTGGGAAACATTCACGCTTCTAATTTCAACTCGAAAAATTTCAAATGAAATTGAAAGTTTTAGTTTAAAATTTGGAAAACTCTAATTGAAATTATGACTGGTTTTAAAATTGCACAAGTTTCAAATCAAAATTAAATTCAAAAAAAATTTAAATTGATAATTGTACAAATTGATTTCATTGAATAAATTTTAGAAAATTTCAAATGAATTTGAGTTTAGAAATTCAAAACAAATTCGTAACTTTTAATGGAAAGTTGCGCAACGATAATCGAAAATGGGAGTTGATGGCCATTTCAAATTGTTAAAATTAAAAAAAAAATGTAATGTATGTATTTTAATAAAATAACATTTCAATTGAAATCAAATATATTTTGTAAAATAAAAGTGAAATTTTATAACTTTAATTTTCTTTTTTACTTATTCATCAAGTTTCAAATTTAATTTCAACATTACTTTGACTTGTACTTTAATCTTCAAATGAAAATACTAGTTTGTTATTGATTCGACAACCATAGATGTCTCTTCCCCCAATTATCACACAATCCTCGTTCAATTGTGTGTACGGATAATGAAGACGAAAAGCGGAAAAATAAAAATGTGAATAAAATTTTCATAATGATGGCCTCTCATTAAGCGCCAAATGTAATACATCTTTATTTTTTATTTTGTGGACTTGGGGATAGATAGATAGGCCTTTCTTTCCATTCAGCATAAATGGAAGACAGCCGAAAATTTACAGTCATGGCGATGACAGTGGCGCAATCGTAATATGCATTATAAGAGTGGAAACGCTTGCGAGTGAGGCTATGTGTGTGCTTGCGTGTGTGTTTGTAAGAGACCTCATATTCTCCGGTGGAAAGCAATTTTAAAACAATTTGCTAAATTGAAAGCAAAATATGCCATGATAAAGATACCCGTAAGGTGGCACTCCAATGGTCGAGGTGGCCGAGGCTGTGAAGGACTTTTCATGCAAACTAAAAGGCACAAAAGGAATATGAGGATGCGGATGCGGATACAAGTCGAGCAAACTGTTCATAATTTAATGTACGACCGGATCTCGAGGTATGGAATGGCATTGGGCCATAATTCATTGGTCGCAGCAGTGATCTAGAACAAAAATGGAAGCGCTACGACGGGATAAACGACGTACACATTCCACACATTCGCAACAACTGCACAATGGGTACATTCAAAATCAGCATCATCCGCATTATTATTATAGTCGTCGTCGACGTTGACGTCGTTATCGTCAGTTGTTGATAGAGTGGGAGGGCATTGGTGGAGGTACTAGAAAATTAATTATTTTCCATTAAAGCCAAGTTAGAGCCAAAGAAAAGTTCCATAAAAGGCAATTTAGCGCGTCAAGTGCTCATATAAATAACATCAATTTCATTTTCTCCATTTATTTTATGCTCCACATAAACGAACTCCTCCTCCTCCTCCTGCTGCCAACTCGTGTGCCGTGTGTCCTCAGACCCCCTGACCCATCTCTTGGTTTCCTTGAAACTTGAGAACATTTCATTTAGTATTCAGAGAAGGCCTAGCTGGCGAGCAATAGTACCGGAGGAGAAGGTAACTAAAATATATTAAACGGCAACCGGAAATGGCGAAAAAAATAAAGTGAATTCATACAATCAACCCGTACAGCTGAAGAACAACGTATCCACCTACCAACCAACCGACCCACAACCATCTCGCCAGCCAGCCAACCATTCAATTCACTGCCCATCCTGCCCGACATGAGACCTCCTTTTTTTATTATGGCCCAAACAAGTGGAGGAAAATAAATTTATACGATAGGAACTGAAATTGTATACACACGCAAGCTAAATGTAATAACGGAATATAAAATCATGTTTGGGTCCATTGGGGGGGGGAGGGTGGCGCAAACAGCATACATATTCATATATAAACCCACATGTGTGTGTGGCTGTGTAAACCAAATTAAGGACTCCTATTCATATCCTGCAAAGATAACATCTTTATAATGATGTTCTTCACAGCGCTGTAGCCGTACTTGTAGTGCGATCTCCAACATTAAAAACAACGCCAATTCATTTGGTCCTTTTGTCTGGTTGTGGGTGATGTTGGACACTCTACGGCGACCGGGTGGGGGATAACAAAAATTACACCCATTTGTCCCCACACTAACTTCGTCGCAAGCAGTTGTGTTTGTCAGTTTATTCTCCACAAGGATGCAGAAAGAAAAACTAGATTAAGTAAATTAATATTTTATCAAGGCACTCAATTACATAAATTGAAGGTTTTATATTCCACGCAATTGTTGGTGAGATCTCAGTAACAGCGTTTGGGTGGAAGTGAAGATATTCTGAGGAGTGATTTGTAAGAAAATATATTTGCTGTCGATACGTCCTAAACTTTTAATGAATTGAATATACAGGATGCTTTCCCTGACAGGGATCTATCTTATATCCGGCTAAAGAGTGCACACTCAAAAAACGGCTACAGGAACATATTGCAGGAACTACGTTTATGTTTGCAAGCATTTGTTTTCATGATTTGAAGACCTCCTGCTTTTTTTTCTTTGTTGTTAACAAACAAAGCCACATTTGGGTCACAAAAGAAGATATTATAACCTATTAACCATTGTGTCTCCCACATTTAATATTGAATAGCAAACACAATGTGTTTGGACATATATTTGCGACAAGTTACAAACTCGATATATTTGCATCCAAACAATAAAAAAAATACAGATTTTCAGCGTGTATTCTGGACGGAATTACCAACCGATAGTCGTGCTGCGTAAACAGAGAAATTTCGGGTGCAGCCTCTAAAAACCTAAAGAGGATGGACACGGTCGATGCAGCAATACTTACCGAGAGCAAAAGGTGGGCAAGGAACTTTAGCAGCCCCCAGCAGCGGGTGCGATCGCCAGATTATCCTCCAAAAGTCTATACGAACCAATATAATCGGAAAACATGGACCGGAGGCGTTTACTAAAGGAATAACTCACTATAGCGGTCATTGTGACTGACATGTAGATGGATCCATGTTCAGAAATAAATGTATGGATGAGTCTGTGGGAGATTCTCCTGTAACACGGGCTGGTGCAAGGGCTGAATCATTGCCGTTCAAAATAAGCAATCTATTGAATTTTACAAAGAAGTCATTGCTAAGGTGGGATAAACTGGCCTTTCGCCAAACTAGATGTCGTGGACAACAGCAGGGAGTGAAAAGCAACATCACCTGATGCCAAAAACTGTGATGAGTCTATCCTACTCCTAATCAAAGCCGTGCCCGCGACCTTCCATCTGCCAATTGGAAGGTTGTAGTACTTGGATTGATTTCGGCGACAAGTCATATTTGTCATCAACATCGAATCACTTCGATCTGATTCGTCTAAGGGTATATAGGAGCGACGGAGAAGCCAAGTCTTACCTCGGAATTGGAGGGAGTGGAAATCAATGATAGGTATGTGACACTACCCGTGTGGACCAGGAATGCAAGTCTGACACCAAACACACCAAAGTTACAATAAAATTGAACCCAATAAACACATTTGAAAAATTTGTCTTTTTTTTTTAGTTGGGTGCAAATGTAACGTGTTTGTAGCTGGTCGGCATTATGTTTGCTTTTCAATATAACAAGTTTTGGATACAATGAGTAATAGGTTATAATATATGTATGTATTTGTGACCCAAATGTGGCTTTGTTTGTTGAAAACTGCTAAAAACAAAAACGTGACTGACAATAAAGAAACCAAAAAACTGAAGATCTTCAATTCACGAAAACAGTGTTTGCAAACATGTACATGGTTCCTGAAATATGTTGCTGGGGCCGTTATTTTTCAACGTGAAAGCGAGTGATGTGTATGTGACTTCTCCTGTGGATGAGGAAGCCAAGTTTGACACTGAACCCACCGAAGTTACACCGGAATTACACGAAGTGGATGAAAGGGACATAAATGTGACTGACCGTGTTGATACTTTAGGGAATGACACAGCATTTTTTGTATTTAAGTTCATTTTGGAGACTTCTTATAGCTGTCTGGAAGAAACAGATGACGAAGCCAACAACACAGAAATGTTGAAGCTACTACAGACAAATCTCCACATTTCTAAAGCTTCTTCTGCAGCTCTCCTCATTTATACAAAAGATAAATACGAAGCCAATATCGTCTTCATCCAAGAACTCAGTACAAATCACGGAAATATTTGTTGATAGAATATCAGTGATATTACGCTTCTCGATTTCAAAAACTATAGAATCGCTGAGAATGTGATTCATGATTTATTTATAAATATTTTTCTGGTGTTACTTTTGTGAGAATTGTAACGCCAAACATTTGCTTTGTCGTACAAAAATCAGCTGCTTGTGGAAATTAAATCTCGACAACTGCAAAATTGCGGTACACCTGAACATATCTTAAAACCTTGCTTAATTTATATATAAACACGCTGAAACATTTGTCTGATTCTTTTATTTGGATGAAAATATAACCTGTTTGTAGCTTGTCGCAAATATAGTATACTTGTGTCCAAACATATTGTGTTTGCTATTCAAAATAACACGTTTGGCACAGAATGATTAATAGGTTATAATATATGTATTTGTGTGTCAAATGTGGCTTTGTTTATTGAAAACTGCTCACAATAAAGTAACAAAAATCAGCAGATCTTCAATTCACGAAAACAATGCTTGCAAACATGGCCATCGTTCCTGCAATATGTTGCTGGGTCGTTACTTTCCACTGTGTAGTATTAGTATTTTCGAGTGTAACGACGGGAAATGGCCTGATCTAGTTAACATCAGGCTAAATGCCCAATAAAAATACTGAACCCAGGCCGTCTCATTCTCTGTGCAATCATCAATGCGCACCACACAATATGGCAGACTACCAATGGAAATTTTAGAGGGGAGACACGCTTTAAATATATTTTGTCCACTAATCTATATGTTTGTAGCAAGAGCAATGAGACAATATTTATTTAAACAGATAGATAAAGGACCTCTTATTTTCCATTTACATCACAGATCACTTTAAAGTTCTTCCTACCATCGTTACTAGAGTTTTCACTCTCCCATAACTTCACCATTTTGTTGGTTACAAGAAACCTTTCGTGAAATAAATTGGACCAAGTAAAACCTAAATTTGAATGATATTGTTACGAATTTCCTTATTCGTCCTTTTTGCGTTTCCCAATAATAAAACAAGGTTCGTTTTAAATTACGAAAATTACAACAGTTTAACTTCTTTTTATTTTACTTATATAGTACAACAGTTAATTTTATTTACACCACTTTAATAAGTCTTATGTTTTACTATCAAATCGCGTTGCTTACTTTACGGTTGTTAATCACAAACTGAACTCTCCATTCCAAAGACCTCCGCTATTTATACCAACTCACCATACACTAATGAAGTTATATCCAGCGAATTCAAGAACCTTCTAGTCGTTACTTATCTTTGTAGAATCATCTCGAATGGAGGAAAATTATCTCTGAGGCGAATTCATGCTACTGGTTTAGCGAGCTGGTACGTTGTTACAATGCATACTTTCAGGCGCAGCACTAACCGCCTGTTATTTACATAATGTTAGTAGAGTCATTAAGAGCAAGCAAAAGCTTTTACTTATTCGTAACAATATTATGAAAGCCATTCCTCTTCCGAAACCAATTAATACCGCTGAGGTTGGCGACCTTACTGATGCTCTCACTTTATCTTTTAACAAATCACTTGATACCGCATGCCCCACCCGTTCCTACTGAGATAAGAAGAAACCTCCGTGGTGGATCAAGTATTAAAAAATACTGAGAATATCTTGCAGAAAGCTAAGGGCGAGTTTCAGACTCCAAAGGTTTCTAATATTTGAGATACTCAGAGGCCAATTGGTCTAACACCAGAAATTAAAAAGTGGAGAAAATGGGAAAAGTGGCTTCCGCATTTGTCAATATTGTCCTCGTAATTGAGTCTGTTCCCTGAGGGAACTTCAATTATGTGCAGCATTCCGAGAGTAAATCGTCGGGAGTACTTGTGCAGCTACGCTAAAATGTCAACGTCATCACAGTTAGGGGTATGGCTCGTCGTGGCATAAGGTTTTCCGTTCCATAAGTCCATACGTAGCCATTAAATCCGATTTGTGGGACGATAGTCTAGTCTCCAGTTTCGTCATTGTAGTGCCGACGTCAGTCGCGTCACAATTGTACTTTATCCTATATACGACATTAGATTGGTCCTTTCCACCACCTTAGACTTTGCCTGGCTGAATAATCCGCTCAGTGTATCGCGATATTTTAATGCCAACTCATGTGACCCATCAATTATGATGATTTGACCAATTTTGAGATTTCTTTAATTTGTTTCGATTTATCTTTTAGGCTATTTTGGTCCGATTTCCTTTTCATGCAAGTGACTATACTTCATTATTTTCGTCCGATGTTTCATTGGGTCTTTCCAACATCTTCAGGGACTCTTTCATTTATTTATTTCATCAGCTAAAAACAGCCGGGATATAAAATAAAGTTTAAAATCTTTTAAACAATTACTTAATAATTAACTTTTTGGCTTAAAAAAACAATCTAACAAATATAAAAAAAAACCAATACCAAGAAAATTGGAAAAATGCATAAAACACAGGCAAAAATATTTAAATTAGTGGAAATGATAATAAATTACATAATTATTAATTCAAAGATTTCTTAATAATACTAACAAATAGAAAAAAAACCAATAACAAGAAAATTGGAGGGGAAAAAAATGTATTAAACACACAAATGTATTATTTGAACGTAGCAACAGGATTAGCGTGACTACAGGCACCAGGAACATCAGGAACACAGGAACCCTGGAACACAGGAACAACAGAAATGCAGGAACATCAGCAGCAGGAATTATATAAACACGAAAATTTCAAAAGAAGCAAGAACAGATGACACAGGAACAGTTGAAGCAGGAACAGATGAGGAAGGACAAAAAAAGCAGGAATTGGTGAAGCAGGAACAGATGAAGTAGGAACAGATGGAGTAGGAATAGATATAGCAGGAACAAATAAAGCAGAAACTGTTGAAGCAGGAACTGTTGAAGAAGACTGGAACAGATGAAACATGCGCAGGGAGCGAGCAGGAACTTTGATGACAGGATGGAAAACAGGAACCATTGAGAAATTGAAGAAGACGGATGAACAGGAACAATAAAAACAGGAACGGATAAAACATATGCAGAGGATGAGCTGGAACTTTGATGACTTGATGGGAAAAAAGGAACATTGAGAAGTTGAAGAAATCCAATCGGATCGAGGAAAACAGGAACAGGTTAATATATTAAATATGTGCAGGGGAGAACAGGAAAGTAGCGATGATGACAGGAACATGTGTCGCCGAGAAGCATCAACTCTGATGAAATTAGCGCGAACAGGACCAAATATCCTTTGGTTTCGAAACCACGATCTGGCAATTCTCAGTTTAGTGTACATTATTACTAAGTATTTTACGTTTTATTACTTCAACAGAGTCAGAAATTGAAAACAAATGGTAAAATTCATTAAAATGTTTACAAAGACTATAAAGAGGATTAAAAGCCTCATAATTATGTTTAACTGCAGGCAAATTTAACAGAAAAAAATACCTTGAAACACGAATAAGAACATTAAAGTATATATTAGATATCAGATGTGATGTATTAATTTCTCCGTTTATTAATTTTGTTATAAAGCATATCCCTAACATGATTCTGCTATGTTCAAGAGTAGCCAAATCAATCAAAGCAAGTACATTAATATAAGGAGGTAAAACAGTATCAGGTTGCCAACCAAGATTTCTCAAGGCGAAGAGCAAAAACTGTTTCTGTACTGATTCAATTCTGTCAATGTGGCACCTATAATTAGGTGACCATACTAACAACCCATATTCAAGTATTGGCCTAACAAGGCTAGTATATAATCGTTTAGCTATATAGGGATCATCAAATTCCCTTGACCGTCGTTTTATAAAACCTAATAAACTTGACGCCCTACTCACACAGAAATCAATATGGAAATTAAAGGTAAGTTTAGGATCAAAAATAATTCCTAAATCACCAAACGAAGAAACATTATCCAATATATAATCATCAATCAAGTATGAAGTAAGTAAAAATTTTTCCTATTAAAAGACATTTGTCTACATTTCTTTAAGTTCAAAAACATATTATTGCACCGACACCAATCAGCTAACCTCACCAAATCCTCCTGTAGTAAGTGACTTTCACCCACTGTCCCTAAAGATCTGAATAGCTTTACATCATCCGCATACATTAGAAGTTTCGAATTCCTAATAACTAATGGAAGGTCATTTAAAAACAAATTAAAAAGGACAGGACCCAAATGACACCAGAAGTGACAAGTATCCGACGCGACACACAGCCCTTAAACAATACTGCCTGAGTTCTATTCAACAAATAAGAAGACAGCCAGTGCAAAAGACCACATGGAAACCCTATCAAGTCAAGCTTTTTGAGTAAAACACTATGATCAACTCTGTCAAAGGCCTTACTAAAATCCGTGTAAATGACATCATTGAAGCTTTTTTCGTCTTTCGGAATATACAGGTATAAATGTCAGAGATTTGTAAACTTTTGGTGGGTTCGGGTCCTGTCGATCTAGTCCGGTTGCCATAAATTCTCCTCTACATCTATTGCGATTTAGTAACTCCCTCATTATCCTGGATGGGAAATAATTATGCAGAAGAGTTTCCGTTATTCGACATTTATTCTCCGTGTGAAACTCCTTGTCGCCGATAGTCAATACTTAATTGACGAAATTTGTCGCTTTGAAAATAATAATACATCTGGGGTGCCCTGAGTTAAACTTAACTCATCTTCCCCAAGCTGTGGTCCTCTGATATCAATCAAGTTTGAACAGGTTACCCTGTCGAATTCCTTCCATGTCCAGGTATGGTAGTTTGTTGCCGCCTCCTCTTCCATCGTACATTTTATTTGTACATTGTATGTGGTTAGAGTTTTACGTGTGTTCTCAACTTCATCCATCTTTACCGTCAAGATTCCGGGCTTCACTTCCAACATCGTCAAAGATTCGTTAAGTTAGTCCTCCATTATCATGTCAGCTATTACCGCTGAAGCTGGTGACCACATTGGCATACCTTTTCTGTGCTCATAAAATTTACCCTCGTCTCCGAAATATCCCGTGCTCTCCACGCACAATCCAGCAATTCAATGAACAGGTCCCGTGGTATACTTTCCCAGTATATTCCATTTCCCATCTATCGTATTAATGGTCAAATGTCCCAGTATACTTGGGATCAGGGAGACTACGTCGAATGAGACTAATATTCCGTCATCATATATTTCGATATTGCCAATTCCTGACCTAAAATCAATTGCACCCTTAACGTTATATCCGAAGTCTTTCGTCAAATTATAAAGTATATCGATCATGTATTCACAAAGTTCACAGCGTGGTCAGCTAATTGTCGAGCATATTGGTCTCAAGGGGTTTCTATCTGCGCGGACTTTGGGGAGCTGGTTTAGTTACAATAGCATTGAAATCTCAAAATTTGTCAAATGTTCATCTGAGTAACTCATTTTACTAGACTTATACATAATATGCAATTAGGCTTTAAAGTCTGATGTTTAAACATTAAAATATGATTATATTTTTAAGATAAATGCTATAAATGTTTGGGTAATCTAACCTCTGGCATAAACATTAGAATGTTAATCTAAAGTTTGAGGTGTAGTATTGCAGCTTGATTGCCTAATATTAATAACGCCTAAAAATATACCGTCGTTGCAAGTTGAAAAGCTGCCTCATACCAACTCACCATGAATATTTGATGATACCGCAAGAACAGCCGGAAACAATCGAGAACAGATGCCATCTCACCACTAATTGTTAAGTCGATATCGAGCTTTCGATTCCTATCGAGAATGGACAACTTTAGTACGAGATGCTTCTGGAAATGACTGAGGTGGTATAAATAGCCGATTTGCAGCGGATTTAAAGTACGTGGCATTTCGAGCGAGTAAAGACATAAATCGTCCTGAAATAGTAGTATCGAAAGAAAGAAAGAGTTACGTTTGTACCGTACAAGTAAAATAAAGAAAACTGTTGTAATTTAAAAATACCCTTGTATTACACTGTGACACAAATGAAAGGAATTTGTTTCGGGCCTTAACCAAACCAAAAAATTGTGAAAGTACTTGGAGCTGGTATCACAAAAACCCTATACGTAACATATTTCTTTTACAGGCCGAAGAAAATTTTGGAGGTGGGTCAGGGCCCCATTTTCTGATATTACTTCAATAAATCCGAAACAGCTTGAAATATTGCATTACAACCTTTGACAATATTGTAGCTATTTTCATGTTTCACAATTCCCTCTAATATATTATTAAGGACAAATACACTGTTAATCGATTATTTCACGAAACGTCATGAAAAATTTCACATATTTTATATGTTTTGACATTTCTTGCCTAACAGTAAATAAATTGCGGTAGGTGTCTTGAAAAGAATTGAAGCTTATAAATTTCTTGATAAGCTTTCTAAATACACTAATCAACAAAAATTATATTTAGAGGTCCATAATTGGTGTAGAAATGCTGCGTTTAACCATATTCTTTAAATATTCACCTACATGTATTCAATTTTAATCAAATTAGAAATTTATATCTTCTACAAAGTTGTATACTTGACAATATTGTCAAACACACTTATGAACAAAAATTACACTTTGGGTTCCAAAATGATTGTACCAATTCAGAAATATTAAATTTTTTAAAATTATCGCTTATAATTATAATTATACTATTAACATAGGAATGTAATAATGTTCTGCAAAGTTGTACAACTTAAGGCTTTCGACAAAATTGACAAATACATCAACGTCCTAAAATGTCATATATGATCTCAAAATGGTTGTTTGCTGAACGATTTTTACCTAAAAACAACGTTTAAAAAAAAATTGAGCATCGTATAGGGTGACTCGATTGTTGTTTTGGTTACTTGAAAAAGCGTTTAAAGATATGATAATTATGAACAAAAACGCTAAAAACACGAAACGTTTCGTGAAATAATCGATTAACAGTGTAATTTTCCTTAGAAATATATTAGAGGGATTTGTGAAATGGGAAAATAGCTACAATATTGTCAAAGGTTGTAATTCAATATTTCAAGCTGTTTAGGATTTATTGAAGTACGTGAAAAATCTGAAATAGGGCCCTGACCCACCTCCAAAATTTTCTTCAGCCTGTAAAAAAAATTGTTACGTATAGGAGCAAACCGAGCGGGGTTTTGTGATACCACGGTCAAGTACTTCCACAATTTTTTGGTTTGGTTGAGGCCCGAGACGAACTGTTGTACAGTGTTATAAACGGAATATGAAACTGCGATATACTGGTCAATTAGAAAATTCATAACAATATGTAAACAAACCAACCGTTTCCCATTAAATCCCATGAAGGGATTGGGGACAACCAGTGAGCTGAGCGCTTTCTAAATTGTCACACATAAATTGGGACCTACAGTTTAACACCGGTTCCGAACGGTATTTTGAGAAGTTTATTCATGGCTAAATACTCGACAGTGTCGCCATCATTACGCGAGGTGGCCGTCGTTGAGGGAAATATAAAGTGGTCAGAGCATGGATCGAACCCACGTTCTCATGCACAAGAGCCGCACACACTAGCCATTGCACCACCGACGGCCACCGTAACAATATGTATTTATCAGTTTATTATCTTGGTTCTTTGATATTTCCTCGAAACTATAATTAGCAGATTCCTCGTCCAGATTTCTTTCGTCCGCCTAAACTTAATAATCTTAAATATTTTAATATGTTTGTAGACAATACAATTTCTTCGAATTCATTAATATCATCTGATAACCGAACGATCTTGTCATGCAAACTGAAAACGCATCAAACAGAATTATCTGCGATGTTGCAATTTCATTAATAAAAATTGACAATTTTAATTGAAAATTCAATTGAATTATGTGTGTTTGCTCTCGCTCTTGCTATCTGTGAGTGGAATTCCCCCACAAAAGCAAAAAAAAAAGTTAAATGAAATAAATTTCGTTATTATTTTATGATAAATAAATAAAATTAAATCATCCAATAAATGTTGTTATAATCGAATCCCCAATTGTGCTGTCGACATCGAGGAACATCACGACTGAAACCCACCACCGCCACTGATCCCCCAGCCAATATTTTCTAATAACATTTTAATAAAATTTCCCTCTTCGCTCCACTCCAAAATTTCACAATAACATGACCCCTAAACGTGTCGCCGCTACGGAATGGGAACCTCTTGAATCATTTAAACAATTACGAACCAAAACACAGCCAGAGAAACTGTGAAAGAAAGAGCGAGAGAGGCATTGGAACTCTATACCAAACAGCTGCAAAAAAAAACAACAACTGTCATTCATGTCGCCACAATGAAAGTTGTAAAATAAATTAACAAAAATGTTTGGGATTATTACTTTAGTGGTAAGTAAAGCACAAAATTGCTTGCGACACTAAAGCCATCATCGTCGTCATCAACAAACCGACGACAACAATTGCAGTAACAAACACAACAACGACATTTGGATACGAAATGAAACTAAACATAAAATACAATAACACTAAAGCGATATGAAATCAGAGAGCAAAGAAATGAACTTTTTGCTGACAACGAACGAGTCAGTGCATGCCACCGACGACTCCTGGCTGCCACTTTCCTTTGCCTTAAAATCACACAGTAACAAACACACCTATACTCATCGCCATCCCCCTTCCCCCCTCGAACATTGCATTTTGGGTGTTTGCTTCGCTCTGTTTTGTTGTGCTGATGCTAAGATTTAATAAATGAAATTGGTGTGTGATTAAAAACACAAAAACCAAACGAAATCCATCTAATCAACTTTACTTCTCCTGCTCCCCATCGCAAGAAAAGTCTCAGCAGCAACATCCAGAGAAACAAAACATTAAAACAAATTGGTACTCGCAACAACAGCAAAATCATCTGCATCCACATCCACATTAGCAACACCATTGCCGGCGCAGCAGCTAGCGAGCACCCATTCACTTTGTTTAGTCTTCCACATCCACCCACTAGTTGTCCCCCACACACACTCACGCACACAAACTTGACACCCACCACTCAATGCCACTACACCACTACAACAACCGGAAACAGCAGCCATTTGCTCTGTAATGCTCGCTCATACATCACGTGCTAAGAAGGAGAATTCAAATATTAATTCAAGTTGAGGATATGGCGTCTCATCTGGGTGGCCGGCCGCACTAAGCAAAACAAACACACACCCACCCATTCACATCATACACCCAGAGCGCAAAAAGAAAATCACAAGATAAAGAAAAGCTACCAAACTAAACTCTGGAGAAAAATACCCACACGTCCATACATACATGCATATGTATTTCGATAAAAATGGAGAAAAATGAAGTGGTTGTTGCTACTTATATCAGAATGAAAGAGAGAGAGAGAGAGACAGAGAGTAGTTTACAGAGAGGCCATTGTCATCAACATTTAATGGGCGGAGTTTACGAAGAGAATACGGAAAAAATATAGGGAAGTTTTACTATAGTTATCTCTCTTTATAATGGTATTTTCTTTTACTATTTTAAAATTAGGTTCGTGTCTTTGATAATCATTTTAAGCGTGGTGATTATTTTTCCGAAAAACCAGAATGGTACAGTACTTTTTAAATGAGTCCGAAAATGTTTGTGTAGTCATTTGAATGTAAATATTTCTCCGATTATTTATTAATGGAATATTAATTTATTTTTATCGGGGACCGTAATGATTAGAAGTTATTTTATAAAAAAATTATTTTTACTCATTATTGTTTGATTTTTATATTTTGTTTACAAAATATTCATTATTGTTGGATTTGTATTAATTACTCCAAAAATAGTGATTATCATTCAAAATGTATACTCTCAAGGGAAGTCTTATAACTCCAAAGGGCCGGTAACTACTCTTGTCAAGTAACCACCTCTCTCTTAATATCACTTCTCCAAATTCTCCCACATATTGGCCAACAGATATTAAGAAAATGCCCGATCTCATTGGTCTCTGTATGTCGAAAAACATGTCTCCCGAATCTCATAAGTGCTGCACACTGCCTGATTTGTCTTCAGATCACTCACCTGTCTTATTGACAGTAAATTCTACACCAAAGCTTCACACTACACCCAGAGAACTAATTGATTGAAAAGAGGTTGTAGCACCGTAAATTCGGCTGTAGCCACAATCGAATTGAGGTTGTCACGTCCGAATTTAGTCATCACAACTGAAATTCATAATTGACTTTACTTTCTTTTCATAATTGATGCGGTTGTGACAACTGAATATTGAATTATATTCGTTCTGTCAACCAAATTGTCTATAATTTCGGTTGGAATAACCGAATTTGGAATTAATTCGGATGTAGCAACCGAAATTGGTACCAAATTCGGTTGGGGTAACCGAATGTGGCATTTTTTCAGGTGAAACAACCGAATTGATTATAAATTTTAGTATAAGTTTGTTATAAATGTTAGTATAAATTCGGTTGTAACTACCGAATGTGGTATCACTTCGGTCGCAATAACCGAATTAACCATTAAGTTGGTTACAATGACGGAATTCGGCATCAATTCGGTTGTTGTAACTGAATTTCTCATGAATTCTGTAGGTACAACCGAAGTTCCTTTTCAATTCGGTTACCACAACATAATTCTATGTATTTAAAACTTGAGGTTTAAAATTCTAATAACAAATATTGTACAAGGTATTTCAAAAGAAGTCATCCGATGTTGTTTGGCTCTCATTTTTTTTTTCTAAATGAAAAACTTTGATTCTGTTTTTTGATTATGTTTATTTGAACCTTTAGAATTGTATTGGTTAAGTTGAGAAGATGATATCGGTTAAATGGGCGCCGTTACAGTTGATTACCATACGGGCTCGTTTTATGGCATGACAGCTTTTTTTAAAACATACTTTAGGGGTGAAACCAAAATCATAAAAGATGGAAATTTAAACAAAAAAGAGCTTATGGAAGCCATAAATAAAAGTTTTAATTACAACGCGGTTGCTGTAACCGAAGGAACAGTTGGCGGAAAAGTTTCGTAAATGTTTTTTCGGCTCTCATATCTCGTAACTCGTTTACTGCAACCGTTTTTCAGTTCTCGCAAAACGTTTTTTGTTTTTGGAGTAACTAGAACTCGGTTGCTGTAAACGAAACAACAGTTGGCGGGACCGTTTTTCCTTTCTCGCAAACGGTTTTTCAGCTTATATGTTTCATAACTCGTTTGCTGCAAAAAATTTTCGGTTCTCCCACACGAAATGACATGTTTTTTTTTTATCAAGCCAACACTCAGGAGATGCCCCCTATAAATGCTGTGCATTGTGTTGGCGAAGGAAAATTGAGGTACTAGAGGGTGGAAAGAGGAGTGTCTGTTGACATTTGCCTTGAATGTTTGTCCATAGACAATGACGACGACACATGGATTAACAGAAGCATGTATGGATTAACAGAAGTTCGTTTCTCCCAACTACAGTCCCCAAACGAACTTCAGTTATCTGAGATTTCGTTTGGGAGGAACTAGTTTTTTCTTTGCTAAATCAAAGGCATCAACTTGATTTGCCCATTAGAAAATTTTCAAAATCTGAAAATCCAGGTTATGATCTTGTTACTCCCAAAAATCTAAAAAACATTCCAAAAGAAGGCCTCTCTCTTAACATATATTTATAGCGCATGTCTACCTCAATGGAAAGTTTCGGAAATCACAATGATTACACTGTTGTAGTCGAAAAATGTATCAACATTTTAGTAAATTAACTTCAAGGGACTCAAAATTTTTCACTCATAATATGGTAAAGCCGAACAACTATTGTGAACATATTAATACAATCATCTGGACGCGTCTAGTCACCCTAAATAGTTCATAAAGACCACTTTGTATCTTAAAAATGGTCATTTGTATGCATATATCATCATTACTCGAGAACTACGAGTCCGATTTTGTCCAAATAACTTTAAAAAAATGTTGAATTACAATACCTTTAATCTATTTCTACATCATTTCTCAATGTAATCAACAGTTTCGCAGCAATAAAAAAAGAATAGAAAAAAATATATATTTGCTTAAAAAATTTAAATTTTTTGTTATTAAAAAAAATATGAAACGGCAAAACGGGTACAATTTTATTTGTTTATCCTAAAGTCACAAGACCTACGCACAAAATGAGATATGGATCATAAAAATCGATTCGCTTTTATTCACAACTTAGTGAAGGTATCTCATTTTGTCAAGCATTGTATTACTGATCATATGCAACGCAGACAAAAAAAATCAATGAGTGTTCGAGCTCACGGGCGATGTGTTGTTAACACCTTTTTGTAACACGGTACTTGATCGATTTCTATGAATACATTAGTAAATGTTACATTGGAAAATAAAAAAAGAATAGTTTTTGTGCTGAAGGCTATTTGGGTATTGCACTTTGCAATATTTAACTCACTGAAATAATTGTTTTTGTTTTGTCATAAACAGAGCGACGACAAAAAGTATTGAATAGTTTCATGGTACAAACAAATACTAGAGGCACTAGCCCATCTGATTTTTACTTTTTTCTGGAGTGAGTTTTTCTCTTATGTCAAAGTTTGTTTACTTTTGTTTATATACAACCACCGTTCGCCTACAATTGCTATTTTTGAAATGTTTTATCCGTAAAAATAACATAGAAACATTTTAATTTTCATTCTTAAACACTTTCAAAATATCAAATAAAATACACGCATTTTTTAAATGACACTTTTTCCAATTTTGTACACATTTTCATTATTTTTCAATCATCTGAGTTGACACAATACAGGCACTGAACAAAAACAAAATGCCTGTTGTTTTTGGCTTATTGTATTTGTTGTCGTACTGCATCTACCATTATATTTCTACCATGAATAGTATAGAGAACTTATTGCACTCTTTTTCCGCTCTCATGTAGAGTATCTGAGTAAAAGAGCATACACCTATTCTCTTTATAAAATATTTTAATATAAATGCACCATTTCGCCAATGGTATTACATAAAACAATACAAAACGCATAAATGTTTCACATCAAAATTACGAATGGATCAAGTTATGACAAAATGAGAGTAATACGTTTAGAATCATTCGCCAGATGACGCCAGTGCTTTTGAGTCATACAATTCGTTCCATGAGTTCTCTACACTATTCAATACTCTTTGGCGACGACGACCTGCTTGTTTGTTCGCTGCCCCTACATCTATACCATCATACTTAATTTCAGGCAGAGACTATTGTTGTACAACAATCAGGTATGCGATGCTAACGCTGTGTGTTGTTTGCATGTGTTCACTTTGATAGATTGCCCCATCCGAGCCTATAGATATTAACACATCAAAAACTATCGACAAAATGAGTCTACAAAGTCGACATCATCGAGTAATAGTATTATTGGCTAAATACTTATTTTGGAAATGTTAGCATTGTACCAGGAACGTACGCATGGGGGTCGACGTTATTTCCTTCCGAGGTTATTTTTGAATGTACTGCTATGTTTGAATCTAAATTTCAAAGTGTGTTCCATTCGAAAATTTGTGGGGCCCGCTGGTTGGTCATCAAGATAAACCCCATAACAATCAACCAACCTTTATTAAATTTAGTAAGCCAATGTTTAGGCATTCGCCACTCTGCTGTTAAAAATGTGTGATTTTGCCACTCCCAATCTAGTACTTCCCATACAAAAAATGGGCGTTTGTCCTATAGATTAATGCGATATCTACTGTAATCCACAACCGATATTAACAAAAATTGGTTCTGGCCAATGGTTTGTAAAACGCTATCTTGTAACTTTGACGCGCCCAGTTTTTACCTGTTTTTTTATTTTTTTTACTTCCTACCAAACGTTGGGCGACAGACCAGTTGGTCTACAATATAAATTCCTTAAATCAAAACCGATCTTAATGAAATTAGGTACCGGACAATATTTTGTCATAAACTACTGTGTAATAATACTGTACTACATTGCCACGCCCATTTTTTCCTCCCATACAAATTTTGGGTGATAAAACCTCAAACATGCAATAGGTCCTAATTACCTAGGGAGTTCGAAATTATTTTGGGCAACGTCATCTACTTGTACTATTGAATACGTACGAATTTATCACGCCCATTCGGGAAACTGAAGATTGGTGGCCTTCAAAAAATATAAACTTTTTTAATGGAACTTGGTCCCTATTGATGAATATGGGTATATGGGTGAGGAAATTTCTGTACTGGTTTTAAATTCGTATAACTATTTCGTTCTATGTTCATTTGAAAAATATTTAACTATTTTATTAACACTTTTTAATGGTGTCCCCTAATTGAATTGAAATCAAATGAATTGAATTGATGTCAATTGAATTGAATTTCATTGAATTGAATTGAATTGAATTGAATTGAATTGCTTTGAATTGAATTGATTTGAATTGAATTGAATTGATGTCAATTGAATTGAATTCCATTGAATTGAATTGAATTGAATAGAATAGAATTGAATTGAATAGAATTGAATTGAATTGAATTGAATTGAATTGAATTGAATTGAATTGAATTGAATTGAATTGAATTGAATTGAATTGAATTGAATTGAATTGAATTGAATTGAATTGAATTGAATTGAATTGAATTGAATTGAATTGAATTGAATTGAATTGAATTGAATTGAATTGAATTGAATTGAATTGAATTGAATTGAATTGAATTGAATTGACTTGAAATGAATAGAATTGAATTTAATTGATCTGAATTGAATTGAACTGAACTTAATTGAATTTAATTGATCGGAATTGAATTGAACTGAACTTAATTGAATAAAAATTGATTTAAACCCCGGCAAACGGTTATTCGTACTGAATCCCGTTTATCGGTTTCGTTTTGAATACAATCCTTATGACTCTCCTTAGTAGGATTCGGATGCGTGTAATATGTCTGCAATAACCGCAGTATATCTGCCATTAGATATACTCGTATTCTTGAGCCCTTCTTAACCTCACACATGATATTTATTGAATTTATACAATTTTATTATCAAAATTCGTGCTCGGTGAGAAATGTTTTTCTCGCATTTCGACCATTTTGTGGTCGTCAAAAACGAAGCTCATTTCCGGTTGAATGGGTGTGCAAATAAGAAAAATTGTCGCATTAGGTGTGGTGAACACCCAAAGGATAGACAAGAGCTGTCAATGCATCCAGCACAATGATCCGATTTGGGGGAATCATCGGTCCATATTTATTTAAAGATGACGTTGACCACAACGTTACTGTCAATGGTGCCAGCTGTTGGTCTATAATTTCGAGCATTTCCCCCAAAACTGCACGAGTGGAATCTGGACGGCGCTACATACCACACATCTCGTTAAACAATGGACCTTTTGATGAGCAATTAGCTCAAGTTTAAGACAAGTGAGTGAGATGAGTTGACACCCCCATACGCATACCGTTTTATTTCTGTCCGTTTTGTGTCCAACCGAAAAGTAAAATACAGCAGCAACTCGAACTCGATGAAATGGCATACTACCTCATCGTCATCGAGAGAACGTAAAGAGAGGGATATCGTAGAGACTCTTGTCTATTACTCTATGGCTGATTACACTTCTATTTCACAATGATGGTAACATTAGGCACCAGCTGTGCAAATTGGGTGAGACAAAGAGAGCATGAACTAGTAAGTGGCACAGAACTGCACAACTGAAATAAAAAAAACTGTTGATACAGAGTGGCCGTCGCAAAGTGCTTCGTCCCCATACTTCGAATGGCCAAAAATAGAAGGAGTAGTCAGAGAAAAATTTGAATTATGGACCCATTCGGACCACGCGTTCTGGTACCTCCCATACAAATGATTGCGGGGCCTCAGAAGTTCATCACGCCATAACACCCTATTGGATTGTTCGATTTTAATCAAACTCCGTACAACGGAGGCACCGTGCTTCTGGTGCCTCTCCTACAAACGGTTCAATGGGCCACGATAACTTATCACGCCATAATATCCTAATGGGCCTTGCAAATTCATCACACTATACCCCCTATTCGAACATATGATTTGCTCTGCAGTATATTTTTCTGCGACAATAAATGCAGTTTTTTAAATAGGTACTTGCATCAATGGTAGTTGAAAATTATAAATGTTTTACATCGTTTCAAATTGCAATGATTTTTTGACAACAGTTATCTCATAAATCTACATCAAAATCAAATCAATTCAAATAATAATGAAATAATGTTAATTTAAATTAATTACAATTATTAATCCGATTTCGACTTACTGTCAAGTAATAAAAAATTAATAAAAAGTTATTAAAACGTTTTCCAAAATATGACAAGAAACAAAAATGGAATAAAAAAAATTTTAAAATTATTTATGCAAAAAAAAATTCCAAAAGTGAGAAAATTTTCTGAAGGAAATGGTTTTTAGGCATTTCGAAAATGAAATATTTTCGCACTTTAAGGAAAAAGCGGCAAAGTTTTTGTTTTTCATATTAAAGACAACATATCGATGGTGTTGCGTAAAATGGGCCAATCTGCTGTTTCCAATTGTCTGTAAGATATTCATAGATTATAACGTAGCAAAAATGGTTATGGCTATAGAAAGTTATGGTTGGGTTCTTCGATTAGTATAATTATCTACCTACTTCGTTGCAGATAGACCCAAGCAGTTTCGCCCTTTTGACTTGTCGTGACAAGGTAAACAAAATCAGATCGGCCTTCGTAAAAAAATGCAGATTGGCCCTTTTTACGCAACACCATCGATATTATTCGAATAGAAATTGTAAAAAATTTAATTTATTTTAGCATATATTTTTTTTTTAAATTTAAAAATTGTGAATTTTTGAAATAGGTTCAAAATTTTTACAATTATAGGGTAAACTTGTAAAACTAATTTCGGCTCATGGTTACATTTTGTGGGAATTTTTTTTTTTAATTTAAATACTTCGATTATAAAAAAATCTCTAAAATATGATGAACATAACTAATAATAATAATTTTTTTATTATTTAATTTTAAACGATAAAGCGGCAGAATTTAATGTTCGCATAGAATTCAAGTTACACTATCACAAATTGAATAAAACCCTCATTTAAATTAACATATTATTTTCTACACTCAATGAAACTTTTACGAATTTTATATTTTGGGCAAAATTTTACGATTTGTGTGATAAATTTTTTGTAGTTTTTGTAAATTGCTATTTATCAAATTACTTCAAATCAAGCATTTTGCTTTAAAATCCGATTTTTGAGAATTACCGATCAAAATCGATTTTTACTTTCAACCAAATACGCCAAAAACACCCAACTTTAGCGTCCTCTCGTGGTGCCAAAACAAACTAAATGGAAAAAAAGACTTGAAGTTTTCTTAGACGTATTGTTGGCTTTTGAAAAATTCTAATTTCATTAAGATCTATTATTTTCGATTTTTGCCTATGGGACGAAGCACTGAGCGTCGTAGGTGCAATGGGTAGTGTGCATGAGATCCTGGGTTCGATTCCTGCTCTGACTACCTTAAATTTCTTTCAGCGGCGGTCATCTCGCATAGTGACGGCGACACTATCGAGTATTTAGCCATGAAAAAGCTTCTCGAACTACCGTTCGGACCCGGCGTAAAACTGTAGGTCCCAATCAGTGAGTATAACACTAGAAAGCGCACAGCTCACTGGTTGTGAGTAGTTCTCCCTAATCCCTTGATGTGCTGTAATTATGAATGAGAGATAATAAGATTGCGCCTTGTGCAGCTGCGTTATGTTTGAATGAATTCTCTCACTCTCTCTGTGACGTCAGGTTAGCTAAAATTTGTTTTCAATACTATGCTAATTTGATGGCACGCCTGCGTTTTTAAACAGTTTCTTGAAAATATTATAAAAAATGGTAGTTCTGTCTATAAAATATCTCCTGAATAAAATTTCATGTAAAAAAACATTAAATTCTCCAACATTTTACTCTAAAAAATTCATAGATCTTTAAATGTATTACAAATTTTAGATTCTCAAAAGAGTCATCATATTTTTTCTAAACTTTTTTATTTGTAACCAACGTGTTTCACTGCTATTTACAACACTTTCTTCTGAGTTTATAGTTTTTGCTGAATCTTCATACATATTTCACAATTTATTAATGCATACTCGCTAACGTGACGTAGATGCGCAGAGAGAGAACAGTTTTTAAGCACCATTTGCGTAATCTTATTATTTCCTTCATTCATGGGCTGTAATGGGAAACCCACCGAGTAATACTGTAAGAGTGTGCACTAGTTGATTTTTGTACTAACGAGTTCCGAGACCTACGAGGAAAACATATAGAGAATGAGAGCAATCTTTAATTTTAAAAATTTTCGTGTTAATTGGGATCTACACAAATATCTTTACTCTAACACTTCATTACATTTTGATTTTTTCACTGAATATCCCTTTTTTAATCGATTTAGATGGCAAAATTTACTCCCAGTTGATGTGTTTTGTACTTCTGGCTTGACACTCGGCGGCAGAAGTTAGGAAATCACACCCCGCAACCCAGTGCCTATCAACGAGTCTTCTTTGATAGCACATTCTCTATTTGTTCTCCAAGTACTAACTGGATCAGCTGTCTCATCGGTAACCCTTGGGGAAACCATTTTGATACAAGTGAACTACTGAAACAAAAGAGAGGAACATTGAGAACTAGTTCACAAGATTGAAACGTTCAATTTTCAACTATGTATGTAGTTCCATAGATAAAGGAATTAACTAGATATCCCACATGCCTTGGGAAATTTCTTGTTCAATGGGATATTTTCTAGATGGAGCTGAATGCAATAATTACAATGTTTGATCCCAAACAAAATATACCTTGCGAGATGTATTTAAAACAGGTGATAGCAGTAGGTGTTGTAGGCAACATCAACAGGCATTTTGTTTTTCTTTGGTGGGTCGATTCTGTAAAAGTCAACACAAACGAATACCAACAATAACAGTACACCAAAAAAGCTCATAACCGAAATGCATTTGAATTAGAAAGTGGGGAACACAAAGACATGAAAAACATTAAATTAGTTGGAAATTAAATTAAAACCTGGAAAATTATTCTATTTTTGTATCGAAAAATGTCCCACACTGTTGAATAAACGTCAGTGAATGTTATGAGAAACGTCAATGAAAATTACAAAACGACAACACAGCACCTGGTGGCAGATGGAAGTAAAGGGTTTTTCAATAAGAGCGCTACAAAAGTTTTTTTTAAATAAAACAAAACCGGTTTTAGATACCAATGAAATTCTTTATTCCTGTGAAAGGACGTTCGATGCCATTTTGTATGGAACTCGATTTCTTTTGCATGGCCACCACGGGCACGCTTGCAGAAGTCCAGACGCTGAACCCAATTTTCGAGCATAAATCGGCCGATACTGCTGCAATTTCACGTTAGATATTCGTACGAAGTTCATCAATCGGCGCTGGCTTGTTGGCATAGACCATAGCCTTGACGTAGCCCCACAGGAAATAATCTAACGGCGTCAAATCGCACGACCGAGGCGGCCAATGGACTGGGCCATTTCGTGGGATAACACGTTCACCAAACTTGGTTTCCAATAAATTGATTGTGGCATTCGCTGTGTAGCTTGTGGCGCCGTCCTGTGGGAACCACATGTCCTCCAAGTCCATATTATCTAATTGGGGCCAAAAATATTCGGTTATCATTGAACGGCAGCGATTCGCATTCACAGTAATGTGCCGGTCTTGTAGGCCAAGATCTTTCCGCAAAATTCGCCACAACGACGTCACTGAGATGCCCAACGCTTGAGAACGACGTGTGAGAGACACATTTGGGCTTTCTTGAACTGACGCCTCAGCGGCAGAAATATTCGCGACACTACGTGGATTCAAATTTTTCCACTAGACGCTCAATTGTTGATCTGGTAGGACGATTATGACGACCATAAGTTGGACGTAGCGCTCTTAAAGTTGAGGCCACTGACTCCAAATTTCGGTATTACATTTTAATAATTTCGACTCGTTGTTGGCTCGTATATCTTTCCATGATGAAATGGCAAACGTTACTGAAGAGAAATGTCAAAAGAGCGGGAACAAATATGGCGTCGATTGCTGTCCCTATCGATTTACTTTTCTAGCGTCTCTGTTATTTTGCATTTCATTGCTTATAAGTAGTTGGCAATTTTGGCCGAAATGCATTCGACGGATAGATTCTTATTTACAATAATAAAATTAGAAATGGAACGTTCAAATAAATAATGCGTTGCAAAACAATTATAACTATAGTTAAAAATTATAGACATCAGTTGATGTTGACAATAATAAACAAAAGAACCAATACATTACAATCAATACATACCGCCAAATGGCACGTGTTTCTGAAAAGACAACTAAACCAAAACAACCAAAGTAAGATAGGTTTTTTACACATTTTATGTAAATATTGTTGGTATTTGCAGTATTATAAATAATAGCAATCGTAAAATCTGTTGATCTACTGAAATAGTGCTACATTTTTAATCTTTTTCATTCTGAGCATTTCACTCAAGATAACTTTTTCTGATCTATAATTGTTTATTTCAGTTTGGCAACTCTATAAACCGCATATGTCAGTGAAAGCTTTCGTAAGCAAACGCAAGCGCGAAGTGATATATAAACTACAATTTTTTGACTTTGGCGTTCGCGTTCGCTTCTGCGTTTACGTTCACTTTCGGGACTTTTAGAATACTTTCTTTGAGTACCATATTGTCAAATTAAGCAGTTGGGCCGTTTTTCAGACTCTACGCCCCACAGTCCCACAATTCATGTTGATTTACAAGTTCCTTAGATCATTCAGAAGGGGCTGGCATATGTGGGATTTCTCTCTAGCGGTGTCCCCCATAAACTGTGTTTGAGCCCAAATATTTTCTTAAAAAATAATTAAGAAATTAAACTAAAAAGCACGGGGCATGTAAAGTTGTTATTACAACTGTAAATTGACGCCTATAATTGAAATGGTCACTCTATGCGACAATTTTATAGCGAGTGAATGCAAACAATTAATGCTCTTGCTGTTACGTTTAGTTGTTGCTCTTACGATTAATACAACAACTAACTCCAATGATGATCCTCTCTCAAAATCGATGGGGCCATATAAGAGAGCCCAGCAGAGAGAGAAGAGAGTACACATGGGGAGCTTCGATTAAAACAAAGAAGCAAACAAATGAGCAACAATGAAATACACACACACCCACACACACATACATATTCATGTGTATCGCCACGCTGCGATTAACTAGGTATTTGGTGGGCCCATCGGAGGAATTTCAGCCAAGTTCAGTGTACAACGACTCTTTAAACGCGACACGTTCGTTCAGTGAGTGGTAGTGCACACGGGTCCCCAATAGTACCAGACTAACTACACAACGTCCGCTCTACGAGATGTGGAAAATTTCAAATTAATGACAAAGGAAACAACGTAAACTAAAAAACAACTATCCAAATGGAATAGAACCCAACAAAGAATAAAAACAAATAAAAATAGCAAATGTGAATAATTTAATAGAATCGAAAACAAACAGTTATGTGTGTGAAAACAGAATAGCCAGTGGTGGTGAATAGTGAACATTTGAAGCCAAAGTTCAATTTTAGTGCTGTGTCTTCTGCTACTCACACTTCTTCAGCTCAAGTTAAAAAGTGTAAAGTGAAAAACAAAGAGAGTGAAAACAACTACATGAAGAGAGTGAAAACCACTTTGTGAGAGTTGTAAGGAAACGACAAGAAACACAAGATCGATGTGTACAAATTTCCATGTGAATTATTACTGAATCCCCCAAAAAAAGTGGGAGCCCTTAAATTAAACTCAAACGACATTAGAAAAACAAAAGACAACATTGAAAACATTCAAAGTGAGCGACAACAACAAAGCCACGGCAAGATAAAGAAGAGTCAATCATTAGCCAGCCCTATTCGGAAATCATCGTGGATTAATACGCGGCGCGTATCTTATCTGTCGTCACTTGGCGTTCGTTCGTTGGGGTCTTATTCGTTTATGCTCTTTTTTCTGTGCTAGTGTGTTCTTTTTGTGGCCAATATTTGTGTGGGAGTGTGTGTGTGTTAAGCTCGCGCGGTATTTGTTTTGCATGGTGGTTTGGTTTGGTTGGGCCTTTGTCCTCCCCTCCCCCCCCCCCTTTTTTGGGTTCCCCGCACCCGGCATGCTTAGCACGAATGCAAAAATGCAAAAGTAATTTATAGTTGCTTAAATAGAAATTAACAAAACAAGCCAATAAATAACATTACAACGGGTGATTGCACAAAAGAAGAACGCAAAACGCGCAGAACACAAACCAACCAACAGATCCCTTAACGCCACCTTCGCCCCGATTTTTGTTGCTGTTTATTTTGTACAAAACGGATCGGTACATTTTTCTTAGAACGAAGGGAACAGAGACAGTAGCTTGAGACCAAAGAGACGACTGACTGTCTTGTCTTATTTGTCACCCTAGTGCGTGCGTGCGTGTTGTGTTTTGTTGTGCAAGTTATAATGTGAAATTTATTTATTAAACGTAATTTCGTCTTCCGCCTGCATTCTAAGTGGAAATTAAAAACAAAAACCTACAAACGCACAAATAGCAACAAAGATTGCATTTCCTGTAACAAACATTTCAATTCAACAACAACATCTTCCCCAGCCGCGACTGTCATCGTTTCTTCTCGCCCCACTCTCCCGTGGCATTAGACACTACACTCATACATACATACATCCGTATCTCTAAGTGATCAACTGTCACTTTTTATTTTTTGCCACTGAACTTGCTAGTACCTATGTACACTTGGTAGTTAGAGATCGCTGTGCATTCAACCCACATTCAACTTAAGCTGCTAACATCCACGTCCGTCTTCTCTCTCAGCTACACAGCGAGCAACCAACCCACAGCCAAGCGACCGACACCTGCTGTCCGTCTTGTTCTTAACCAATCTAATTATCTTCTCTCGCACATTACTCGTTGTCATCTATAAAAATGTAAGTTTATTTATTTCATTTATTCATATTAATTTTATTGTTCTGTTGTCTATTTTATACATATGTATCTTGCAACTGCAAAAATTTTCCTTAACATCTGCCAAAAAAAAAAACGATAATAGACCTATAAATTTTTTGCTAATCACATAGAAAAATACAATTGTGTTGTTCTGTTCCTGCTTGATTTGTCTTTTTTTTATTGCATGACAAATGTTCTCTGTTGCTCTTTAACTAAATTAGCTCTCACAATAAAAACTTTAATCACAAATATCAACAGTTGTGAGCAAAGCTGTAGCACCAGTTAACACTAATCTTATTAATATTTTTATCATCAGTCTAGTGTCGCAATTAGACGGCAGTTTATCGCGGCCAGGTTAGCGATAACCTTGTTCTCTAATCTTTGCCGTTTACACCACTCAATTTGAGATTAAATTGATATTTGTAGGTGACAAATTTGAGCTTAAACCAATTTAACCCATTAACGGCCGCTGTACTATATGTAAATAGTACACAACTTCAAGTTGTAATAAAAAATATCTAATGCTGTTTTTCATTCTTTTTACCTGTCAATAAGAGTACATATGTATGTACAATAACCACGTATCTATACTAAATCATAGTTATAAATGATATATACCCCCATCCCTATGGGTGAGGGTATAATTAAGAATATTTCGTGTTGGCGAGTGTGTACTTATTTAGTTTATTGTACAGGGTGTCCGCCGTGAAGGTGTTTTGCCGCCATTTAAACATTAGTCTTGACAGTTCATATTTGGCAGTCGTGAAGTAGAGACGTGGCAAATTTATTATGGAAAAATATTCGATAAACCAACGTGTTTTAATAGTTAAAACATTTTATCAAAATCAATCATCGATTACTGTGACGATGAGAAAGTTACGTGAAATTAAGTTATTTCAAGAAATGGTGATGTTGATTGGCCTCCACGGTTGACTGCTCCGGAATTCTTTTTGTGGGGATATCTGAAAAGCAAGGTTTATGCAAACAAACCAAACACGCTTGAGCAACTCAAACAAAATATTCGTGATGGAATTAATGAAATACCGCGTGAAATGTGTGAAAATGTAATGAAAACTGTGCTCAAAAAGGCTCGCATTTGTGAGGATAACATAGGCCTACATTTATCTTATATTGTATTCCATACCTAACTGCTGACATTAAATAAATCATTTACCAATATAAGATCCATTCTCTAACATTTAATCAAAAATTATAAACAAAGTAGTATACCTTCCCGACGGATACCCTGTATATGATTTGACTTTGAAAAGCATTACAGTGGATCAAAATTAAAGTAGGAAGACATTCAAATTTTATTTCACACATTTAATTTTTGAGAAATTACACTTTTTATTCTTTCAATATTTTTGATGTGTTAACATCTATAGGCGCGGATAGGGCAATCTATCAAAGTGAACACATGCAAGCAACACAACAGCGTTAGCATCACATACGTGGTTGTTGCACAACAATAGTCTCTGCCTGAAAATAAGTATGATGGTATTGATGTAGCGGCAGCACACAAACACGCAAGTCATCATCGCCAAAGAATAATGAACAGTTTAGAGAACTCATGGAACGAATTGTGTGACCCAAAAGCACTGGCGACATCTGGCGAATGAGTCATAACGTATTATTCTCTTTTTGTCATATCTTGGTATATTCATAATTTTGATGTGAAACATTGATGCCTTTTGAAACATTTATGCTTCTTGTATTGTTTTATGTAATAACATTGTCGAAATGGTGCATTTATGTATATTGAAATACTCTATAAAGACAATGAGACTCGTTTATGCTCTTTTACTTCGACTCTCTACATGAGAGCGGAAAAAGAGTGCAATAAGTTCTCTATACTATTCAATACCTTTTGTCGTCGGTCTGTTTATGACATAACAAAAACAATTATTTTAGTGAGCTAAACATTGCTTTATTTATTTTAACAATATTACATCTTATGTTCAAGCAGATGTAAGAAAAAAGAAAGTGCAATAGCAAAAGAGTCTACAGCACAAAAAAAAAAGACGATTTCAAACCACAACAAAACAATTTTAAACTAAATTTTATGTATAATGGAAGTAAGTACTTACTTACTTATCCGGTTTCGACCTTACAATACGTAGTTAACATATTTCGCCAACCAGTTCGATCTTTTTCTTTATCTCTCCAGTAATTACATTTCGTATAATGGCTTTTGGAATTGACTGCGTTCTGGGCATCATTTAAACCATGATCAATACTTACTAAATGTATTTATTAATGTTTAAGAGAGATTGACAGCCAAAGTCACGATCTCGAAAGAAAACCTAAGCGAACGAAAGCCAGTCACTCACTTTCTTTCTTATCCCAGGCTTTAAATGTTATTGTGTGATTGTGTGTTTGCAAAATCGAAGCCACTAACTATTTTCGCTGTCATCTATGCGAACGAAAATGTCAAAACCAGTCACTTGTCTCTGGGTTGTTGCATAGCTGGATTTCAAATAAAAGATTGAAACAAAAACAATTTATATAGAATTCAATGGAAGAAACACAATGGACAGAAAATAATGTCATTATAATAAATTTGTTATTAAAATATATTTCAATTTCAGCACAAAAACGCCAACTTTGTCGCACCTGCAGATACTGGTTCTTCGTACTCTCCTCTCTCGCTCCGAAATTAAATGGCGAACGTCTAGTTTATGTTATTGCTTTGAACAACAACCACACAAACACACGTAAAACCATGCGAACGACAAGTCGAAAAATAGTGACTCGCATTCTGAAACGAAAGTGAGTGAATGGCTTCGTTCGCTTGGGTTTTGATGGAGAGGGTGTAAGTGGGGTCCGATTTGCACTGAATTGTATATGTTTTCGTTCGCTTGTTAGTGACTCCCAAATCAGCTGTTTGTCGCATAGAAAGAAAGCGAACGTTAACGTTCGACATCGTGACTTTGGCTGTGAATTTTTTTTATGTGTTAATGTAACATTTACTACTTAAAGTGTTCATAGAAATCGAACAGGTACCGTATAACAAAAGGGCGTTAACACATCGCCCGTGAGTTCGAACACTCATTGGTATTATTTTTATTTTGCAGCTGTATTATGGTTTATCCCAATCATAATAATATTATTACAATTTTAAGTTTTTCTTAAAAACGCGACATAAATTCCAGAACGGTGCGAATCAACTGTCAAAATGAAACTGGGACAGATGATAACTTTCTCCACTTCACATTTTGTTAAGTTTGGCAATGCTGTAGGATTTTTTGTTGTAATTCATAACGGTTTTCTACAAGTAGAATAGATAGTAATTTTTCGTAATTATTGTTAAAATGGGACGCCAACGTGGTCAATCCTAGGTGGAGGTTAGCAAATTTGTTACTAAACACTTTAACTTCAAAATTAAAATGTTCGAGCATTTGGTCGTTTTTTTTAAATAATTGTATTCTTCAGTATTTCGCTACCCTTTGGGTAGCACACTTTAACCACAGGAAATCAGTCCGAGATATCTGGAATATTTTAGATAGAAGTCATTCTACGATGCACCATAGTCTAGTGCGCTTTAAATCAACCAATTGCTTTGTAAATAAACCAAAGTGTGGGAAATCAAAAATATTTGCTGACTCGTATGAACGATGGTTTGTGAATTAACTTAAGAAAAATCCCTAGTTAACAGACTTAAGTTTGCAAAAGAATACCAACATAAGGATTTATCTTTTTGGAAATCAGTCCGGAGAAAACAATATGAAGAGCTTAGAGAAGGCAACCTACAATCAACTATGAAACATGGTGTTGGCTCGATAAGGGGATGCTTGTCAGCAGCGAGGCCTGAAAACTTTGTATTATTGAGGTGAATACGGACCACGAGATGTATTTGGAAATCCTCAAAATGAGGAGTAGAACAAGAACGCGCAGAGCTCACTTGTTTGTGAGAAGCTCTCCATAATCCCTTCATGGGATGTAACGGGAAATCACTTTTTTTACAAACCCTCATGATCGTCTTGATCAGTTATGGTTTTGGTGCAACTAGACGTATATGATTGAAATTCCAAAAAGCCCAGTTTTCAGTACACCGTATGTTAAGGTCGTGTACATCCTACTCTTTCATTATAAGGTCGTGTACATCCTACTCTTCATCTTCTACTAAAGCGAATTATAAAATTGTAATTGCACCCTGATTTTTACGTATGTCAAAGTTCGCATGGATGCGAAATGCTGTGTCGAAGGGCAACTTCATTCGAGGCACCTTTCCAATCTAATATCTTTTTTTTGCAGAAAACTTCAAACTGAGCCGGAAAAATTAAACACAAATTATCTATAGCTCGCTTAGTTATCGAGATATTTGGAGTTGAACAAACCGATGACTGTTTTATTATTCCTCTGCTGGGATTTTCCTCTGAGGTGGGTTTAACACCGGCTTCGAAGCTTCGGCATAGTTTTCTGAATCTTTAATTTCTGGATAACTAAGCGAGTTATTTAAAAATTTAATTTAAACTGGTCTATATCTATAAAATTGCTAAGTTCTGAGCCAGTGGTCGGATTTTTTGTTTTTGGGCTTGTTGGAAAGGACAATTACATCTGCAGATCTACACTCGTGACACTTGCACGCATTGAGGAAGCTGCGGTGAAAGTTCGTGAAAAGATGACCGACTGCAACATGTCCGATGTGGTTCGCAAACGGCTGCAATTGTCTTTAGTAGAAAACGGGAACCACATTGAAAACTACCCTTAACATCAAATGTTTTTTTCTGTGTGTTTGATTCTTCAGCCAAAAATTTCAATAGAATAAAATCTTAAACGTGTCCAAAAAAAATGCATTTCAGTCAAATAGTCATAACTTTGGAACAGTAAGACCTCTGGGTTTCGTTTAGGTAATTTTGGAATTGAGGTTATGTGCACGTTCTTATGTCCTTTTCCCCTCAATTTTTTTGGCATCTTCGTACCTCGGCGATTTCACTTTTTTAAATTTTTTTTTAATGATTTTGAAAGTACCTAGTACCCTCCGACCACCAATCCGAAAATTTTCAAACCTCTGCCATTTCTCCCCCTTGCATTTTCGGGGATGGTCGTAGATGGACATATTTTTATGAAATAAGGAATTCGCTGGTGAAATTTGTTCAGTCGTGGCTGAACCACCCTGTAATCATTAATGCGAAATGATAGAGTCGTTATAATGCCAGGTTTGGATCTATTGGAAAGTATAAAATTAAATTCTTTTAAAGTTGGAAATAAGCATTATCCCTCTATGGTGGGACAGATAATAGCTCATATCAATAGCTACTAAGATAATTAAAGTCTCGCGAATAATCTCACCAACTAGTCCAATAACAGACTGATAACATCCGGTCAGTTTTGTACTTTTTTACATATGTATGTATGTAGTACATACGTATGTATATATTTGCAATTTAATATATCAATTAAAAGAAATATTTGTATTGCTTTAATAATGCGAAATTATTCACTTTTTGTTTTTTATACGACCACACTTGAAATTTTTCTATACTTATCTAGGTGAACACAAATATAAGTATTTTTAACAAATGTTGTCTTATATAACCGCCGCTACTATTTTCAACCGACGTGTTGTTGTGAAAAGAGAGTTAATAGGGTTGCCACGCAAATTTATGTATGCTTTCAGAGCACCATTGTCAGTTTAGCATTTTTAGTATATTTCTAGCATTATCATTTTTTTTTACTTTTTTTTTAATATTCTAAACAGCGGTTGAACGAAGATCTAAACAAAAGAATAAAACAAAAATCTGTTCGTCGGAGTGTTGGAGCAGATAAATGCTAAGAGTCGCCATCCTTGTCTTCACGTTCTCACGATGGCGACAAGGTAGTAGTTCATTTCATCAAGTTCGAGTTGCTGTTCTATGTTACTCTTTGTTTGGACATAAAACGGACAGAAATAAAAGAGAATGTGTATTTTCGTTCGATACACCACCAAAATTTTGAAAATTGGTTAAAAACCCGGGTTTGCACATGTTTGCGCGCTTACAACCCTGTAAGTTAGTTGATTATCAACCGATTTTCATTTTGTCACCGGATTTAAATAGAAGACTAGAATAGAATAAGGATTTAAATAGAAGAAGTTGAAGAAATTTGAAAAAAATTTAAAAATTTATCTTCTCATATTTTAGTAAAGAACTTGAAATTACCGCTTCCATTTTCGATGTTGCCGGTGTGAAAAATTCAGAAAACAGCGCTACATATCGTTATTGTGAATTCCAAGATGGTAAAACGAAAATAAACATTTTTAAGAATGACAACAAACAGCGCGTTAGAGCAAGGCCATTTTAAATTATGTACCTACAGCCATGAACAGTTAATTAGCACAAAACTACTCTTAAGTTGGACGTAGTATTTTTATAAACTTGTTGACTATATGTATGTATATACCAACTATTATGGTCTGCACTGTTGCAGCAGAGCATCAAGCTTCTGTCAAACAAATTTGCTTTACCGTTATCCCTATTCTTTTTTATTCTGATTGCTGGTATGGGCAATTAGCATCTTTTGTTTTGGACAGTAAATTAGCACAACGCGAGCGGAACAGCCATACCAACTATTTTGGTGCGTATTTTGTGTCCAACGACACTTTTTTTCAAATTTTTGTGCAATTTCTCTAAACTTTTCCAAAAATGGGACGGAGAAAAAAATTGTACGCCAGAGGAAAGGCACATTATATTCAATATAGCAAAAAGCCATTGAAATTGCAAAAATTCTTAACCGATCGAGAAATTATTTATTTATTTAAAACTAATAAAAAATGTATGTATAATGGAAAAAAGAACCCACGTAGCAAAAAAAAAAACAACTGAAGCAGTGGACCGAGCAATTCTCCAGATGACACTTTTCTGTTATCACGCGATATTGCGAACGAAATTAACTCTCAATTTGGATAAATTTATCAGACAGGCTCATTCGAAGACGCCTGAATGGTGGTCAGGTGTTTGCGAGCGCAAGCCGAAAGAATCCACATCTATCAAGAAAAATAATGCCGAGCGTTTATATCTTGCTCGCACCCACAGTCTAAAGACTTCTCATTCTGGGGAAAAAATTACTTTGGAGTGATGAATCTAAGGTAAATGGTATGCACCGGATGGTAGGGTATTTGTCCATCGACTAAAACGCCAGGCATTGAATCCACGCTACACCTATTAGATCCTGAAGCATGTAGGATGAAGTATCAAGGAGTTTGAACCTTTTCGTGGCAAGGTGTAGGCCCATTGTGAAAATTAATGACAAAATTTACCGTTACCACTATTTGGGCATTCTTAAGAACCAAATGAAACCTTATGCTTTTCAACACATACTAGTTTCATTCACATTCATGCTTGGCAATGACCCCAAACACATCGAAGCTTGTAAAGGAGTCGCTTTCGAAGGGAAGCATCCCCGTTTTAGACTGGCCGGCTCAGAGTCCCAATTGACAACCGCTGGAACAACGTAAAATGTGCGATTGCTCAACATAAGTGCAAAAACTCGGATAATATTTTTACTGGAATACAGAATTGCGTTGCCAGAATTTGATTCAAAGCCGTAGATTCCGAGCGGAACTTGAAAATAATGGTTACTTACTTACTTGACCTTACAGACCTTATGAAACGAAGATAACATTTCGCCAATCAGTTTGATTTTTTGCCTTATCTCTCCAGTTGGTAATACCAAGTGTTGGTCTTCCTATTTTTCATATTCCTTCGAGTTCGGTTTCGCAAACCCTTCGTGCTGGCTGGTCTTCATCCATTCTACTGACAGCGCAATAGCGTTATTTTGATCCACTTAACTATGTCAATGTTTTCAGAGTATTTTCCTCTCGAAGACTCGTAGAGATGTTTCGTATGCTTGCGATATGACCCAGGATTCATATCGCAAGCAGACAAAACTGTACGAGTCTGGCATAGCTGAAATTTTGTTACTCGAGAGAGGGCCTTACTAGCCCAAAATAACATCTATTCGCAAGCACAATTCTCCCCTTGATCTCAAGGCTGACGTTGTTGTTTTTGTTTCCGAAAGATTAGAGGTATTTAAATTCGTCCAACACCTCCAAATTATAACGGTTATCAATGTTCACGCTTTGGTCTAATCGCGTGGAGGCCCTGCTCGTTGAAACCATTATTTTTGTGTTGTCCTCATTTACTGCCAGACCCTATTTTGGTGACTCCTTCTCAATTCTCGAAAACACCGCAGTAATTTCTCTCATTGTGCCCCCAATGATGTCCACATCATTATCAGCATGGCTTTTGCTTCTGATGGTCTCATTCATGTTAACTGCAGATTTCCTCATTAGAATGCCGATTAAAATGTTGAAGACACCGCCCGATAGGGTGTCACTGCGTGTAAGGCCTCGCCTCGTATTAAATGTTTCTTTAAGAATTATATCTCAATATAATATAATTATATCTCAATATAAGATATGTAATTATATTTTAGAAACAGTATTTGAAATTCAAGATTTAGGAGTGGTTTTTGATGCAAAGTTTACATTTACTCCACATCTTGACTATATCATTCCCAAAGCTTACTCATCAATGTACTTTATTCGTAGAAACACAGCTCAGTTCACTGATCCTTATGTTAGGAAAATAGTTTTTTCTTCATTTTGCCGCTCTAAGTTGGAATATGCCTCTTTCATATTGAGTCCCACAGCGTCTATCCACATAAATCGTATTGAAAAGGTTCAAAGGTCTTTTACTAAATTTGCATTAAATTCTTTAAATTTTGCTGGTTGTTTTCCATCTTATAATAGTAGATGTTTGCTTATATCCTTAAAATCATTAAAATCAAGAAGAGAAATTAGCTCTTTAATGTTTCTTCAATGTATCATAAATAATTCTGTGGATTGTGCTGAATTATTATCTTTTATTCAATTTAATGCTCCCTCCCGCTCTCTTCGTTTTTATTATCCTTTTTATATTGGTATTCATACATCTAATTATGCATTAAATGAACCATTGCTGAAAGCTATGATATTATATAATTCATTATACAATTTTCTAGATTTAACACTTCCTACAAATAAGTTTAAAAGTCTTCTTACTACTTTAATTGATTAAGTATGAATGTACATATATTATTAATTGCTAGTCTGTAAGGAATTATTGTCCATAGACTGAAATAAATAAATTTTACTAGTTTTCACGGAGGATTTCGTATCGGAGAGTGGCATTCTGCAAAGGCGTGTCATCCTAGTAGGAATACCAAGCTCTGACGCGACTTCGTGCATCTTTCCCTAAACCGGGCTATCATAGCAGTCTTATACAAAGAGATGGGAAGTGTCCATTTATATTTCGTGGTTTTTCTCACGTGGATTTCCAGGTTTAAAGCCACACAGGAAAAGTTCAATTAGATTTGCAACAGATGGCTTATGTCTTTCGCATTTTATGCTTGAAAAATGCTTACTCCATTATAATTGTCGCATAAACTCGGGTCACCCTTTTTAAATACAGGACACAGTAACCTAAAACTCCAATCGCCGCGCATGCATTAAAAAATGGTTACCCATTACATCCTATGAAGGGATGTAGTTCTAGTATCTAGTTCAACACTCACTGGTTGGGACCTACAGTTTTACACCGGTTCCGAACGGTAGTTTGAGAAGGTCTGACAGAGACCGAACCCAAGTTCTCATGTACAAGAGCCGCGCACACTAAACATTGCACCACCGACGGCCACGGGCATGCATTCGTCTAATCAAAGTTTGCATATGAAATGGTGAATGCATCTTGCAGCACGTGTTGCAACTGGCTGAATTTTTTTTTGTATTACAGGTTTCGCTGCAAAAACGACAATATATTTGTTTGTCCTTTTCGATTTTCATATCCAGTTTCGGTCTACACTTTTTCCTAGTTAATCTCTCATGAATGCGCATCATTTGTATAGTTCTGACATAAAAAGGTCCTAATAGTATTTTACACTCTAATAGTACGAAATAAATGCATCTTTAATCGTTTTGGGTCTTCGAGATCTTGTTATACTCTGAGACTTGGCAACCCACGTCAGAGTTCCATTCTCATTTTTTTGATAGAGGTTTATTTTGTTAGTTTTCGTTAATGTTATTTTTTCCTTTTCATCACACACAACCACTGGTTTCTATTTTTAGATCCGTGTGTTTATTTTATTGTTGTGCATTTGCCTTATGCCCTTTTCCGCTCTCATAACCAGACGACAGCGACAACGTCAACATCAACATTGACGCTTTTCTCCTCCGTTTTGTTTTTATGATAACTGCTATATTTAACTGCTAACAACAAATGCGGCGGTATGAGTTTCTTTTTTTTGTTGTCGACAGGTTATGGAGGAGGTGAAGAAACAGTAGTAGTGTAGCTCGCTCTGATTAAGTATTTTGTGTTTTTTCTCTCGTTAGCCGCTGCGATAGAATAATTTCAGTATAGAGATGTCAGCTTACTCAGACTTTGGTCATCAGGTAGAAGCTGTAGTTGAAACCATAGAACAGGCTACAACAACAGCAATTTGTTTCTTTTTTTGTAGGACAGATCTGTCAAATGCAACACAAATGTATGCCGACAAAAAAATACTAAAATACTTTTGTACTGCACTACAGCCACATAAAAAATTAAATCATCATCTGTTCCAGTAACACCATCCGGTATAAATCGAACATGTGTCTGAACATGGCTGAACTATTACAGGTTGTGTTATTTAAACATCTGATATCTGTTGAAGTGTTCCCGTTTTAATTTACTAGGGCAGGTCGATGAGAAAACAGCGATATGCGGTTCCGCGAATTTGAAGAACCGGTACTTTCGAATCCGGTTCCGAGAAGAACCGGGTATTTGGACCGGCTCCGGTTCTCACCAAATTGCTGTCCCAAATAGGCGTAAGTATAATATCTTGTTATAAGAACATAAAAATACACATTTTCATACCCTCGAAGGTTAACACTATCGGTTCCTTTTGAAGCGAGTCCTGTTATTCTGGAAGCGTTTTCCGATTCTTTTCAAACAGTTTTTCACTTCTTTCATAATCGTTTTTCGGTCATTTTGGAATCGTTTTCGCTTCTATTGAACACTTTTTTCGGTCCTTTAAGAACCGTTTTCGGTTCATTTGGACCCGTTTTTCCGTTCATTTGAACCCGTCTTTCGGTTCATTTGAAACCGTTTTCGGTTCTTGTAAGCACGGGTCCGGTCGATTCTTGGAAAGGACCGGTTCTGCAGAACCGGTTCCTCGATTCTGTGCATCAGAACCTTCGGCTTGCACATTTGAAAGATCTTCATCGCTGGTTTTTGTGCAGTCAGTGCCGCTTGTATAAAAAGTGCAAAGTACATAAAAGTGCAAACATTTCATTTAATTATCAAAATAATATTTAAAAACAGAATCGGAATATATCAGCTCATGTGCATTCGAGCGTGGGTTCGATCCCTGCTCTGACCACCTTACATATCTTTCGACGAACATCACCTCGCTAAGTGACGCCGACGCTATCGAATATTTAACCATGGAAAAACTTCTGCAAATACAGTTATAGGGCGTTTACATGCACTCGATCTTGTAGATCGGCTCGATAATTGACAAATCTCACTATTATCATATGATTTCTCATACATTTTTTGTACCCAAAATCGAGTAGATTTACCTCGATAATGTTATTATCATGTCGCAAGTCATTTCAACCGCAGAGTTGCATACGCACTTTCAGTATGATACTGTGTGAACATGAAACGGAAATGGGAATGGAAACGAAACGTATTTCACTGAAACCATAGTAAAAATACCAAGTAATCGCAGTAGATACAACAACAATTGTGGGCAAGAACAACAGGCATTTTGTTTTTGTTTAAGCTCTCCTCAAGTCAAAATCATCACCTACGTATATCAACAAATAAATGTAAACAGAAATGTACAAAAACAAAACCTTTGAATTGAACAGAAGCGGCCAACTAAACAAGGAGAAAAAATTTAAATCAGCTGTCTACCGAGTTTACCTTCTCATTCTCCCATGACTGAAACTGTACATTTTTGACAACACATACAAAATGATTGAGTTCTACCGAGTTTACCTTCTCATTCTACCATGACTGAAACTGTACATTTTTGACAACACATACAAAATGATTGATATAAGAGGTAGTTTTATAATTAAGAACAGCTGATTTTACTTTCTTTATTTTCTAAATACATACTTACAAAATTTCGAGAAATTCTAAATAATTTCCACATAAAAATTTTGTTAGTTAAATAAATTACAAATAAAGAAATAGAAAAAATGACTGATTGACAGAATTGTATGATACTAATGCATACAAATCGTCTCGCCATCACTTTGTATAATTCCATAATGCCATCATGAAATTCAAAACTGCCAAAACTAAATCGAGTAAAAATTCATGTAAACACCTTTTTTGGCGTAGACTGATGATCACGACATTATCAAGATAAAAGAGCGCAAGTAAACGCGCTATTAGGAGCCGGTGTAAAATTTTAGGTCCCAATCATTTTTTCATTACACTTAAGTTTGATCGCACTATCAAGTTCAATGTATTTTATTGTTGTTGTTGGTTTACTTTTAATTATATAAAATAATTATATAAATCAATACTTTTCAACATGTAAAATTCACATGCAACCAAAACTAATGTCGTTATTTTACTCTAGGTGTATTTCTCTATGTTTTGTTGTGTTATATAATATATGTGTTGAATTTGACGCTTAGAGTCATGAGAGGAAAGCATTACAACAACATCTACTGCTATTACCTGTATTTTTTGTATCATTTGCCTATACAGCAATCCAATAGCGAGAAGTTTGAACATAGATTAAAGATACCTAGAGAGAACATCCCTGTCAGCAAATTGATGGCATTAAGCGTCACTGCATACAGACGCTGAATGTTGAAAATAATTGCTTTAATAATAGCAGATAGAAGCTTAAAACAAATTTTAAATTTTGTTTTAAAATAGTTGTCTTAAATTCAACACAAATGTATACTAACAATAAAATATAAAAACAAATGAAAATATATTTAATTTTCACAGTACACCACCAAAACGACATGAAAAATGTAAGACAACCGTTCTTGTAACTCCACCTGGTATAAATCGAACCTTTCCATATCACACCGACCACATCACGAAGAGTTTGAAATGAAACGTCAGATGCATGGTACAATAATATGTTCATGGTAAAGTCGTAAGAACAGCTGTTTTCATTTTTTTCATGAGGTTCTTCGCTTCGGCTGTCATACTCACATGTATTTTGTTTTTGTACTCTTTTGCATTCTTGTGTTGTTGGTATGTATTTGTGTAGAGTTTGACAGCTGAAGCGAATAGAACAAAAACAAAATGCCTGTTGTTGCTGCCTACAACAACAACAACACGCGCTGCTATTACCATGAAGATATTATTGTACCATGGTCAGATGAGACGAGTCATGGTAGAATGAGAAGGTGAACTAAGTAGACAGCTGATTTAAAGTTTTTCTTGTTCAGTTAGCCACTTCTCTCAGATTCAAAGGTTTTTTTGTACTTTTCTGTTCACATTTATTTGTTGGAGACATGAGGAGAGCCTAACTATGACTACTACTTTTTACTATGAGACGAATGTTCTCTGTAAATATATTTTCTCTATGAGTGTGAACAGCAGTTTAGATGAGTAAGTTAACCACTCTTGATATATTTTACTCTACATGGCCGCAGCTCCTGACGTATACTTAGTTGTCTCCATGAAAACGAAGAGGAGAAAAACACAACCGGTGACATAAACAAAACGTGTTTTCCTAGCTGAAACTGAAGAAGGTATGGATGACAACAAACAAAAAATGTATTATTGCGTTGACTTTATATAGTGATTTTTTTAAGGTTTTGTGTGTTTTTGGGGCTGTAGGAAATACCGGTCATCAAAACATTACCTACGCAAAAAAAAATAAAACTCAACTCGAAAAGGCTCGTACTAACAGCACTGTTCGATTACTCGAAAATTTGTGCAAATTTTTACCGAATTGTGTTCGTTTACTCCAAAAGTCCAGTAAATGAGAGCCAGAGATCGGAAATTTTGACAGTTCGATGCATGGTACAACTGATAGTTGCATTAGAAATTCCGTGATTAAGGTGTCAAAATTAGTTGAATAATGAGAAACGCTATGTGCACAAAGTGTGAAAATTTTAATAAGCGTGTCTTACTCGATTCAAAGTCGATAATATAAAAAGCATTTTATTAACAAACAAGAAGAAAGAAATTTGACAGCTTAGCCACGGAAAAGATGAAAAAGCCACAAATCAGCTAGGCTGACGCATAGACGAATTTAGTATAGACACATTAATTCTCTCAACAAATTAAACGTCATAGGTATGGTAGCAAGTGAACAGTGGATGGTAGAAAGCATAGGTTCAATAATACCAGATAGAGGCAATAGTACACAATAGGGTGATGACTTTTATACAACCTCGTTTCCCTGTATCATATTTAGATGAGTTTTTATTTCAGATTAGATAAAATCTTACATATAAGGTGATTCGATAAAAAAAACCTCACGCACAAAATGATTTCAAAATTTGTATTTATCAGCATTTTGGGCAATTTTTTGAAGTCACTGTGAGCAGATATATTAGGATCATCAAACACACAAGGAAGTTAAATATTCACGTCATTGGAGAGGATGAATCGCAGTGGGAGGTTGTCCTTGTTGCGGCAGGAGTTGTATAAGTCTTGCATAACTTTGACCGCACGCTCACAGCACTGGTTGCTTCGGGCAACGTTGGGTCGGATAGTCATTCAGAGCTACAGATAGTTCTTCAAAATCTTCAGCGCGGACCAATTGACTACTGAACCAATGATCAGCCCATGAGTAGGAACCCAGCAAAAAACAAGTGACGAAAGACACGAGTGAGGTGGAAGAGAAACTTCATGTCGTCTCTCCAGCCGCCTGTTTCCCTATCATAATTGCTCGTAAAATCCTGCACAAAGAAGTGACACTGTGTGTAATTTTTTAAGTCATGGCAAAATAACCATATACGGACACCACTACGTGATAAAAGACTAAAAAAAAAAAGACCCGTGTCTCCCAATTTTTCCCAAAGTCATGCACTTTATTTTTAAGGGGCCGCCAAAGATTTGGGGCCTCGGTATCATTTTCGTAAAATGTGATCATTTTCTCAGGCTCATATCTTGCAAACCGTTCAGAATTTCGATTTACTCTCTGAAATCATAACTCTCTGAAATCTGATGTCATAAAGAACAAAAATTGCGAACATAAAAAATCAAAAAAACTTCACCTTCCAGATCAAAATTGCAAAAAACTTAAAAAAATTCGATTTTTTTTTACCTTTTTTCCCGTGTTCAGGTCCATAGGTAGCAAACCGTTCAAAATTCAAGGAAACAATCAACTACAAAAATTTACCTAAGATCTCAATAAACAAATTTCTAGAACATATAAACTTCCTAGAGATGATTCTTAACACTGTTTAGGTAGCACGCAAAAATTAAAAATTTGCCGAAAATTTTTTAATTTCATTTTTTTTACCTTTTTCTCCTGTTCAGGTCCATAGGTAGCAAAAAATGAAATATGCCTGGCCAGAACCATGTGTTTGTCCAAGGGTTAACACCGTTTAGGTAGCGCTTAGGTATCACGCGATCATGCCCCGACAGCAGAAGCACAGGCAATGCAGTAAGCTCAGCACACGCAACAAGGGACGCAGCACACAATATAAAAGCGACACGACGCTCACATCGAGGCATTACACAGCGCAACGTCAACGAGAGCTCAGCGGTGAAAGTTATAAAGTGAAAGTGAAAGTAAAAAAAGTGAAAGTGCTACAGTATAATTCGCACACAACATTCGCACATTGCCTCAGAGAATAAATCGAAATTCTGAACGGTTTGCAAGATATGAGCCTGGGAAAATGATCACATTTTACGAAAATGATACCGAGGCCCCAAATCTTTGGCGGCCCATAAAAAAAAAAGTGCATGACTTTGGGAAAAATTGGGAGACACGGGTCTTTTTTTTTAGTCTTTTATCACGTAGTGGTGTCCGTATATGGTTATTTTTTTTCGTGTTGCACTGTGTGATTTAGTCGACCCATGGAGCTCATCGTCCATGACAACGCGAAGAACGCGATCCAGCACATGGTGCTGGCAACTAATGAACTTGGGTTAGGTGTGACCTTTCTATTCGAACATTTGCTGCAGTCGAACTACAACGCCTGTCTTTTTGCCGGTATTTACGATTGCTGTATCGGCAACAATCATCACAATTGGTCCCCACAGGTTGAACTCATCTAACACATTCTGGAGTCCTTTTGCGATTGTTTGAGCTTTCCCATCTTTCAATTTGTGCGCAGTCAACTTAATTTCTTTAGATTCATTCTTGAGGACCACGGCCTGATATTCAGAGCTCTCAATATGTTTGCCATCAAAGTGCATGCTCCACTTCTCCAGATAAAGCGTGCTTACCAAGTACTTCTTCACCCGAGCAGCTTGCTTGTAGATAGCCTTGTGGATTCCTGACTGACATGAGGTTGGGATTTCAATGCCCTCAGCGGAAAGGTGGTGGCTCACCGTTGCTGCTCCTTGGGACGACAGCTTTGAGCTTGTAACAAGGCGTCTTGCAATGTATGTTGGGTTATGCTTCCTTTTGCTCGTTGATGCCGCATTGTCATCCTCCCAAGGACTATCTGTACTGTTGGGGAATGAGTCCGTGCTACTTTCGGAACAATCAAGTATCGCTGTGCTGGTAAGTGTGGACACAGTCGCTTCAATTTGCCCTCTTTCGCTTGGATGGGTGGATGGTATTGGCACCACCAGGTTTGCCGCTGGAATAACCAACGCGGCCTTTGCTCTCAAGTTGCAGTTTCTAGAAGTTCTCATCCTCTTTACACAACCATTCGTCTTTTACCTTGGTCATGTCAAACAGTTCCTTCAATGAATCAAAGTTTTGTTTTTTTCTGCAGCGCTCGTAGTCTTGATCAGATATATGCGGGAAGTTCAATGTTTTGCTCTATAGGGCTTTAAGCTCTATAGCAATTAGACCGATCCTCTCTCTCCGTCCTTTGGCAGTGGACTCAAGAAATTTGAAGCGTCCAATGACGTGGTTTTTCAGGGCATGCGACTCCGTTCACTCAATGGTTCTTCAACAATTGCCACGTTGCCTCTTCTTGATGGCGCTTGAAACTGGACTAGGTTCTTTGTCCAGGTTTCCTTGTTCTTCTCCGTTTAGAAGAGCTCTTCTTGAATGACATGTTGTATTGCCGTTATTACTTGTACTCTTCCACTTTCCTTTTCCCCCCTTAAATTGAAGGTAAACGGAGTAGCTACCATAAAAGAACCCGAAGAGCAATTCAGCATAAATTTATGAGAGTTTATTAGTTTCCTACCACAATCATAAAAATGACATAACCTTTTGTTTCTCACTAATTTTCTTTAATTCTGAGAATCATAAAAAAGTCGTCAACGTTTTTTGGAAAGAGATACATTCGATTCAAAATGAGATACCTTCACTTAATTGTAAATAAAAACGAAAGATGGTCCTCGATTTCTATCAGCAATGTCTCATCTTGTTCATAGGCTATATGGCTTTTCGTGAAAGTTATAAGACTTGACACTTCTTTCCGTTTTGGATTTATATGATTTAAAAAAAGAACAAATTTAAATTTTTTCACAAAAATATCATTTCAAAGTGGTTTGTGCGTGAACTTTTTCAATATTTAAATGGAATAAAAGTTATTTTAGTCATTAATAGGCAAAAGTTCATTCATTCGTGCAACAGAAAATAATTTTTGAGAAAACAAATCAAAAAGTCATACCCTAATACACAACGTTCAACAAAGGAACAACAACCGCTGTTTATGTTTTTGTGGCAAAATAGCTGTGTTAAATTCAATACAAATGTATACCAACGATAAACGTCAACAAAAAAGTGCAAAATCCATTTAAATTTCACAGTTCTATACGAAAACGAAATAAAAAAGTTAAGTAAACAGTTCTTGTAACTCCACCTGCTGTAAGTTAATTTTCGCCGAATTTCTCTCATTTCCACAAACCTACGACGAAGAGTGTAAGATGAAAAGTCAGATGGGAAAAATAATGTGTCTATACTAAATTCGTCTATGGGCTGATGTGTTTACCTGTCACATTATTTTACCATGTTTCCATGTTAGATATCTGCCAAATTTTGTTTAGAGAAATTATAGCTAACAAAAATTTGCAATATAGAATACATGATAAAAAATACTCATGGTAGACGCAGGAGGTGTTGTTGTAGCTGATGGCAAATTGATTACGTTGTGTCAAATCCAACACATACGTACACCAACAATAAATGTAAACAAACACCTCCAAAAACAAAATACATGTGAACATGACAGTTCGAAAGTGGTTTGCAATGTAAACAAAGAAAATCAGCTGTGCTCATGCGTTCACCATATATGAATCCATCTTGATAGAACAGCAGTTTGAAATCAGCTGTTTTATGTAAATAAATAAAAGTGAAAAATAAATCAAAGAGGATGAATAGGTAGAGAAGAAATATTACTCACGGCGTGGAATGTCAACAAAGAAAACGAGTGAATCGCAACGTTTCTCTGCTCTCTCTCTCTTACTCTCTTCGTTGAATATTCCTATAAAAATTCTAACCATGTTTAAATAAAACTATATAAAGTATGAAATAATGAAGTTACGACCCGAGAGAGAATTGCGTTTGTGTGAATCGCGTCGATTTTTGGCTCTCTTCTATGAGGGTTGCCACATTGCGCACTTTTCTTCTTCTCTACCCTTATTCATCCTCTTTGATAAATTAACAACATGTGGCATTCATGTTGCCACTGTGAACATTATGAACAGTGGCATTCAGCAAATCCTGTCATACCGACGACGTCACAATTGGACAACTGTGGCAGTAGATATGTAATGTAACTACAGGTGTTTTTTATGTTCCAGGCCGATGTTTTTGTACCGCCATTTCTGTTTGGTTGACAGTTGTGCAGAGCAGTCGATAACAATTTATTATGGCGCATCTAACGCACCAACAACGTGTTGAACTTATTAAAACATTTTATCTATATAATCATTCAATTATGAAAACCGAAGAATTTTGCGGGATTTTTGTCAAGCAAGTCGAGCAACTCAACTACGCAACGTAGTGTAAAGAATTTTTAAACTTTGTATAGAGAACATTTATCCCAACTGACGTTTAATTTCACACTTTTCGGGGTGAGGTCGGTGTGATAGAGAGATGTTGGACGTACACCAGGTGGAGTTACAAGAACAGTTAACTTACATTTTTCATGCCGTTTTGACGGAGAACAGAAAATTAAATATATTTTTAACTTTTTTGGAAACAATAAAAGGTTAGTATACATTTGTGTTGCACTTAAGACAACTATTTTAAAACAAAATCAAAATATGCTGTTGTTATTTTCTTGTCGGCTGTTTTGTTTTAATGCTTCTATCTGCTATAATTAAACTCAACCATTCGAAGAGTGGTCAACAAATTGTAAGAAACTGGGTCGGTTATGAACAGTATGACTCCTGTGCGTCAACGTAACCGTCAGTCTCTTGAAAACATTGCTGCTGTAAACGAGAATGTCGCTGAATACCCGAAAACATCAATTCGGCATCATTCTCAGCAACTTTAAATTTCACGAAGTCCTACCTTGATTTTCATGCGTACAAAGCTCAGCTTACTCAGGACCTCAAACCAGCACAATCCATTTAATAAAGCTACGATTTCCAGAAAAAATTATCCCAAGAAATTTTGATGTCAACTGGCCACCAAGATGCGATTTCTTTCTTTGGGCTTTTGTGAAATCTCGGGTTTTTGCGAATAAACCAGAAACAATTCTTAAGCTCAAATCCGCGATCTAACGCGTGGGCAGGATGACAAGGATTTTATGGGGAGACCGTGATGGCGTAAAGACAAAAGGCTTGCTGAATAAGTCTTACCGGCACCCTCGGGCTTACGAGCCCACCTATTGCGTATTGGTTAAGTGGAAAACAGTGAATGCATTGCGAGCAGGGTGACTGATGAGACGATGGAGCGTTTCCTGTATCAATACCCGGCTTTCACATAGGCCAGATCTAGGTCTCGGATACTAGAATACCTACATATGTCCTATCGTATGGAATAGACTGGAATTTTATGAGGAACTTCGGTCGTATCACCGAATTCCTATGAGTTTAGTAGGGCAAATTGAGGGCGCACAATAGGTCGAATCAGAGGCTTAAGTGTATGTGGACTGACATGGGACGGATCAGAGAGTCGTTTTTCTATTATACCCCTCTATTTCAAACTAACTAACTACTCGTATAGTCAAATTACAATGTGTGATTCTGTACACGATGAAAAAAACGGTCTCTGTAACATATTCTCCCAAACATATTCTGCAGAAACCATGGATATGTTTGGAACATACTTCAAGCATTCATATGTTTGCAATTCCCAAACACACTTGTATTTAAATGCAACCAGTAGCATGTTTTCTGCCAAACATGTATGCTTTTACGTGGAGACATATCCGTTCTTCAATCCCAACCATCCACGTAAGTAGGAATTATTCGCTTGTCTCCCCAAACCTCGAAAAACATACACAAAACCCAAAGCAACATTCCATACCATTTAACCATTTGAGTAATTGTTTATTCTTTTTTCACTGATCAAGCGCTTTTGATATCCTCCGACCGATGACCCATTGATGAAACTAAAACGCAATACATCAGCCAAAATATACATGCACATTCAGGAATATTTATGAATCATTGACTGAGAGAATACTGAAAAAATACAGATACACATTTACAAGATATACTCTCTCGTTGTCTCTCTTTCACTCTCTTGCCTTCGAGAGAGCATACAGAGCAACAGTGCAGCAAACACAGCTATATTTGTGTCACAAACACATATATATTTTGTCTCAAACATGTAATATTGAATAGCAAACACAATGTGTTTGCTTACAAGTATATTATATTTGCGACAAGCTGCAAACACACGTTATATTTGCATCCAAACAACAAAAAACGACAGATTTTTCAGCGTGTAGCGGTTCATGCCCCCTAATCCCCCTTTCAAATATTTACCATAAACAGACTTCGACTGGTATATAAATGAATGTTCCTAGCGTGCAATCATGAATGTACGTCCGTTTTTACACCTTGACGGACGTCATCACTCGCTTGTGTATTCTTCCTCATGTATTAAATTAAAATATTTATAAACCCTGACTAGTTTTACTTTAGATTCATATTTAATTTGAATTTTCTAATAAATATAAAATATCTATAATATCATCGTAATTTTCATGGCAGATTTCCGCAATGATTTGCCAAATGTCATGCATATTTTATAATCATGTATACAGACAGCGATAAAAGTCACACTCAACCCAATTGTGATAAGGTGCTTGGTTGCTATGGTGTAATCCTATTGCACCTATACTAAACAATTAAGCCTAACAAAATATTAACTTAATATGCATTTAAGTATTTAAATGACATTTTGAGATAATGTACAAACATATACCAATGTACATACATACATACATCCATATGTATGTAGATACGAGATAGCACAACATTGTGTATTGGATTTTGTCGCCGATTGTAGGTAGATGCATACAAACAACTACAAATATACGCCGCGCCGCCTTTTCAATATTTGAATTCTAAATAAGATATTAAAATTCTAACGCCTCGCTCGCTGGGCGTCACCGATATTCGATCGTTCTTTGCAAACATTTCTATTATACCAAAGTGCTAATTATAAAACAAATAACCTTATTAATTATTATTATAATAATAAATGGATTCAATTCAATTCAATTCATTCAATACGATTTCAATTCACAGTTGCAGTCACACAATGGAAATCATTTACAACAATTATCACGTTGTCAAAACTGTTTGAGAAAACAAACAACCAAAGTTTAAAAATAGCTTAAAAAGGAAGAGGGAACGAAGCTCAAAGTAAAAGCCAGCAAGAAACCAGTGTATTTATTTTTAACTACAATCATGAGAAAAAAAAATCGCAATCTAAGATGAACCTCCATTCAAAACAATAAAATATCAACAAAAGCAAAAACAAAAAACTAAAACAGCATAATGCCAACCAAGTTAGGCCAAGTCAAGATCAAGATACTCACTCGCGTACGCTCGGTCCGCCGATACCAAATGCAAATTGATTTGATTTGGTTTGCACCTCATAAGGCGCTTTAACTGTTTAGTGGCTGCTCTTTATTGTTTTCGCACACTTCTCTTTTGTTTGGTTATTTTACGTGAAATTTGCATATAATAGAGATGATCTCTCTCTCTCTCTCTCCTACTGTGTCCAACACCAGGGATGCAAAAGTTGGTACAATTGTACTTTGGTATAAATAAGACCTTTAAAGTACAACGGTACATCAATGACTTCATTGGTACAATTTTAAATTTACTCCAGTTTATCATTCATTTTTTGAATCATTGCCCAGTTCTTTGTATCATTAAAACAAAGCCAGAAACACTTTGCTGACAGAGAATCTGTTTAATCTGTTGTTTTATGTCTAAATACTGGATAGTGTCGCCACCACTAAGCAAGAAGCCCATTGTGATACCTGCAGTTTCCTCTATAGCAACTATTGACTAGTCGTCTAGCCAATTTGCCCTTTCAATAAATTTGTCTATAAGACCTACAGGAATATCCTGTAGGGCTACGGTGCTAACTAAATGTGTTTTGAATATCCTACTTCCCAGTCCTGCCAGAGCAGGGTAACCCAAGAGAAGGTGTTTCGTCGTTTCATTGTCCTCTTCCATGTAGATGCTACAGATAGTGGAGTTTCTATGTCCCAATCTTAGGGTGTGTTTTCCTACAATACAATGTCCCATAAGTGTTCCTATCTTTGTGGATAACCTGCCTCTCGGCAAGTTAAGTAGTTTCCTAATCCTCTTCCTGTCCACCTGTGGCCAGAGGACTCTGGTTTGTTTGCAAGTTGAAGTATGTCTCCACTTCTCCTTGAACATATTGTCGGCGCACTACCTGATCCGCAAACGGCAGGTAGAGATTGGCATACAAACGCCTTCTTTTGACGGAAGAACCTGTGCCGTAGCACCCTGTCTAGCTAACGCATCCGCTACGCAATTGCCTGGAATGTCGCTGTGTCCCGGTGCCCAGATGAGCCTGATGTCGAAATACTCTGTCATCACCCCAAGTGATGAGTGGCATTCTTTCACCGTCAGGGACGTAGCAAACATGGCTTCCAGGGATTTTATGGCATCCTGGCTGTCTGTGTAGATACATATGCTCCAGTATGGCGGTAATTTCCGCCTAAAATACACTACAATGATCAGGTAGCCTGAAGGAGATATTTACATTTAGGTCCGGTGAATGTACCCCATAGCCTACTTGCTCGTCCAACTTTGATCCGTCCGTGAAAAATCTGATACTACTGGTGTCCCCTTCCAGTGACTTTTCCCAGATATTCCTGTTCGGAATAGAAGTCCTTAGATTTGTCGCTGGTAGATGGTAGGGGAGACAGTAGACCTTTTTTACGGGAATAGAGTTGATCCGGTGTAGCAATTCAGCGTGTCCGGAATGCACCGATATCATGACGCCACAGTCTTTGATTCTCACCAGGGATGTAGCGGCTGCCGATTCGGCCATGTTATCAGGATTAAAGATGTTCAGGATAGCACTAAGTGCACTACCTGACGTCGTAACGCTAATCAGTGCTGATCTTTGAATTTTCATCAAGGAACTCAGAATATATTTCTTTTGGAGGCACCTCCACCAAACTACGATGCCATAGAGCAGTATTGGTCTGACTATTGCCGTATAAATACACATGGTGATCTTAGGAGACAGTCCCCAGCGCTTTCCTATCGCCCCTTTACAGCAGTAAGGAGCAACAGAAGCCTTTTTCACCGTCTCCTCTACATTCGGTTTCCAAGACAGTTTTCTGTCGAGAATTATTCCCAGATACTTGACCTTTTCCGTCAACTGTAATTGCACCCCATTAGCTGACGGCAGTTCAAATGCGGGTATTTTATATTTCCGAGAGAACAAGATAAGCTCGGTTTTAAGTGGGTTAAGTGATAGTCCGTTGTTAGCGGTCCAGTTCGAAATCAGACTAAGTAGGTTGGTTGTACGAATGCTAAGTAAATTGAGGTTTCTACCCGTACAGATGATAGCTATATCATCGGCATAGGCAAAGACCTGGCATTCGGATCTGTCCAATTCAAGAAGCAGTTCATTGACAGAAGTTAACCATAATAGTGGAGACAGAACTCCCCCTGGGGTGTCCCCCTATTAACGTTCCTAGCAATTGTAACGTTAACAGGGGGACACCGCTGCAGAGACATACTTGCTTATGAAATACCGCTTAAAGACAAACCATGGTACGATAAAGAATGTCGAATGGCAAGTGATGTAAAGAACCCTGCACGTATGGCGATGCTTCGGCCAGTTGCAACGCGAGCCACGACGGAGCGGTATAAGGAGAAGAGGAGAGAAGAATCCCATTTGTTTAAGAAGAAAAAAACATTTGTGGAGAAAGCGCGAGACTGAGCAAACTGAATCTTAGAGAAGGAAGAATGAGGCCCGTAAATTATACCGAAATATACAATGAATCAGAGCCCCCCTTTTGTAGAGATAAGGACGGCAATCTTGTCATAGTTGTGCAGAGTATGTTGGGAATATGGAGAGATCACTTCTCTGCGTTACTTGTCCCAGGAGACTTCAATATAGATGAGGGTGTTGAGCAAATACAGGACGATCCAGTCGGCTGCCCCCTCCTATTCAAAGCGAATTTAGAACTGCAATTTCCAAGCTTAAGAACAACAACGCCGTTGGTTCTGATGGACTACCGGCTGAGCTGTTTAAGGCTGGCGGCTGTGACCTTACAAAACGAAGATAACATATTTCGCCAACCAGTTTGATCTTTTGCTTTATCTCTCCAGTTGGCAATACCAAGTGTACGCAGGGATTCGTCAACCTGATCCCTCCAGCGGAGTCTTGGTCTTCCTATTTTTCGTCTTCCTTCAAGTTCGGTTTAGAAAACCCTTCGCGCTGGTTCATCTTGATCCATTCTACTGACATGGCCTAGCCAGCGCAAATCGTTGTGCACTATAGGGCCATACATTTTTCTGAGTATTTTTCTCTCGAAGACTCCTACAGATGTTTCGTCTGCTTGCGATAAGACCCAGGATTCTGCGCCATAAAGCAAGACAGGTTGAATGAGAGTCTGGTACAGCTGGACTTTTGTTACTTGAGAGAGGGCTTTATCTCTAAAGTGCTGGCTTAGCCCAAAATAACATCTATTCGCAAGCACAATTCTCCGCTTGATCTCAAGACTGACGTTGTCGTGTTTGTTCACGGCAGATCCTAGGTATATAAATTCGTCCACTACCTCGAAGTCACGCTTTGGTCTAATCGCGTGGAGGCCCTGTTCGTTGAAACCATTAATTTGGATTTAAGTAAATGTAAATTTAAAATGGTACAATGAAGTCCAAAAAAGTACAATTTTGTAAAGTCGTTGGTACAAAGTAACATTTGTATTTTCCATCCCTATCTACGCTCGTTTCCATATTCGAACAAATGATGAAGACAATGAGAAAAACACCTCTCGTTGATCACATCTACTGAACCGCAACAGCTGAAAAACGCTAACGATTGATTTGATCGGAGCCCACACTGTTGTTGGCTGGCAGTTAGTTAGTTGCTTACTTGTGACCGATGAGCCATCACAACTATGTACGATATATTCCGAGTGTATTTATAAAGTGTGTTGTACCACACGTGTGGCATCAGGTACACTGTGGCGCAAAAGTTATCTTACCTTTATAACTTGTTAACGAAAGTTCACGGATTAGGCTATTTAGTTCTAGGCGAGAGTATGAGATCAGAGACGACTAAATTTGAGAACTTTTTTTTGTACAACATCTCAAACTTGATCCAAATAGGAAATTTAAAATAAGACTGATTTCGCTTAGTTATCGAGATATCGCAAGATTTTGTTTGGAATTTCCTCGTATAGCGAGCCGATAAACCAGTGTCAATTCCAGCTTTGGAGAATAGTATTACACGCGATATTAGTTAGATATTAGACGCTATGCTCGAAAAAGTGGTTCAAATTTTGACTTCTTGCATGGATCACTTAAAACGTAGTCGTATTCAAGATTTAGATGAAATAATCTTTAAAAAGTAAATGACAAGCATTGATTTATCGAGTCAAATACAAATTTCTTACACTTTTGTAATTTTTCTGTTTTTTTTCGAAAATTAAAAACTAAACGCTTAACCAATCATTCATTACAAGAAAATCCTAAGCTCGGCTACGCTATACAAAAATTATTTGCTATTACATCCCGTAAAGAACCGGGGGATAGGTTGTCACAATCAGAGAGCTGTGCGCTTTCTAGTTTTGCACTCACTGATTTGCACCTACGGCTTTACACCGGTTCCGAACAGTACTCTTGAGATGATTTTCAAGGCTAAGTCAGTAAGCGATAGTGGCGCCGTCAACAAGCGAGGTGACCGTCGTGTTAAGAAATGTAAGGTGGTCAGAGCTGGTATCTAACCCATATTCTCATGTACAATATTCGCATACACTACCAATGCATCACCGATGGACACACTAAGGATAATATCGAATAAAAATTAATAACTTGTTCATCGTATTTTCGACAAGTTTTAGTATTACTTTTTCAAACTTTAACTTATACGGGTGATTCAGGAAGTTCCGGACAAATTTCTCCAGCGTATTCCTTGGCTCATTTCATGAAGAAAAGTCCACTAGGACCATGTCCGAAAATGCAAGGGTGCGAAATAGCAGCGGGTTCAAAACTTTCGGATTGTCGGTCGGAGGGTAGTAGGGAAAAGTTGCTAACTTCTGAGCCAGTGGTCGGAGGTCTTACCGTTCCAAAGTTATGACAATTTTACTGAAATGCAAAAATGTTTGTTTTTGTTTTTGGAAGCGAAATAACAGCACACATTTATTTGTTTTTGTAAATTAACACGTTTAAGATTTTATTTAATTGAAATTTTCAGAAATGGTCATAACTTTGGAACGGTAAGACCTCTGGGCTTCGTTTAGGTAATTTTGCAAAGGTAAGAGGTATGGCTATCTTTCAAAAACATAAGTTACCTGCCATCTGGCTGAGCAAATTGAGGTTATGTGAAATTTTTTTTCCATGTTTTCGGCGATTTTATTGGTTCTGAAAGGCCTCTTAAAGACCTTTCCAACAAGCCCAAAAAGACCTTTCCAACAAGCCCAAAATGCGACCACTGGCTCAGAAGTTAGCAACTTTACCCTACTACCCTCCGACCATCAATCCGAAAATTGTGACCCCGCTTCCATTTCGCACCCTTGCATTTTCAGACATGGTCCAAGTGGACTTTTCTTCATGAAATGAGCCAAGGAATACGCTGGAGAAATTTGTCCGGAACTTCCTGAATCACCCGTATATATATATCGAAAACTAATAAACCCTTCAAAGAATTTGATATATTTTTTATTTTATACTGCATTCAAACTGCAGCTGGATTCTTTCAGCTGGAGATTTCGGGTAAATTAATAGCTGATTAAAAAAAGTAAATGGTTTCCCGTTAAATCCCAAGTAGGGATTAGGGAGAGCTACTCACAACCAGTGAGCTGTGCGCGTTCTAGTTTTACACACACTGATTGGGAGCTACAGTTTTACACCGGTTCCGAACAGTATTTTGAGCAGCTTTTCCTTTGATAAATACTTGATAGAGTCGTCATCCCTAAGCGGTGTGGCCGCCGTCGAAAGAAATCTACAGTGGTCAGAGCAAGGATAGAACCCAAGTTCTCATGCACAAGAGCCGCGCACACTACCATTGCACCGCCGACGGCCACTTAGCTGATTATTTTACTGAAATTCAGAAGTTGGCTAAACGAAATCTCAGAACACGCGATTTTGATTGCATTGTGCTCAGGCCTTTTCTTCGAGTTGTATAAATAAAGTTTCACAGTGTCCTATATATAGAACGATAAAAGTTCGTATTTTGTTAATCAGGGAACGCTAAAAAATTTGTATTTTGTTGTTGTTTGTATGCAAATTTAACATGTTTGTAGCTAGCCGCAAATATAGTATACTTGTATCCAAACACATTGTGTTTGCTATTCTATATTACATGTTGGAGACAGAATGATTAATATATAATAATACTTTGTTTTCTGACCCAAATATGGCTTTGTTTGTTGAAAACAAAAACGTGATAGGCAAAAAAGCAGCAGATTTTCAATTCATGAAACCAATGCTTGCACGTACGTATAGGGATGATACAAACATATGCATGGTTCCTGTTAATTGGAGTTGGTTCTTCGACAAAGCAAAACTTTTCTCAAGAAACTTACCAAATTATAATTTTCTTTTTAAAATAAGTTTTTAACGAAATGATGTCATTACCTTGCAGTTATAGCCGTTAGTTTGTGTGGAACATTACATCCCATGAAGGGACACGGAGAGTGAAAACATTTGAAAATTACATGAGGTGTCGGGACACCCGGTTGGAACGAAGTTCCTTTCGCTATATAAGTATATTATGTGCAAGTTAGTTCCAACACGCCTAAGGCGCTCGTTGAAAAATACGATAATTTAAATGGATCTTTAAGAAAGATACTTTTTGAAAAATGATAAACTTTTTTTAAGAACAATTTTTTTATAGAAAGTATTTTTTTTAAAGAAAGTATATTACTAAGTCCTCTTTTTAAGAATATGTGTTATATTTTCCCGAAAAGGTCCTTTTTTAGAGGGGGGCACTTATTTTACTAAAAGCTAATGTTTTTTAAGAAAATAATTTTTTTAAGAAGAAGTACTTTTTGTAAGAATAATCCATACGAGTAAGAGTATGATTTTTTTTACAGAGAAGTACTTTTTTTTTAAGACCAGGTAGCTTTTAAAGAAGTGGTACTCTTTTTATGAAAAGGTTATTTTTTTAAGAAAATGTGCTTATTTTTTTAAGAAAAGGGAATTTTTTTAGAATTGGTCATTGTTTCAAGAATATGTAAATTTTTAAGAGTAAGTACTTATCCCAAGAAAAGTTATTTTGTTTCACCAAAAGGTACTCTTTCAAGAAAAGGTAGTTTTTTAAGAATAGGCAATTTGTTGTAAGAAAATTTAGTTTTTTAAGGAAAGGTACTTGAAACAATAATATTGTTGATGGCAACCCTCTGTTTTGTTGTTTTTGTAATGACATAACAAAAACAAATCATGTCTGATTAAAACCAATGGTTTTACGGCATGATAAAAAGAGTTGTGCATGAAGGTGTTCCAATGGTAGTGCTTGGTATTCTTCAAACGAGTATATGAAGGAATTCTCATTAATATGATGAGTGTTTCTGGATATATATTTTTGAAGAATTCACCAAAAACATACCAAAAACGTCTGCTGATGAAGATCTTGGCAAGATCCGAAATAGCTATACAGACAGCCTTGGTATCATTGGAACATTTTTATGGTCGACTTTTTTGAAAGTAATATAAAGATAAAATAACTTTATATTATTTAAAAAGGTCTTGAGCTTGAATAAATTTGTAGGTAAAATTTACTTTTTTTAAGCAAAGGTACTACTCGTGCTTTAAGATTGGGTATTTTTTTCAAGAAAATGTACTTTGTATTTTTTTTTGAGAAAATTTTTTTTAAGAAAAGCCACTTGTTCTTTTTTTAACTTTTTTCTCTTTGGGTTTTCTAAATTTACTTTTTATTGGGTTCAAAACTACAATCAGTGTTGCCAGATAAAGTCGGTCACAAATCGTCAAATTGGAGGTGCAGAAATCGTCAAATCGTCAAAAAAATTTTTCGAAATCGTCAAAAAATCGTCAACATTAAAAACTGCAATTGCTGTACCAAATATCAATATTTTTGTGGGGGGAAAACAGTAAAACAAAGCAATTAAATCAATATGTTATAGTAATATTTTTAAAATTCATATATCTTTATTTAAACTCTATTCCGAAATCTCTTCAACTATTGGTCAAACAACCAACGAACAGAGTTGACAAATATGTGTACGAACACAATCGGAGCGATAACGTAGGCGGTACAAATTTGTACACGTATTCTTATGGAAGAAAAACAAAAGAATTCTTTTTATTTCCCTGGCGTCAAGACGCAGAATATTGGCGGCTTAATAAAACAACACTGGAGATTTCTGAAAGAAATGTGAACAGGAATTGTAAATTTATATTTTATAGGGTAAAAAAGAAGAGTCGATGCAGTTTTTGTCCTTCATGAATAATTTTCATTAACCCCTAATTGGCTGACCCCCGATTCAATTGTGTGAATTTGATTAAACGTCACACAGATAATATTTAGGGTATTTACATACATATGTATGTATATTATTGACACGGTATGTTTTATACATTAATATCGTAAGTTTTTAATAGTTCTATACTTCCCCAGCCCGTCTACAAAAATGTAATCTCGATAATTCTATTATTTCATAAATGGTTCCATTTGTGGGGAGTTTTTCTACCCAATATCCCTTGATGGGTTAAGTTTATGTTTAAATATAGTATATAGCTGTCGCTCTTGCATTACCAACAATTTCAATTTTGGAATAGACTAAAAATCGTCATTCCAGAAGCTGAAATCGTCAAATCGTCATTTTATGTTTTTGTGACTAAAAATCGTCAAAATGACGATAAATCGTCACTTCTGGAAACACTGACTACAATATATACTAAATATTGGTTACAGGCTCCACCTAGAAAACTTTCCATTAAACAAGAAATTTTCCAACATACAGGGTGTTCCAAAAACTTTCCGAAAAAATTAAATGCGCGATAGCTTGGATCAATATGAATATTTTTTGTTCTAGCACCACTGATCCTAACCCCTACCGTCTTCGAGTTATTGAATCTCAAAGATAAATGCATTTGTGAATGCATTTCTTAAATTTCGAAAACAACTTTCAATTTTTAAATAAATTTTCTTTGAATTAATTGTTAAAAAAATTTTTCTTTATTTTTTTTACAAATGCTCAAAATGAGAGCCATGTATGGTGGTGCATTTTACATATCGTCGCCTAATTTCAGCGGTAGTAACATCCAGCGTTATTTCTTCCTGAATGGTTGGAAAGGCCTCCTTTAGTTTGCGTGTAAGTTGATTTCATGAAATTATTTCTTCATTGTAAACGAGCTCTTTTGCCCGACCCCAAACATAAACATCTAACGGTGTTAGATCCGGAGACCTCGGTGGCCATTTGATTGGTCCATTGCGTCCAATCCAATTTGTACCAAAACTACTGTTTAAAAAGTTCTTGACTACAATGGTAGAGTGTACGGGACAACCGTCTTGTTGAAAAGTAATTCCGGCTAATGTTGCTAATGGCAAATTATCGAGAGCGTCTCTAAGTTAGTTTTGGAGGAAATCCATGTACAATGTTGCATTTAACCGATCTGGTAAGAAATGGGGGCCTATAACGCAATTTCCGATGAGGCCTGCCCAAACATTGAGACTAAAACGGTTTTTCTTGCGCGTAAAATTCTAAATTATGAAAATTTGTGATACCTTCTCGGTTGAATATGGATTCATCCGTCCATATAATTTTTTTCAAAAAATTTTAATTTTGTGTATCTTTCGCCAACATTAACGTACAAAACTCAATTCGCTTTACACAATCACCTTCGTGCAACGATTGTACCGGTGTGTAGTGATACGGATGGAGCTTGTGATGTTTTAAAATTCTAAACACCTGAGATTGTGGTATTCCCTTTGTTTTAGCTATTTTTCTTACACTTGTTGTTGGGTCTTGCAACACAGTTGCCAAAACAGATTCTTCTGCATTCTGCTTTGGGGGAAAGCTTCAGCATACATACGCTGCGCTGCTAAAGAACTCCCATCAGCTTTGCCATAATAAAAAACGAAATCCGCATACTCAGAATTTGAAAATGTCATCGCGAATCGAACACGAAAACAAAGAAAAATGGGAAAAAAATTTCACATTTTTTTTTTTTTATCACATGACTCAGATAAAAATTTAGAAATGCATTATTTTTTGAGACGCTATAGTTCGAAAACGGTAGCCGTTAGAACAGTGGTGCTAGAACAAATAATATTCATATTGATCCAAGCTATGTGTTTAATTTTTTCGGAAAGTTTTTGGAACACCCTGTATGTTAGTCTAGACACAAACCAAAGCAAAAGAACCCAATAAAGTTGATAATACTGTGTTGTAGCATAATAGGGTTAATAAGAGTTAATTTTTTTTTTCATTTAGAACCTACCCCCCATCCCGCAACGTGTGATAAGGAACTTCGTTCCAAAAAATATCTTCTTTCCATCATGAGCTTCAATAATAGATAAAATGAAAAAGTTAAAAAATTGTCTACTAGTAAAATTTCTGTAATGGTTTTCCGAGATATCTCTAGAACTAGACAATAGTAGTGGGAAGCTTATATTCTAAGTTAGAGTAGCTCAAAGTTTCCAACTAATAATAATTAAACTAAAGTCAACATTGAAAAACAATTTCCAGTTTAAAGATCACCATAATCGAGTTATTAACTCTATCTCACATCGCGAGACAAAAACAAAAGATTTGAGCGGTATCGGGTATTTCACGCTAACCAGTGTCTATGGCTGTGCTATCACTAAAGATGGCAAACAATTGATTCCTTCCTCTGCTTTAGTAATATTATCAATCCGGAGTCGGGCTAAAAAAAATTTGGAGCAAATTTCTTTTAGCAGCAAAATTGGCAACAAAAAGTTTGCGGAACTCCATATTTCCCGAAATATAGGTCTCTAAAGATTGAATATATAATCGCGCGGTTCAAATTCCCTTTGTACCTTAAGTCGATGTTTGACAAAATCAGAAAAATCGCGCGAGATTTTAGAAATAATTTTTTTATTTTGGTGTGTAAAAACTACAACAAAGGACAACAACAACGACAAAAGACAACAACACCACAGGACAAGAACAACAAGTTGATTAAACCACAAAAGTGAGGTTAAAAAACATTTTTTAAATGACCCCTCAATGGGTTAATAAAAGGAAATATATTTATATACCGAGTTATAGAGTTTCACAAGGGCTTTGTACTGATACATATTTCAAGCAGATCCGATGATAAATACCGGAGATATGACCGATTATATACTCAAGTTTAAAAGGCCTATATCTTAAGAAGTTGGACCTAGCGCGAAAAAAACTTATTTTTCAACTCAGCGCAAAAGCCTTTACCGTTGGTGAAATTTTGGTGCAGATCAGATTTTTCTGCTAAAACAGTTATGCCAAATATTTATTTCAACTCCGAATCCGGCCCAATTTCCAGAACTCCGTCTCCTAAAATACTCCGGCGCATGAACCATGAGCTGTATGAGCTACATCCAGACATTGACATAGTTAAGCGGATCAAAATAACGCGATTGCGCTGGCTAGGCCATGTCAGTAGAATGGATGAAGCTGAACCAGCTCGAAGGGTTCTCGAAACCGAACTCAAAGGAAGACGAAACATAGGAAGACCTAGACTCCGCTGGAGGGATCAGGTTGACGAATCCATGCGTACACTTGGTATTACCAACAGGAGAGATAAGGCCGTCGGTGGTGCAATAGTTAGTGTGCGCGCCACTTGTATATGAGATCCTGGGCTCGATTCCTGCTTTTACCACCTTAAATTTCTTTCGGCGGAGGTCACCTCATATAGTGACGGCGACACTATCGAGTATTTAGCCATGAAAAAGCTTCTCAAAATACCGTTCGGAACCGGTTTAAAACTGTAGGTCCCAATCAGTGAGTATAAAACTAAAAAGCACAGCTCACTGGTTAAGAGAAGCTCTCCCCAATTCCTTCATGGGATGTACTGCAAAACCATTTTTTTAGGGATAAAGCAAAAAATCGAACTGGTTGGCGAAATATGATATCTCCGGTTTGTAAAGTCCCTGACCCCCAGGGGTTGTTCGAGACCGGATAATTAAGTAAGTAAGTCTCCTAAACTCCAACTGCGACTCCTAAACTTCGACTGCTAAACTTCATCTGTTAAACTCCGACTTTTAAACTTCAACTCCGACTCCTAAACTCAGACTCTACACCCCTGCTTATAACAACGTTTATTTTTCTTTGAGCATTTTATGCGAATAAACATATTATTTGAAATGTTTTCTAACATCTCCAGTTATAATTTAATTGAATCCGACAAAAATTTATTTCAGATATTGATGTCATAGATCATGCAATCGGCACACTGTGCGGCTCTTTGAATATCACACACACTCTCCCTTGTAAATACAATATTACGTTTATAACTTGTAAATTAAAGGAAACCCTTTGAAGCGTTTTTGGGTGCATAAAGTGCTTGCTCACGTCGAGTAAGTCGGTAAAGTTTTGTACACCAGTGTACCACACACGTCTGACTGTTTGCATTCCTTTTTAGCATTTTTTTATTCGTTGAAATGTTTGTTTGTGTGACCCAATGTTTGATACTTTGATTGATTTTATTGGCTCGCGAACAAATTGTTGTTGTTGTTGTGTTATTTTACTTGTGTGTTGTTGTTGGACACTGAAATTTTGTGTAGAGAAATTTAATTAAAATATGTCTGCTCAGCAGGTGTGTAATACTGGTAACATATTTCTACTATATTTTTTTCCATTTATTAAAGTAAAATGTACCTTATTGTTGGAAAACAATGATATTTTAAAAGGATGTTGAATGTGAAAGAGTAGATTTTCCAAAAATCATTTTAAAGTTGTTAATACATATTTTACAGGGATACAGGGCAGACATGTTGAGATACCTGACTGCCACAGATCCAAACCAATTTATTTGATGTTGAAAAATCTAGAGTAAATCAATGGAAATGTATTACTAATGTTTCATATTGATATTGTGAAATTACATTTGTAATTGACGTCATACAATTTGATATTAAAAAAATTACAAATGTTTGGAGAGAAAAAAAATTCATTGAAAATTAATATTGAAAGAAAGAAAGAAACCAAATTGATAATTAGAAAATCAAGTTTGATGTAGGGAAACACACATTTGAAAATGAGATAAGCCAAATTTAATACTTATTGAATTGAGCCAGAAATTAGTTTGGGAAATACACGATAAAATTATCGTACCGACTTAAATTGTACCGATGTCGGTACAACTTATTACAAAAAAAGCACACACACAGTACAATTTGCATACGATTGCTTTTTCAGCAAAAACGTTTTATAAATTTTTGAATTATTGTGACAATTATTATAATTGTTTTGAATATTGTGACAAAGCAAACAAACCATACAATTCCTTATACAATCAGTCGCAACACGCTAAAGAAATGATTTTTTTCTTGTTTGGATGCAAATATAACGTGTGTTTGGAGCTCGTCGCAACTGCATTATGCTTGTGTTCAAATACATTGGGTTTGCCATTCAATATTATATGTTTGAGACACAATGAATATATGTTTTAATATTTATGTTTGGGATACAAATACAGCTGTGTTTGGTGCACTGGTAACTTCAAAGAGATATTGTTCTCAGCCTAAGTCAGTGATATTGCAAGTGTAGAACTATATGTTTGCATTATTGTTTCAGTCAATATTCCTCAATGTACGTGTAAATAAATTGAGTGTCTCTTATGTTGACTGATCCGTTGCGTTTTAGTTTCATGCATTCAGTAGTCAATCGTTCGTTTTGGGAGGAACATACGAATGCTTTGACGTAAGTATATGAATGTTTGAGATGAAACACGTATAGGGCTCCACGAAAAAGTTGACATCTTTTCAAGAAAACTTGGTAATGTTTGCATTTAAATATAAATTAGTTTAGGTCTTGCAAATATATGAATATTTGCAATGTGTTTCAAACATATAAATGGTTCTTGCAGAATAAGTTTGAGATAATATTTACAGAGTCCGTTTTTTCAGCGGTACAACTTGTATTTTCAGTCCGGAGCATTAGATCTTGCAATATCGGTACAATCGCACAATCCATACGGTATTGTACACACACATGATACAATCATCGCATACGATATCAGTGGGTACGGTAATCGGTACGAAATTGTATCGTGCATTTCACACTTTCCATTTAGATTTGGTTATTTTTTTCAAAATATAAATTTTGTTTTTATCCTTCAATTTTGTCCCAAAATTAATTTTTAATTTTCCAATATAAATTTTAATTTTCCAATATAAATTTTGCTATTCCCAAGTTAAACAGTATTTTTTGCAACAAAAACGTTGTAAAGGGTGTCTCAGTAAGAATGCACTTTTTCATTTTAAAATAAAAACACGTATTTTTTGAAATAGTTGTGATTTTTTTTATTGGATTGTACAGCAGACATGTTCCGATTTAGTATGGAATAAAATATCCGTGAAATGGCCCCCACGGCTCTGATGACAGGCCATTACTCTTTCCATGAAATTGTACATGACTTTTTCACAGAGATGTGGCTATATCTCACCGATAATGCGTTGGATCTCGGATTTGGGCTCATGAATTGTTTCTGATTCATTCGCATAAACGTCAAAGAAAGAAATCGCTTGGCGTTAAATCACATGATCTTGGTGACCAGTTGACATCAGAATTCCTTGAGATAATTTGTTTTGGAAATCGTTGCTGCAATAAATCGATTGCTTCATGCGCGGTGTGAAAGGTGGCGATCCAGTTGAGGTCACAAGACCCCCGGAATCATGGTCACAGTTACTGTAATTACAGTTACTGTAATTTCGGCGTTATCTTCAAGAAAATAAGGCCCAGTCACGCCGCCTGCCTCTCATTTGTGGGTGCATTTGTCTCTCATTTTGTATTCAAGAAACTATTCAGATGGAAATGCGCTTCATCGGAGATGACTTCTTTTTTGAAAAATTGGCATTGACTTCACTTTACTTCTTACCGGCGCTTTCCATGGTCTGCTTTTTTGAGTTCCTGAGTATGCTGAATTTTGTACGCATGCCAAAATTCGCTGCTTAGTACTTCGTGAAATGTGAAGTTGTTGAGAACGATGCCAAATTGATGTTTTCGGGTTTTCGGTGACACTCTCGTTTACAGCAGCAATGTTTTCCAGAGGGGTCTTACTGTCCATAACCGACCCAGTTTCTTAAAATTTGTTGACTACTCTTCGAATGGCTCGATTGAAAATTCTTCGAAGTTTTCCAGCGGTCTCAGCATAACTTTCCAAATTTGTATAATAAGTTTTCACAATTATAACGCGTTGTTCTTTCGTAAAGCGTTCCATTTTTAATAATCGGAATAAACATATGTGACAGCTGCAAAATTTTAGAGTTGCCACGTGCACAAATAAAATTACACTATATATAAAAAGTGTCATCTTACTGAGACACCCATTAGTTATGTTAATAAACATAATTTTTTCTCATTACATCCCATAAAGGGACTGGGGAGAGCTACTCACAAAAAGAGAGCGATGCGCTTTCTACTTTTACACTCACTGACTGGGATCTACAGTTTTGCACCGATTCCGAATGGTTTATTGAGAGTTTTTCGTGGCTAATTCCCCGATAATATTGCCGTCATTAAGCGAGGTGACCATTGCCTAAATAAATGAAAGGTGGTTAGAGCAGGGATTGCACCCACGTGCTCATGTACAATAGCTGCGCACACTTATTTCTTAAATTCAACTTAAAAATATATTTCTCAAATTCAAAATTATCTCATTATCAATAATAAGAATTTTTCAAAACGTGTAGTTTTTAATATCGTCTACCTAAACTATTTGCAATTTTTGCACATACAAATTTCTTATTACGCTGTACTGATTTTGGGCCTTTATTGATAGTATTCCACCAAATCTCATCACTAATGCCAGTTGGAATTCTCTTTTAACTGAGAAAGAGAGAGAAGCGAGAGAGAGAGAGAGACAGAGTTGGAGATCGTTATCAAGAGAACAAATTCAATTTTATAAAACGTAATTATCCAACTTCTACAGTAATGACAAGTTTGTCGCATTCCAAACATCCATCCTCTGTCTCTTTGGGGATGTCTACCTTTTCCAGCATGCAATTCCTTTCAGCATCTGACCAAAATGGGAGTAGTCTAGACATTTAGCCACTAATTGTCTAATTAGTGTTAGGAATTTGTAATTGTTGTGTCCCCGATAGTGGTTTAGAAATTCTTGAATTTGTCATTAGTCATGTCATGTAATTGCACAAATTTGTCAGATGTTAATGACAACAATTGATATAATCCGTCTTTAGAAACATGAACATGATGTTGCGCCTTTTAGTTTGGGAATACACGATACATCAGATTGATTGACTGATATGTGACTGATGTTCATGTTTGGATGACGTAGTGGAAAAGTAAACTTGTGTCAATCAAAACAGATATCAAATTCTTTTGATTTTCATCAAACTGGTGGATCGTATAGTCTCTGCTCAATATAGTTTCTTATTTTGTTAAGAGAATCAAATAATGTTTTATGCAAAAGATTCTCTTAAGTTATTTATTTGCTCTTAAATTCTCTCTTGAGTACTGAATTTAAGAGAGTATTTGCTAGTTGACTGCTGAATAAAGAGAACTCAAATTGATGGCATTGCCAACAGTAAGAAAAATTAAACAAACGAACAAGACTCATTGGAAGAGACATCCATCCCCTTGCTGCTAATGTATGAAGATGATAATATCTGGGCCCACTAGGTTGGGCATGAAAATACGACACAATTTTCCGCTACCTGTCACACGTTGATTATAAGAAAAGAAACAAGTGTTCAAAGTACAGTGCTATACACAAAAAAGTTTCATGCTAAAAGTGATGATTCGTTTTACAGTTGAATAATTTTACATGAGAATTTAAATAATTAATTTCAACCCAAAGCGATTTGGGTGCGACAGGATTTGCGATTGGCAGTCACATTGGTTTGGAGCGTGCTTTTCCCACCATTACTGATGATGTTTTGTAAACATGTGGGCTCCAAAAAACAAGGAATTCTTTCCTCCATAGCCTTACGAAATCTGTCTTTCGTATTCTAGTCAAAAGACATTTGATGTGGATGTTACAATTTTGTAATTTCAATTCGAAAGAAAACGTAAAATTTCTTGATTTCGATTGTGTTGTCATTTATGATTCAAAACAAAGCCAGTCGAACGAAATCTTTCGACTTACAGGAATCCAATTTCAGTCGAATTCGACTGACGGCTTTCGCTGGAGATCATGGATAAAATATAAATTTTCAAATTTTAATTGAAACTTCCCGTACAAAAAAAGTGTAGATAAAAAACGGTTTCCCACTACGTCCCATGGTTGGGATTGGGAAATTTTGCATTTTGTTTTAATATAAAAAAAATAGTTTCCCCATGAAGGAACTGGGGAGACCTTCTCACAACCAGTGAGCTGCGCGGTTTTTAGTTTTGCAGTCAATGATTGTGACCTACTGTTTTACAACGATTCTGAACGGTATTTGGATAAGCTTTTTAGTTGTTATAGAGTCGCTATCACTAAGCGAGGTGGCCGTCGTCGAAAGAAATGTAAGGTGGTCAGAGCAGGGATCGAATGGGGCCAGGTATGATATGACATGTGTAGATATGATAGGATCTAATTAATCGGAAAAATGGTTAGATCTAATAAGATCAAATTACAGCAGAACTGATCTATATCAAATTGGATCTAATTAGATCTGATTGTATCTCAATATCGTCCCTGCCAGATATTATTGCGTCTAACGCGAGATATAATTACACGCTGAAAAATATCGGCCCCAGCAACATATTGCAGGAATAATGTACATGTTTGCAAGCATTTTTTTCGTGAATTGGACATCTGCTGCTTTTTGTGTCTTTGCTGGCTGTCACGGTTTGGTTTTTAGTTGTTTTCAGGAAACAAAGCCACATTTGGGTCTCAAAAACATCTGTTTAATCATTGTCTCCCAAACATGATATTTTAAGTGTGTTTTTTTACCCCGCTAAAGTTAATTATAGCTTAATTTGTATGGGACAGCTAAGCGATATTAAGTGGCATTTCAATTTCCCACTTAAATTCCGACTTGAGCAATGACAATGTTGCCACATGTTAAAATTCAAGAAATGGCAACATAAAGTTATCTTAGATACATTTTGTTATCATTTCTTCCGAATGAAATGATTTGCAAAATGACTTACAAATTTTAAGTTCATTACAATTATTTTGTTTAATGGAAGACTATGTATACTTGTATATCTCTAAGTTTGAAGGATAGGCTTTTATTTCCGATAGAAAACAAATATTGGAAACAAATTGTACACAACAATGCGCGGTAAATGGTATACATATTGATCATGGTAGAATTATCTACCAGCAATAGGCGGTTAAACAGGTGATGACATTTTTTCCATGTCATATTTCGTTTCACTTGCCAAAATCATATGTATTTTGTTTTTATACTTTTTTGTATACTTGTATTGTTGGTATATTTTTGTGTAGTTTGACAACTGAAACGAATACGAAAATAATATGTCTGCTGTTGCTGCTTACAATTAAAACAACTTCTGTTGCTACCATGTATTTGTTGGCACTGGCTAAAAACGAGTTGCCGTATCGCATTTTGTTCACTCATTACAGCAAATGTTGCCACATTACGTGGTATTAAGTGTGGATTGTTTTATTTGGAAAGCTGTAAGTGGCAATAGCTTAATAAAATAAAACAAAAAAATACAATAGCGGTCTTCATGAAAGCTCGAAAGAACCTCGTAAACTCAAAACAAACAAATTTCCCATACAAAGCGACTTGCTCAAAAGTGGAAAGTTTGCGAGGCAAATTTGCTGCGCAAACGTGGGATGGAGAAACGTGTAAACTTTTGACATTTCGTTGTCATCTGACTAGGATGGATAAATAAGGTGATAGCACTAGAACAGTAGAAAAAGTACACATACATAATACATGCAATTGCTTCTGCTACCACCTTATGTATCCATCTTAGTCAGCTGATATGGTTTTGAGCACAACTACGCTGAGCATCTTTACCTGGTGCCTCGTGCAACGGTGGGAGGAAAACTTGCGCTGAGCAAAAGTTCTCGGCTTTCACGTTTGCATGAATACCGCTAATATTTTTCAGCGTGTATAGAATAGTAGCACATCATTCAAATGGTCGCATCGGTTTCGCTGCCAGTGCTTCAAACGGTGGGCTCAATTTTTAATGACTCGGTCCAATATGTGCGATGTTATTCCGTCAATAGCCTCTCGAATACACCCAGCGAAACAATTATAAAGGCAATATATTTTTTCTCGGTATTCTCAATGCATTGCGTTTTTGGTGTAGAATTTTAATAAATATATGAGTCACTAGGTATGTATATTATGTCAGAGAATGTAAACATTCGATCTCTTTTATAAGTTAACTGAGAAGGGACGATGTTTTTTATATTTCTAGTGCGAAATATATATATATAAAGGCAACATGAAAAAGGACCCGTATTCAAACAGTAGTAAATAGGAATTTAAACAGAAATGAGTTTTCTTTGGTTGTTATTTTATTGTTTTAAAATTCACGTAGATCAAATTAAAAATACATACTATCAATTTATATAGAATACTTGGTCGAAAGTAGATAAGTAAAAAAGAAAGGGGAAATTTTAAGATTATCACGATGGAGGGCTCTCCAATCGGGAAATTTTGAAGCGATTGAAAAGATATAGCTGTGTCATTGACAATTTTATAAAATAGGGTGGTCAATTTGGAAACACAAACGACCAGTAAGGACACCGCTGATCAGTTCAAGCGCCAAAATAGAAATCAAAAGGGTTGCTGTTAAAGAAAACTTCGGTGATAAGGAAATTGTTGCTGAATTGAGCTTGGGAGCAAGGTTGGGTCGTGTTCAACAAGTAATAAAACGCGACTTGAAACTGTCATGTGGGAAAAGGTATACAAAACTTGGTCTGATGCCAAGACATGAATTAGCCAGATCTAAATTCGCTGGAATGCAGAGATTTTTGGATGAGGAGTGATATTTACCGATGGAGATAATTAAATTTGGATGGACCTGATGGCTCGGACAAATATTGGCGCTCCAGAGATTTTTCCAAAATTATGCGTCAGCGGCGAAATTTTGAGGGTGGGTCCCTTACGGTTTGAGCAGGTACGAGTTATAGAGGAACCACTCCAATATGTCTCATTTTCACAAAAATGGACACCGAGTATTATATTCGACTATTGGATGTCGTCTTCGTTAATTCTGGAGAGGAAATTGGTGTCCCAGAATTGATCATCCAGCAGACAACGCCAGCAGTACATCGGTCTAATAAAACTTCAAAGTTTCAGGAGTCCAGAAATAATACCAACTCTTGACTGGCGTGCACTTAGTTCTGGTCTTTATCCGATCGAGAACCTCTGGTCTATTTTACCTACCCAAGTTTACCACCTAGGCCGCCAGTTGAAGAATGTCAGGCATTGAAGGGTAGAAATTCAAGAAAATGGGACTTAACTGATCCTGCGCATATTCCTTCGTTGATAAACTCATGCCAAGACGGTTAGTAGAAGTTATCAGCGTTAATGGAGATCCTGCGCCTTACGAAACTTTTGAAAATATTTAAATAAACCTTTTGCCTTTATAAATATTTCGCACTAGTATTTAGTTAATTTTTGTTAATTCACCTTGAAGAAGTCATTGTCAAAGTATTTTTGGTGAAAAGTATTTTTGAAAGGCCTAATACGATATAAAATAACAACTTGAATATTCATCTCAACATTTGGAAAAAACAAAAAATGGTCTTGCCTTTATATTTATTTCGCTGGGTGTATTGACCTAGAGCTCGTCCAAAGTGTAGACTAGTCCCAAAGAAAATAATCAAGGGGTGTCAAGTCACATGATCGCGGCGGTCACATGATCGCGGCGGAAAACACCAAATGTTTTCTTCACCACTTCGAGCGTTGCGTCGCTTGCATGGCATGTAGAGCCACCGTCGTGCTGTAACCACACTTCGGATATATCGATGTCGTCGAGCTCTGGTCACAGAAAGTCGGTTAACATCGCTGTATACCGAGGACCACTGACGGTAACGGTATTTCGGAAGAAATAAGGGTCTATGATGCCGCCTTGCCATAAGCCGCGCAAACAGTCAATCTCTGTGGATGCAGTGATGCTTGGTCGATCAATCTCGGTACATATGTACAGTGACGCGTGGTCTCCAACTCTTGAGGATTTTGTTTGCTGCAATAATGACAATTTTGCTTGTTGACGTAGCCGCTGAGCCAAATGATTTCCGTCCAACATTTCTGGTAACATCATCTGGGGGAAGTCAATTTACATCAAATATCTCTCTATCGCACCGACCTCACCACGAAGAGTGTGAAATGAAACGTCAGATGAGACAGTTGACACCTTTAGACAAATAATGACTCTATGCTGAAATATAACAATTGGAAAAGTATCATTACTATTAGATGATACCATTTTTCAGATCTAATGAGATTTAATTGGGTGTGCTAAGATCTTGGATCTGCTAAAGTTCTTAATACACTGCAATCGAAATCTCGTCATGGGTAATGGGTAACGATCGTGCACATGCTCACAGCGTATGGGGAAAATAATGGGTAAATTACCCATCACGATTACCAACTGGAGAGAACGCAGCGTCCAATCCAAAAGATAGCCAATTTTTGCAGGTTTCTAAGAATTTTGATAAAGTTCGTATGGAAGATGAATTTTGATAAAGTACGTATGGTTCTGCTAAACCCCTGAACATACTGCAATCGAAATCTCGTATTTGGATATTTCATTTAGTCAAACTTCTGCTTTCCAGCACTATAACGGGAGTGTCGTGGGTAATGGGTAACGATCGTACCCTGTAGGTATGGGGAAAATAATGGGCGAATTGCCCATCGCGATTACCCATTACCAACAGGAGAGAACGTAGCGTCCAATCGAAAAAAAATATAAAATTTTTGCTGGTTTCTAAGAGTTTTGATAAAGTTTGTGATAAAATTCGTATGAAAGATTTTTTATTGAAAAAAAATCGCCAACATAAGAAAATCGCTAAATTAAAAATATCGCTATAACTCGGAATCGATACGTTCAATCTCAAAAATAATAAGTGTTTGACCGCTAAACGAAAACGTTCACAAATAAAGAAACGCTAGAACTTACATTACTCCAGGGGAACGAACCCATTATCCATCGCTGTGGGTAATGGGTAATCGAGATAGATAATTCCCCATTGTCGTGAATAACTACTCATTAGTTTCCCATATCCCCATATCCCATATCCGATGGTGCATGGTTAGTGTACGCGACTCTTGTGCATGAGGACGTAGATCCGATCCCTATTCTGACCACCTTAAATTTCTTTCGACGGCGGTCATCTGGCTTAGTGACGGCGACACTATCGACTATTTAGCCATGAAAAAGCTTCTTATCAATACCGTTCGGAACCGGCGTAAACTGTAGGTCCCAATCAGTGAGTGTAAAACTAGAAGATCTCCCTAATCCCTTCAAACCATTTATTTCTTTATTTATCCTGTGGGTAATTAATATTCGATCGATACACATTCCCCATAGCGATGTGTATGGGTTACGCATTAGAGGTTTCGCCGATTGTTTCTGCTTCGTCTGCCGCGTAGGGACCTTGCAAATTAGGCGGCGGCGGCGGCGGCGGCTAATGGCGAACTCCAATTATACGAACTCTGATTTTCACATGGAAATACAGAAATGTAATTGATTTTTTGTAGATTTTTATTAATTTTTTAGATTTTAATTGATTATTTGTGAATATTGAATGAACTTCTGCATTTTAATTTATATTTTCTGAATTAGAATTGCAGAGCCTTATTTGGCAGTATTGGGTAGATTGTACAGTGGTCACAATTTTAAAAGCATAATTTTCTAAGTTAGTGGGGAAATCTAAATGTTTTAACTGTTTGGTCTATATGACGACTATGTGGCGATGTTACGACTTCCAATAATTGGAGAAATCCCTGAACATAAGAAGAAATTAAAAATATTCCGTAATAAATATCCTTCATATTCACAACCTTTACTTGGAGTTTCAAAATTCAAAAGCCGACAGTCAGATTGTACCCTCACGTCCTCTGAGTTTGCGGCGGAACACTGAGGATTTAATTTTTACCCCAGTAGTTTGGTCTACGATAATATAATTTTTGATATCCAAGAGAGGATGTTTCTCCTCCATTGCAACTGACTGCAGTGTTGCCATGTATTCTACTGATTTATCTTTCATCGCTACACTTAGTATATCCTAATCTGTTGGCGAGATTTGCAGCAGTATAAATGGTATCCAAACATCATTAGGTATAGGGTGTTCTATTTCGCACTATTGGTTAATTAACTCTCGTTTGCACATTCGTTCTCCCTGTTTAATAAGTTCTATGCAAATCAGGTAATGTGTCTAATCCAGGACTCAAGGAGCAAGGAGCAAGACCTGAAACTAAATAATACAACCATTATTGCGTCTTCAACGAAAGCGCAACCAGTTTGGTGCTCTGGGTAATATCAATTGATTAGTTACATCAAGATTCGCCAACATTCTGTTTACGTGAAAGTTTTCACATTCAATTAATACCTAACGCCCCACTCGAAATTTATTATTATAAACAAAATATCGAGAAAACGAATGTCAATAAATTATACAAATATTTCCACGGGGAGAACAAAGCAGCCACTTACAACAACAGCAGCAGCCACCGGCAATCAACAGTCGACGATGTTTGAATAAGCGAAACAACAACAATGACGCCAGGAAAATCGCAAAACTTAACGCTAAAAGCGAAAAACAAAAAACCAGTCCGTCCGCGAGTCGTAATGAAAACTGTAAATTTCTGTACAGATTCTTGGAATTATTTCAACAATTCCGTTCGATCTGTATTGAAAATTGAAACGATATTGAACGTTTTCCATTACACTTCCTTGCTGCGAGTTGTGTTCGCATTTTTGAATGGATTTAGTGTCTGTGAGTGTGTAAGTGCCGTTTAATTACACGTTCCATATCAGGGATGGCATTTTAGTACATCAAAGTACTTTTATTATCAGCAAAAAAGAATAATGTCGCATTAACACCGCAGTTTATCGCGGACAGGTTAGCGATAACCAAGATGGATCTATTACAGGTGGAAGCGTTAGAACAGCTGATATCAATTTTTTCTCGTTGTTGTGGTTCGACCTTGTCAAATGTTGTTTATACTAATTCCAAGATGTATCTAGTACAGGTGGTAGTGTTAAAATATCAGACGAAATTTTTTCTTGTCGTTGTGGTTGTTGCCGAAAATTACAACAAATCCTCCTGATATAACCTGAAATAAATACATCTTGTCAATTTTGATCGACTGAATTTGACAAGGTCGGCTCCTGAAATAAAAACAAAATGCCTGCAATTCCTACTGCTTCTACCTTACTTATTTTGTCATGGCGATAACCTTCTCTAATCTTTGCCGTTTACACCACCCAATTTGAGATTAAATTTACATTTCAGGTGGCAGCTCCGTGCTTAGACCTACTCCGTGCCGAGAAACAATTATCGAAAACGGCGGCACAACAGAAAAGTTAAATCGGCTCACATTTTAAACCAATCCAATCGGCGACATAAATAAGGTTGCCTCAGTAAGAATGCACTTTTTCATTTTAAAATAAAAACACGAATTTTTTCAGATAGTTGTGATTTTTTTATTGGACTGCAAAGAAGATATGTTCCGATTAAGTATGGAAAAAAATATCCGCCAAATGGCCCCCACGGCTCTGATCACAGGCTATTACTTTATTCTTGAAAATTTCCATGACTTTTTCACAGAGATGTGGTTATATCTCACCGATAACGCGTTGGATCTCGGATTTGAGCTCAGTAATTGTTTCTGGTTTATTCGCATAAACCCGAGATTTCACAAAACCCCAAAGAAAGAAATCACACGGCGTTAAATCACATGATCTTGGTGGCCAGTTGACATCAGAATTTCTTGAGATAATTTGTTCTGCAAATCGTTGCTGCAATAAATTGATTGTTTCGTGAGCGGTGTGGGAGGTGGCGCCGTCTTGTTGAAACCACATGTCGGCCAGATCCATGCCGTTCAGTTGAGGGCCGTTCAAAGTCATTGCAATTTCGGCCTCATCTTCCAAAAAAAGTATCGCCCAATCAAGCCACCTGACCAAAATCCGCACCAGACAGTTGCTCGTTGTGGGTGCTTTTGTTCCTCATGGATTGCATGAGGATTTTCTGAGCCTCAAATTCGATAATTTTGTGTATTCACGAAGCAATTAAGATGGAAATGCGCTTCATGGGAGAGAAGACTTTTTTTTTTAAAAAAAATTGGCATTGACTTCACTTTGCTCCATTACCCACTGAACGAATTGCCGGCGGTTTCCATGGTCTTCTGGTTTGAGCTCCTCGGTCAGCTGAATTTTGTGCGCATGAAGGTCGAGGTCTGTTTTTCGCTGCGTATTGATTCGTGAAATTCGATGTTGTCAATAGATTCCTCGACAATGCAATGCATTTTGGAAATTAGCAAAATGATAATTTTGAGCCACTCTAATTTTGAATATAAGCTTCCTACTGTATCGCTTTAGTTCTACGATGAGATACGAACTAAAAACCTTTTCATAAACTTTACTGGTGGTACAAAGTTAGAAGACAAAGTTATTATTATTCTGGCGCCATCTTTTCTATATCCTAAAATTTGAACTTCTTATAGTTCTGATACCAGGAATTTAAAACTTCCGTACTGTTACACTGTGGAACACAAAAAAATAACAAGTTTCTAACAACGGATCCGGATAGAGGGGATAAAAAAATATACGTGTATCGGCGTTTGGAAAGTTTACGTCTGGGGTTTTTTTTTTAATTGGGGGTGAAATTTTCCCCCCTTCGCACATTCTTCTGACGAATCGGCATAGGAAACCATATTATATTTTAAGTATAGGATGTCTTCAACAATTTTATGTAAAACTTTGTGAGAAACATTTTTGTGGTATACTTCAATCTTCAATCTATCGCCTCAATATATGGGTCTTTTTTGTTCTTTTTGTGGAAAAGGGTAAAAAACATCCCTAAAACATGGGTGTAACGGGTTAACGTATACTATAAAAATATTCATCGTAAAATTCTACTATAAGTTTCTTAACACACTAAAGCTCAAAACTCAACTTGAATGCCAAAAATAAGTCAAAACTGAAAATCCATTTAAGGGTTAATTTCGTACTAATTCCAAGTTGGCGCCAGAATGTCCTACACATCTAGGGGGTTGGTGTAAAATTCTGCGTAAAATTTCACAAGTCACCGAACAAAAGAAAGCTATAGATATAATATCTATAAATAAAAGATCAGCACAAATTTGGGTTTTCTCTCTCTAATTCTCTGTCGATATCAAACAATATCCAGCATATGTCAGATATATGAGAATGAATACTGTTCCCTTTATAGCGTTCTTCAATAGGTGCGCAAGTCTGACGAAATTGTTCCCCATGTTCATCGGACTCTGTTAGAACTCAAAGGAACAAAAGAGACCCATATATTAAGGCCGCCGGTGGTGCAATGGTTAGTGTGCGCGGGTCTTGTACATGAGACCCTTGATTCGAACCCTGCTCTTACCACCTTCAAAAAAAATTATTTCGGCGGCGGTCACCTCGCATAGTGACGGCGACACTATCGAGTATATAGCCATGAAAAAGCTTCTCAAAATACCGTTCGGAATCGGTGTAAAACTGTAGGTCCCAATAAGTGAGTGAAAACTGGAAAGCGCACAGCTCACTGATTGTGAGAAGTTCTCCCCGGTCCCTTCATGGGATGTAATGGGAAACCATTTATTTTTTTTTAATATTAAGGCGGTAGAGGGTTAAAATATTCCACAAAATTTTTCCCCAAAAATCTCGTACATTTTTACATAAAATTTCTGAACTGATCCTATACCTAAAATGTAAGGATAGCATGGTTTCCTATGCCTATTCATCGTAAAAATGTGCAAAAGGGATAAATTTCACCCTCACTTAAAAAAACTCGGACTTAAACTTTGAAAACGCAGATACACGTATACTTTTTTTCTACCCCCTCTACCAGAATCCGTTTGTCAGAACCTTCGTATTTTGGAAAACATAGTAAATGTTTTTTTTATGAAGTTTTATAAAATTTCAAGCGAAATATCCATCAACATTTGCTCCCTTTTTGAGTTTCACCTAGAGTATTCACAAAAATAATTTTGTCAAAAAATTAAATATATTTAGTAATGAAACGTTGTCTGTTAAACAACACAAATTATAATTTTCTCTACAATTCTCCATTGTCAATAAAGATAGAACAGTTTTTAAAAAAAAATGTTTTTATTTTAATTTTTTACTTTAGTGTAAATTATCACGAATTGAAATTCATCAGTTCACACATAATTTGGTAACTTAAAATTTTGCAATTTGAATTGTTTCATTCATAGTTTTTTATACTTCTACATATTTAAAAATCAGGCTGGTTTGATTTCGTGATTAATTTAATTGAAACTGACCTTTATTCATTCATTAATTTGTATTTATTGAAACAATTTTGGTTATTGTCATTACATGGCATTTAATGTTTCATTAATGTTTTTAATGTGACAAAAATGTATAACTCCCTTTGCTGTGTTTAATAGCACTGTCCAACAGCATTTTTGGAACAGAATAGCGACCCTATAATTCTGAAAGGGTATGTTGAGTAGATAATTTTTGTAGAACAAAGTTATGGTCCAGCAGGTCTGAGTATTTTTTTACAGTGGGTCAAAGTTTTCATTTTTTGGTCGAAGGGAGCATTATACTATATGAAAAAAATGCTGTAAGTTAATGTCTGAAAGAATTGTTATGGTCAGAGTTGTATTGTGGAATTGTATGAGGATTATTTTTGTGGAAGATCTTAACCCTCTAACTGGTCTCTTTATGGGTCAATTTGACCCTTTTTTCGAGAAAATCAAAAAATATCCTTTAAAAAAGGACATTTACGGATTAAAATATTCTACGAAAATGTTTGCCGGAAAATTTCAGTGGGGTCACCGAAGACACCATTGTTGTAAATAAAGCTCTTTACGCTTAATTAGTAAAATTATACACCAACATATACAAAACAGGTAAACACGGCGTCAAGTTCGGCCGGGCCAAACACTGAGTTCTCGCGTCTAGTCAGCTGTGACTTACAAATCGGGTGTGATATTTATTAAAATTAATAATAAAAAATAAAAGAAAAAAATCAAGCATAATTGAGCTACTAAGCAGTACATATCGGGTGTGATTTTTACTAAAATTAATATAAAAAAAGAAAAATTAAAGCTTAAATAAGCATGGCGGATTCTGTTTGTAAATTAAGAGATTGGTTTTGTTTTATTTCTGGACATTTTACGCACCATCAAAGCAGAAGAAAGATATTCCCTACAATTGAATTTTCTTTGGAATACGATTTTTATCTGAAGCTTGGATACCAAAAACTGTATGTAGTACTTGCGAAAGTGGTCTTTTGACCTGGTACAAAGGCGGCACTAAGGCGCTGCCATTTTCTGCGCCTATTACATGGATTGAACCTGAAGATCACAAATCAGATACATGCTATTTCTGCGTAAATTACAAATTTGGTAGAAGCCAAAGGCACTACGCGATAATGACATACGAAGCAACAAATAATGTCATTTTACCAGAAGTGCGCTGTGAAGGTGTTCCGGTGCCTCGACCGCCTACACATACATTTTCGGCCAATATGACATACGCCTATACAGAAATAACAGCGGCGGTTGAAAACATATCAGATATAAGTTACTTGCCTCTTGATGGTTTAAACATATGTCCTAATTTGATAGACCAAGCTTATTTTGAAGATCTTGTAAGAGATTTAGGACTAACAAAAGAGAAAGCTGAAATATTATGTTCCAGATTGAAAAACAGGAATTTGATAAAAGCCGATGTAAAAGTTACATTTCCAAGAAAAATACACGCCGATCTGGAAAGTTATTTTAAGAAATCAGAAGAACTTGTATACTGTTGCAGTATTGAAGAGGTTCTCTTCCGCTTGGCGACTATTCATAGATAGTTCAAAACACAGCTTAAAAGCAGTTTTACTTCACAATGGAAATCAGCATCCATCAATACCGGTTGCGTATTCCACAAAAAAGGAGGAAACATACGCAAATATTTCAAATCTCTTAAACCAGAAATTATCATACCACCAGCCATTATCATATTAAATATTTCGAAGAACGTCAAGAAAATATTTTTGGTGACTTAAATGTAATCCATGAATCCCTTGTCCCAAAAGATAAGGTCATACTTCCACCGCTGCATATTAAGTTGGGCGTGGTGAAAAATTTTATTAAAAGCTTAAATACACAAGGAAATGCTTTCAAACGCATTCAAACAATTTTCCCCAGATTATCTGCAGCAAAATTAAAAGAAGGTAAAATACGGTTTTAAGAACTAATTTATTTCATTTAATGTAAATTACCTTTTCTAGGAATGCTCGTTGGACCCGATATAAGAAAATTATTACAAGATGAAGAATTTTATGGTCATCTGTCGGATATGCAAAAGACAGCATTTGACTTTATGCAGCTGGTTATATCAGAATTCCTTGGAAACTCAAAAGCACAAAACTATGCAGAAAATATTGAAAGCATGCTAATCGGTTTTAACAATATTGGCGTTAAGATGTCACTAAAGCTGCATTTTCTGCACTCTCATCTCAATTTTTTTAAAGAAAACCTTGGAGCGGTTTCAGATGAACACGGTGAAAGGTTTCTTCAGGATATAAAGGTATTGGAAGAAAGATTCAAAGGGAAATCCCAAAGTGTAATGCTTGCTGAATATGGGGCTTGTACAGAAACCTTGACCCATCGGAACATTCACTTCAAGCTAAATACAGGAAAGCATATTAAGTTTAATCTTTAATCCATTGTCATACTACTGCTATTTCCCAATTCCCTTTTACTCGAAAATTTGACGCAAAAAAATAAATATGTATATACTATAATAAACCACTATTAAAACAAAATTATAATTTTTTTATAGAAGTTGGCGTGTAATTTTGCCAATTAATCGTAAGATTTATTTACAACAATGGTGTCTTTGGTGACCCCCACTGAAATTTTCCTGCAAACATTTTCGTAGAATATTTTAATCCTTAAATGTCCTTTTTTAAAGGATATTTTTTGATTTTCTCGAAAAAAAAGGGTCAAATTGACCCATAAAGAGACCAGTTAGAGGGTTAAGATCTTCCACAAAAATAATCCTCATACAATTCCACAATACAACTCTGACCATAACAATTCTCTCAAACATTAACTTACAGCATTTTTTTCATATAGTATAATGCTCCCTTCGACCAAAAAAATGAAAACTTTGACCCACTGTAAAAAAATACTTAGACGTGCTGGACCATAACTTTGTTCTACAAATATGATCTACTCAACATACCCTTTCAGAATTATAGGATCGCTATTCTGTTCCATTCAAAAAGTCTTAATTTGTTGGACAGTGTAGTTAAATTAATTTGCATGGAATGACCCAGTAAATAAATAAATATTGTAAACTTGAAAAACAAACTTGAACAACAAATAAAGAAATTTAAAAAAATTTAAGGTGCCCCACGAATAATAACCTGGCCAATTGTTTTTTGATCGAAAAGCAGAATTTTGTTTTTTTAACAAACGAGTTAACATTTAAATAAATAAAATATAAGATTTAAAAATAGTTTAAATTAGATTGAAAAATAAAATATATATTTTTTCGATTTATTTATTTAATATATAAATAAATGGTTTCCCATTACAACCCATGAGGGAATTAGAGAGAGCTTCTCAAGTTCTAGTTTTACACTCACTGAGTTGGTCCTACAGTTTTACACCGGTTCCGAACGGCATTTTGAGAAGCTTTTTCATGGCTAAATACTCTGTAGTGTCGCAGTCACTATGCGAGGTGACCACCGCCGAAAGAAATTTAAGGTGGTTAGAGCAGGGATCGAACCAAAGATCTTATGTACAAGAGGGGCGCACACTACCATTGCACCAAAAATCTAAAGGCATTATACAGGGCAATACCGATTATGCTGCATGGGGTTTGATAGTCAAAGATGAATATCTAAGCCTATAATTCACATTACATATTGGAATTGACTCTGGTTATCGCGGAAAAACGCTATTTTGAAAATGAAGGAAGTTTCACGATATATTTTAGCATAACTGAAGACCGGGATGATTTGCATGTATTTGATTTCGATTCGATTTTCAAAAAAAATAAATAACTCAAGCAGAATTTGTCCGATTGGGGTAAATAACAAGTAACGGGTCCGCCAAATAACTTTTTTTTTTGAAAATGCCTAAAAAAAAAAACTACTGAATATTTTCTCAAATTTCTTTTTTTATTTGAAAGTACAATCCTGCCGGTTAATAATGGAAAATAATTTCAGTCAAATGTCTGCCACGGCTGGCCATGCAGTAGCCTACACGATCGGTCCAATTTTTAAGCACATTATCGATTGTGTGCAGCTGTATTTCACCAATGGCTTCACGAATATTGTCCTTTAAAGCGTCAATTGTCTTTGGCTTGCCCGCGTAACACTTATCTTTGAGGGCACCCCAGAAATAATAGTCCAACGGTGTCAAATCGCAGCACCGAGGTGGCCAAACGACATCAGCTCTTGCGGCTGATAATGCTATCTTCAAAAACAGGGCGCAAAACATCGAGTGTAGCTTCGGCCGTGTGGCACGTAGCGCGGTCCTGTTGAAACCAAATGTTGACAATATCCTCCTCTTCAATTTTTGTGAACAAAAATTCGTTCAATATGGCCCGATAACGATTGCCATTGACTGTAACGACCACTCCTTGCTCATTTTCGAAGAAAAATGGCCCAATTATGCCTCTGGACCAAAACCCGCACCAAACAGTGACTCGTTTTGGGTGCATCGGCTTTTCAATGTATGCGTGCGGGTTTTCTGTGCCCCAAATGCGACAATTTTGGTTGTTTACATACCCGCCAAGATCAAAATGAAGTTCATCTGAAAAGATGATTTTTTTTTGGCAAAATCGGCATCTTCTGTAAGTCGATCGCAGGCCCATTTTTCCTATATTTCCCAGCGTTGTTCAAGCGTATACACAACCATATTCGTTCAGCGGAAGAATAAAACTAATTATCTGTCAAATCAGACATGAGATAAGTGTTACCATTCACGAAATAAGCACTAGTTGAAAAAAAAAACGTTAGATGGCGGACCCTTTACATAAATTTCAGTCGGGTGAACCGACTTAAACATACCCTCACCCTAAGTCATCGTTTGTGTCCGAGTTCTGTTAAAACACGTCATCCTTAAATTAAAAGAACGGGCGTGGCAAATTCGTCCAGTGGCACAGAGGGACACTGCGCAATATCTAATAAGCAACTTAATTGGGATCCCAAGTGGTTTCGGGAATTTTTGTGACCACCAACCAACCGTCCGCCCAATATGTATATGGGAGATACAACAGTGGGCATGACGAAGTTGTTAATTTTTTATTGCACAATAGCTTTTGCCAAAATATTGATCAGTACCAAATTTTATTAAGATCGGTTGTGGTTTACTAGAGATATCGAATTGGCCAACCGGAAATACGTCCATCTTTTGCATGGGAGGTAAGAAACTGGGCGTGGCACAGTAGATTATTAATTACACAGTAGCTTTTAGCAAAATATTAATTAGTACCGATTTTCATTAAGGTCGGTTGTGGTTTACAAGAGTTATTGTGTCGATCAACCGGTCATCCGCCCAACTTTTGTATAGGAGGTATCAGAATGGGTGTGGCAAAGCCCGCTGATTTTCCATAGATCGATAGCATTTGACCAAATATTGTCCAGAATAAAATTTCATAAAGATTCCCAGCGGCGGAATTCGCAAGTCCTTCCACAAATATGGCATGCGGAATGCTTCTTTTGTAATGACTTCCTAAAATAAGGCCTGCGGAATGCATGACTTTTTTTTTATCAGATATAACCAAGAAGAAGATTTTTAAAATTTTGAGAAATTTCTTTTCCGATTCTTTTTAACCGTAATTTAATTGGAAAATTGCATACAAATTTTTAAATTATATTGTTTATTTAAAAATTTTCAGGGTATTTTTAAAAATTTCAATTTGAAGTTGGGCGTGGTAAAACTTTCTAAGATAGATACATTCATACTTATAAATAAATATGTAGAAGTGGACAATGATTTTGTGATAAAATAAATTATTATAATATTATTTTTGTTTAACAAAAATAAATTAAAGCAAATGCCTTCTTAGGCCTTCTTTAGGCAATGGGCAAGGAAGGCCTTGCCTCCCAATCTCACGCAATGTTAAAAAGAAAGGAGGAGGTAATGTGTAGGGAAGGCCTTCTGTATTTTAAAGAAGGAAGACAACCAAGCTCGGAACACAACGAAGCTTTTGTATGGGACGTACCAGAATGAGTGATAAGATATGTAGAACATTTATAGATTATTAACCAGTGTGTGAGTTCAAGTTAATCACATCTACTAGAAAAAATTTATTGAAGAAATATGATTTTGTGCTAAATCTGACGATTTTTATGGGGGGTACTAGAAGGGGCGTGGTCGAAACGTTCATTTGCAATCCCAAAGTAAGTCTGGACAAATAACAGTCACTGACAAAATGTCATTGTGATAAGTAAAGATTTACGGCAGTTATCGTGTTGGCCAGCCAGACAGTCAGACGGATATGGCTTAATCGTCTTGAAAAGTCCGAAAACGAATTTCGTCTAAAGATAACGTGGCTCCTTCTATTTTTTCCGTATTAAATTATATATATAAATAAAAATATAAATATAAAAAATACGAAATTAAAACAAATTAAAAACTACCTCCAAGTTACCTCTAACAAAAAAATGGTTTCCTGTTACATCCCATCCCATGAAGGGATTAGGGAGAGCTTCTCAAAAACCAGTGAGCTGTGCTCGTTCTAGTTTTATACTGACTGATTTAAATAAGTCTAAATAAAGATCAAAATTTCGTTTGAACAATGTTTGGGGGGGATATAAGAAAAAGTGGTGGAAAAATTCCAAAACTTCAAATAACATTTGTTTTGCATGATTGAAAAAGTGACAAAAATGATTCAACTTCAAAAGGATAGAAAATCGGGTTGGAATGCTATATAACTTATTAAAAATAGTGTCTGTGGGTAAGAAAAGGGCAAAAAAAGGTCAAAGCTCAAAATACGAGGAACATAGATCTTGATTGCATAGCGTTGTGCATGTTTCGGATATAATACCGCGCTTGTTGTTCATAATCTTGAACATTTATTGAAAAATACATGTGCTAGCTTTTAAAGCCAACATTTTTAATATGTAATTTTTAGTTTTGTATTGAACAAGATCCCATCCTATTTTTATTGAGTACAATAACCGCAGTGACGATTAACGTGCTTTTTAATATCTAAAATGGGTCGGCACAAACATGTCGCCCACATTTTTACACTTCATTATCCACATTCACACTTTTTGCCACCTTCTCAACCTTTCCAAACGGTTCTTCTCGCAATTTGAAGTTTAACCTCTTTTGCCCCCTTTTTAAAAACATTCAAATTTTTTGACACATTCCTAACCTTTCCAACCCATTTTTCTTGCATTGTCACTATTTACCTCATCGCCCCCTTTTTTTCTGCATTTCGAAGATTTGCTCTCATAATCATTGGATACGACTTTTCTCGCATTTTTGACTTATACCTAACCTGACCAACAATTCCGCTTTTGTCAGGGTTATCCCGCTTTTCGACATCTCATCCCGCCTTGGATATCAATGCCGTTTTTTACAGATAGGTCCCGCTTTATGACTTTTGGCGTAGAATACGTCTTACCTTACGGTATAGGGAGTCATGTCAGATTGTTATTGTTGTAATCTTTATTTCATTGATTATGAGGAAACGGCGAGATAACTTTTTTTAAAAATTTTTTTGTAGGTAAATGAAGATGTTATCTTTCGTTTGATATACATTTCATATTGGTTGATATCTTCCTAATATTTAAATTTCTCAAATGAAAATTGTTTAAACACATACACTCAAACATATGTGAGGTGTTTGATTGAGTGTTTGAGTTTGTAGCGTGAACACAAACTATGCTGCTGTTTCAGTGTGGACACAAACCTTCGGCTGTTGTTTTGATTGATGAAATATTGAAATTTCGTATATTTACTTATGTATTTAAGTGAAACAAAATGTTAAATGTGAATTTGAATTTAACATGGATATATAATTATAAAAAATATAAATCAAATTGATTTGCGTCTGTTATTTATCATTTAGCCTTACTCTTTTAATTTAAAAACATATTTATCCTATTTTTCCTACCATAAGCTTATGTATATTATCAAAAGTAACTATCAAATAAATAAATTCATGTGCTTATGTTATTTATCATTTATTGTTATATATGTTTTCTGTCTTATCGGATGGCGTATTCTACGTTAAACTTAATGGCCGTGTCTCTGACACAGCCTGCAGGGACAGTCCATGGCCGAAGGCCTCGGACAACTGTCTGCTGTTTTTTTTTTTATCTTGAGACCTAGTCTAGTATAAGTAAGGTTGGAAGTTATATTTTTTTTAAAATAAATTTTCAACAGTCAATTTTTTTTTTTCTGACAACAGTCAGACTATCGTTTCGAAGTTTGTGAACTTCATCATCACAGGTTTAGTTTTAGGCTACTGTCATCTGTGTCACTATTTATATTTAGCTTCACATTAATCTGATATATTTAATTTGTTTACCGCCCGATAGGTCAGAAAAGTAGCGGAATCAGATCCTTGTTATGGGCAAAATATTTCAACAGACCTCATAACAAACTAATTTCAAATTACACTGGTGTGTGTCACCGACTTCAAATTCCGGTTAAGACCAAAATGTTTCTTATTGTATTGTATTGTTTCTTATAAAAAAATATAATATAAAAAAAATATTTTTTTTAACATATATATTAAATAAAGATAAATAAATTTATTATTTTTAAATTAAATATTTTATTTATTTAAATGTTAACTCATTTGTTAAATGTCACAAAATCCCGCTTTTTGATTCAAAATCCCTCTTTTCGATTAAAAACTGTTGGTCAGCTTACTCATACCTAACCTGACCAACCATCCCGCTTTTGGTGGGATTATCCCGCTTTTCCATGTCTCATCCCGCCTTGGATTTCAATCCCGCTTTTTACCGAGAAGTCACGCTTTATGGCGTTTTTTATTTACAAATAATAAAGTATAATTTAGCTTCGAAGTTATATTCTGTTTAATATAAAAATTTCAACAGTCACAAGTAGGATTTGAATTCACATTGTCAGACGATCATTTCGAAGCTTGTGAACTTCATAATCAGTGGCTCAGTGGTAGGATTGTGGCATCTGTGCGAATGTGTCATGAACTAAAATTATTTAATGTGGGATTTTTTGTCGATCTTATTAATCTTTCATATCTAATTTTTTGCACCGTCGGATGAGTCACAAAAGCTGCGTAATCAGGTGCTTGTTATGGTCAAAATATTCAAACAGACCTCAAAATAAACTAATTTCAGAACGCCGCTTAAGAGGAAATTTTTTCTTATTGTTATTTGTTAATTTTTAAAAATAAACAAAATTATAATATGAAAAAAAAAAATATTTTTTTTTATTTATTTAATTCAGTCTAGGGACATTCAATAATCCGTACAGACTATAACTTCAAACCAATATCGAAGTTTTACTTAAAATTATAAAGGTTAAATAAAATAAAGGTAAAAGTAAAGGTTCTGCAAATTTTCAGTTATGACTCTTTTGTAAAGGGTGTCTTAGTAAGATTTCACTTTTCAAATTTAGTGGCATTTTTTTTGTGCAGGTGGCAACTCTGAAATTTGGCAGCTGTCACATATGTTTATTCCGATTTTTAAAAATGGAGCGCTTTACGAAAGTACAACGCGTTATAATTGTGAAAACTTATTACAAAAATTTGGAAAGTTATTCTGAGACCACTCACATATTTGGAAGAATTTTCAGTCCAGAAAGTGCACCTGATGTGCAACCAATCGAAGAGTGGTCAACAAAATTGAAGAAACTGGATAGATTATGGACAGTGAGACTCCTGTGCGTCAACGTACCGGTCGGTCTCTTGAAAACATCGCTGCTGTAATAGAGAGTGTCGCCGAAACCCGAATACACCAATTCGGCATCGTTCTCAACAACTTCAAATTTCACCAAGCACTACGCCGCAAATTTTGACAAAAGACCTCCACCTTTATGCGTGCAAAATTCAGCTTTCTCAGGAGCTCAAACCAACAGACCATGGAAAGCGCAGGCAATTCGTTCAATGGCTAATGGAGCAAAGTGAAGTCATTGCCAATTTTTCAAAAAAAAAAAGCATCTTCCGCCATGAAGCGCATTTCCATCTGAATGGCTTCCTGAATACACAAAATTGTCGAAATTTGGAGCTCAGAAAATCCTCATGCAATCCAGGAAAAACAAATGCACCCACAACAAGCAACTGTCTGGTGCGGATTTTGGTCAGGCTGCGTGATTGGGCCTTACTTTTTTGAAGATGAGGCCGAAATTGTAGTGACTGTGAACGACATTCGTTAGAGGGACATGATACTGGAGTTCTTGTGGCCTCAACTGGACGACATGTGGTATTGCAGCAACTATTTCCAGAACAAATTATCGCAAGAAATTTTGATGTCAACTGGCCACCAATATTATGAGATTTAACGCCGTGTGATTTCTTTCTTTGGGGTTTTGTGAAATGTCGGGTTTATGCGAATAACGCAGAAACAATTCCTGAGCTCAAATCCGAGATCCAACGCGTCATTGGTGAGATACAGCCACATTTCTGTGAAAAAGTCATGGAAAATTGCGTGAAAAGAGTAATGGGCTGTTATCTGAGCCGTGGGGGCCATTTGACAAATATTTTATTCCATACTTAATCGTAACATATCCAATAAAAAAAAATTACATGGGGTGTCAGGGGACACCCGGTTGGAGCGAAGTACCTTTCGCTATATATTATGTACTGGTTAGTTCCAACGCGCCTAAGGCGCCCGTTAAAAAACACAATTTAAATGGATCTTTAAGAAAAGATACTTTTTGTAAAATGATAAACTTTTTTTAAGAAATGTATTCTAGAATGTATTTATTTTTTAAGTAAACTTTTAGCTCCTTTTTGTAAGAATATGTATTATATTTTTACCGGAAAGGTCCTTTTTTTAATGAGGGAAACTTCTTATATTAAAAGCTAATGGTTTTTTTTAAGAAAAGGTCGTATTTTTAAGAAGACGTAATTTCTGTAAGAAAAAGCCATAACAGTATGCATATTTTTACAAAGAAGTACATTTTTAAGAACAGGTACGTTTTAAAGAAGTGGTACTCTTTTTAGGAGAAGGTTATTTTTTTAATAAAATGTACTTATTTTCAGAAAGGCTACTTAGCTCATGAAAGAAAATGTATTATTTCATTTTTAAGAAATGGTACTTTTAAGAAAATTAATTTTTGTAAGAATATTTCCTTTTTTTAAGAGACGGTATTTTTTTGAAGAAAAATTTTTTTTAACAAATGGAATTTTTTTTTGAATTGGTCCTTTTTTCAAGAATAGGTACATTTTTAAGAGTAGGTACTTATCTCAAGAAAAGTTATTTTGTTTCACAAAAAAGGTACCTACTCTTTAAAGAAAGGTAGTTTTTTACGAAAATGCACTTTGTTGTAAGAAAATGTATTTTTTGTAAGAAAATTTACTTTTTGTAAGAAAGTGTATTTTTTACGAGAAGGTATTTATTTGAAGAAAAGTTTTTTTTAGAATTGGTCCTGTTTTCAAGAATAGGTAAAGTTTTAAGGTACTCTTTAAAGAAAAAGTATTTTTTTTTTAAGAAAAGGCAATTTGTTGTAAGAAAATTTATTTTTTTAAGAAAGGTACTTATTTGAAAAAAATTACTTTTTTAAGAAAAGTTCCTTTTTGTATGAATTTTTTTTTTTTTGAAGAAAAGAGGAAATTTGAATTTTTTAGAATTGGCCATTTTTTAAAGAAAAAGTGCATTTTTAAGGTACTCTTTATGCACTTTTCTTTAAGGCAATTTTGTTGTAATAAAATTTACTTTTATAAGAAAAGGTACTTACATACATGACGGCGACACTATCGAGTATATAGCCATGAAAAAGCTTCTCAAAATACCGTTCGGAATCGGAGTAAAACTGTAGGTCCCAATCAGTGAGTGAAAACTGGAAAACGCACAGCACAGTGATTGTGAGAAGTTCTCCCCGGTCCCTTCATGGGATGTAATGGGAAACCATTTATTTTTTACTTACATATATAAAACAATTCTTTTTTTTTAGGAAATGTACTTTTTGTATGAAAATTTACTGGTTTTAAGCAAGGTACTTCTTTTTATGATATGTTTTTTTGAGAAAATTTACTTTTTTTAAGAAAAGGCACTTATTTAAGAAAATTTTCTTTTTTAAACTTCTTTCACTTTGGCGTTTCTAAATTTTTTATTGGGTTCAAAACTACAATATGTACCAAATATTGGCTACAGGCTCCACCTAGAAAACTTCCCATTTAACAAGAAATTTCCCAACACATGTTAGTCTAGACACAAACCAAAGCAAAAGTACCCAATAGTTGATAATACTGGGGTGTAGCATAATAGTGTTAAAAAAAAGTTGTTTAATTTTTTTTTCATTTAGCCCGTATCGTGCGATAAAGAACTTCGTTCCAAAAGTTACACTTATCTCAAAAACTACATGTTTTTATTTTAAAATTAAAAAGTGCATTCGTTTTGAGACACCCTTTAGTTAGAGGGCGATATGTTTGCTGAAATAGAAAACACGTTTGATTTCCGCTTTTCACCAGTCTTTGCTGCTGTATTTACTAACATAGTTTTTTTTTTAAAATAATATTTCTAAAATTGCAAGTCCTATTTACTTTTTTACCGAGCCAAACAACCAACTCTTGTTTCTAGGATATTGCGAGAGATTAAACAATTGAAATTAGTTTTGTAATAGAAAATATAGCGACACTATTATATTTAGGGAGTTCACATGGTGTACTATTGTGTTGTATTTATCGTATCTGCTAAAATAATACAACAGTTGTAAATATGTTGTTGGTATTCTTCATGTAAATATATTTTACGACTATACAACCTGACCATGTCTGTTTTTCCAGTGTACTATGTTGTATGTTCAGTGTCAGCTGTTTTTTGTTTACTATTTAATCAGATATATTGTTGTGTTTTGAAAAAATTTTGCATTTTTCTACAACATTAACTCAAGAATTAATTTTAATTGGTAAAATAATAAATAAAAAGGAAATTGGACAAATGGAAGGAGAAGAAACTACTTCGGTAAGTTTTTGTGCACAAACGTTTCACACAAAACCGTAAAAATTTTATCTTTTTCGCTTCTTGTTGGCATTTTTTAATTTTTTTTAATAAGTTTCTTTTGTTGCTTGACGTTTATTTGACGTTTTTAGGTCTTACGATTTAGCACATACAACATGCTGCTCACATGCATAAGTCATATGTACTAGTTTGTTAAATATGACTTTAAGACTTATGACTTTAGGAGACCATGTGAATTCCCTAATTGTGTAGTGACACTATTGTATATTGTAAAACTGTTTTCTAATTTTTCTGTCTCAAAACTAAGGTTTTTATTTCCTCCCTTTGTCTTTTGTAAGAAAAGATGCTCACAAATATTTATCTATTACCACGATTTTAAATAATTTAAGTTTACTATTTGCTTTTCTTTGGCTGTCGGTGGTGCAATGGCTAGGGGCGCATTTTGTGAATGAGAACGAGGGTTCGATACCATTTCTTTCGACGACGGTCACCTCACTTAGTGATGGGACACTATTGAGTACTTAGCCTCTCAAAAATACCGTTCGGAATCGGTGTAAAACTGTAGGTTCCAATCAGTGAGTGTAAAATTAGAAAGCGCACAACTCATTGATTGTGAGAAGCTCTCCCCAGTCCCTTCATGGAATGTAATGGGAAACCATTTTTTTTTTAATTAAGGAAAATAAAAATGCATTCTGTGAACCCTAATAGTACGAAAAAAGTACTTTCCATATCACTCCTGCTGTGGGTTTTCAACACTTTTGGGAATACATATCGTATTATCATTATTTTGGGGGTATAAACTGGAGCTTGACTACTCTGCCGCTACCGCGACAAATTGCCGTTCGTACGCAACCAAATTGTACTAAACACAAACACTTCTCCTCGTGCACTTCATTCAATCAGCCGCACCAACAGCCAACCAACCAACCAACCAACCAGTCAGTTAGTTAGCCGGCCATACAAACCCGTACGTACGATCGATCGATAACTTCGTTGTTCGACTCTCCGTCAATATACAACAAAACAGCAGTATAGATTTAGCCCTCTTCATGAACACATCGCTGCAAGTAAAAGTAGTACCAGCTACTTAGTATTAATTTGAAACGCGATCACTTTTTCAATTCGTATCGAATCGCGAATACTAAAATTAAATATTAAAAAATAGAAAAAGAAATATCAAGTCAATCAACAAGTGAATAAATTCTAAATGAAAGCAATTTAACGAAAGTTTTCTTTCTGTTCTAATTCATTATTCTCGTTGAGTTTTCTGTTTCGTTATCGCATACGTTGACGGAAATCGCGTTTGGCAAACAGAAATAAACAACGAATTTCCAAAACAAAAGCGCAGAGATTAAAATATTAATTAAAAATTCAATTTGTGGAAAGTCCTGTGAGTTAAGCTCAAAGGTATGGCGATGATTTAAAATGATTAAAAAATAATAATAAAATTGTCATTGTCTGATAAAACTGAAATTTAAACGTTAAAAAATTTTGAATGGAAAATATCCAATCAGATACGATAAAACCATAAAATGGCAAAACAAACAAATTGTAAATCTTTTGCAGTGATTTCTGAAGTGTGGAAGTGTTGCGAGTTGTTGTTAAGTGGCAGTTGGTTACTTGGCTGTTGGTGGTGGATGGATGGTATTCCTCCTCCTCCTCCTCCTCCGCAATCACTCACTCGCCGCGGTTATTTGCCCAGTTTGCACTGCACTCGCCGCTGCATTCAATTGGGCGATCGACCGATTGGCCAACAATTAATGATTTGATAAGTAATTGAGTTAGTTAAGCTGCCCTTAATGGCCCATTATTATTATAAACGATACAAATTATTATTGTTATAAAATAAACAAATGACAGCAACAACAACACTAACAACAAATTGATCATGTGACCGACACTCTGCGATTCATACGTCCGTCCGAACGACGACCGACTGCCGTTACTAAATATGACATTAAACTTTTCATGTGATTTACAAAACAATCGATCCTCCGGCCCACAGACGAGCTAATCAGTTTGAGTTTTTGTTGTGACTTAAACAAATCAATCGTGCGAATTACTGATTCATTCCCACCTGGTATCCGTTGTACTTAGTTAACACCATTCGCCAGCAACGTCGTCGTTGTCTTTTCTATACCCACCACCACCCAATCCTCCTCATCTAACTCTATCGATCATCGCTGTGTGACACATGTGTTCCGTCTGCTGGCTGTTTTCCCCCAAAACTCTTGACGGTATCTACCCCAAGTCTAACACTTTATTGCACCCAGAGTGATTGAACTTATTGAGGTTTTTGTTAATTAAGTTTTCCAACAAAATAAACGAAAAAAATCTATAGATTTGACAAGAAGATCTTCAATTATGGTATCAAAATCTTAATTGTGAAAAATGTTGGTGGCGTAAGGTTGACGTTATTATTATATCTGCAGAGATTGTGTTATCACAAACGAGGTGAGTTGCAGAAATTATCGCAATCACTGGGTAGACAAATCGGCATTACGTGAAAGTGCAGGGTTTTGCAACTAAGATGGATACAGAGTATTTTTTTTTTTGGAACGAAATTCCTTATCGCACGTTGCGGGATGGGACCTGAAAGAAAAAAAAATTAAATAACTTTTTTTTTAACAGTATTATGCCGGGTTCTATTAACCGGGTTTTCGGTTGATTCGATAAGCGACGCTTTCGAAAAACCGGTGCAACCGGTGTTTCGAAGTTCAAACCCGGTTAAACCTGGTTTCGGTTTATGTAATCAATTTTATATTATAAAATGTAATCAACAAACTTAAATTTCCACAGAAAAACGAATGTAGTTAAATTTAACAAAATGCTCCATATACTATAAATTTCATATTTATTAGAAAAACTCTTATCTAACTTCACGTTTGTATTGAGAAATCTTCAATTATTTCAACATAACATTATTTTGCAAGTTTTCTTTTGAAAATTTCCCATATATTTGCAATTTGCAAAAGAAATATCTTAATTTGTCAGAATTTAAAATTCTTTGCATGTTTTCTTTCCAAAATTTCCCATACTATATTAGTATTTTGAAAAAGAAATTTAAAACTGGATTTTTTTTTTGAAAATGTCCAATATATTTGCATTTTACAAAAGAAATGTCTTAATTTGTTTGAATTTAAAATCTTTGCAGTCTAGACAGTCTTTAGAAATTGTTGATAAACTTATTAATGGATTTTATTTAAAAGTATTTAAATACATAGTTTTAAAAGAAAAAAAATTGCATTCTGGAGATCAGTCCATTTAAAAAATAAATATTTGTAGTTTATAAGACTTTGTGTTAAGTTTAAATGTGTTAATGTAATAAAAAAAAACCCGAAGGAACCGACAAGAAAAAACCGGTTGTTTGAAATTGTAAATTTGGTGGACCGGTTTTCGGTTTCGGTTTTTGAATACTCTAGCTGCAACCCAGTATTATCAACCATATTGCGTACTTTTGCTTTGGTTTGTGTCTAGACTAACATATGTTGTGAAATTTCTTGTATATTGGGAAGATTTCTAGGTGGAGCCTGTAACCAATATTTAGTAAATATTGTAGGTTTGAACCCAATAAAAAGTAAAATTAGGAAAGCCAAAGTGAAAGAGGTTTAAAAAAGAAAATTTTCTTAAAAAAGTGTCATTTCTGAAAAAAAGTAAATTTTCTCAAAAACAAAATACCTATTCATATTCTTAAACCAAGTACCATTTCTTACAAAAAACCTCATTTTAAAGAAGTACATTTGCCTAAAAAATAAAATTTTCTTACAAAAAGTAAATTTTCTTACAAAAAGTACCTTTTATTAAAAAAATATTTTTTTTTTAAATAAGTACCTTTTCTTAAAAAAGTACATTATCTTACAACAAATTGTCATTTCTTAAAAAACTAGCCTTTCTTTAAAGAGTACCTTTTTTGTGAAACAAAATAACTTTTCTTGAGATAAGTTAAAAATGTACATATTCTTGAAAAAAGTACTAATTCTAAAAAATATTCGTATTTGTTAAAACAAACCCGTTTCTTCAAAAAATACCTTCTCTTAAAAAAAATACATTTTCTTACAAAATTTCCTTTACTTAAAAATAAAATAATACCTTTTCAGGTATGAGTTTTATTTATTCGGCAACTTGGCACTTTTTTATTTTATTGTTCAAGCTCAAGACCAGCTATATCTCTATAAATAGAGATATAGTCTTTTAAGAAAGAAGATGTTTTGCAAATGCATCGTCATGATTCGTTGCAAACCGTATAGCTACATATTTCAGATTTAGCCACAGATCTTCATCAGCGGTTGACTCCAAACAACGAAACATGAGGATACATTTGCAAAACATATTTTTTAAAAAATCATACCTCTATTCATATATAGATATAGATGGTCTTGAGCTTGAACAATAAAATAAAAAAAAATAATAACTTTTCTTTTCTTTTCTTGAGATAAGTAGCCTTTCTGAAAATAAGTAAATTTTCTAAAAAATAATCCTTTCCTAAAAAGAGTTCCACTTCTTTAAAAAGTACCCGTTCTTTTAAAAAAAGTACTTCTTTGTAAAAATATGCATTCTGTTATGGCTTTTTCTTCCAGAAAGTACTTCTTCTTAAAAATAGTATCTAGTCTTAAAAAATAGCATTAGCTTTTAATAAAAGAAATACCTGTCTTTAAAAAAATACCAAAAGACCAAGACAATATAATACATATTCTTACAAAAAATACCTAAAAATATCCTTTTTTAAATTTTCTTAAAAAAAGTTTATCATTTTACAAAAAGTATCTTTTCTAAAAGATCCATTTAAACTATCACATTTTTCAACGGGCACCTTAGGCGTATTCGAACTAACTAGTACATAATATATAGCGAAAGGAACTTCGTACCAACCGGGTGTGACACCTCATGTAATTTTTTATCATTTAACCCATTTTGAGCCGCGTTGCAAAAAGTTTTGATTTTTTTATTGAAAATTTCATTTCTAAGATAATTAGGATCTCAAATCCGAACTCAAATCCGTGGTCGTAATTTCGCTATCTCATGCACTTTCACCGATATCGGCTGTTCTAGAAGTCGAAAAATGGTCATTTGAACGACTCGAAATTTGTTTTTCTGACCGAAGGGCATCTGTTACTTCAACAAAAACTTATTTGTAGTTGTTTCTTCAAAAGTAATATATTTTTGAAAAAATAATTATTTTAAAGTTCTCATTTTCCTTTTAGAAATTTGGCGTAAATTTATGGTTTTTTTCAACACCCCTCAAAGCCTATAAAGGAGAGGAGGTGGGTCAGCCGTGTAATTATTTTTTGAAGGCCAACAAAATTTCCTACAGCACTGCATCATTGCGTTCTGCATCGAGTAAACATCGTCATAGCTCTTTTTTTTATACGAGAGTACTGATGTGTTTTCAATTTCAATTGATGTTTTTAAATTTCAATTGATGTATGTATATCAAATTCAAGGTGAGCAAAAGTAATCAACCAATGTTTTTTTGCAGTAATTTGTTTTTTTAATGAAAAACTTTGGTTCTTCTTGCGAAATTTGTTTATTTAATCCATTAGAATTTATTCCATCAACTTGAGAAAATGATATCGGCCAAGTGGCCGCCGCCAGAGTTGATGACCATACGAGCTCATTTTATGACATTTTCCATCACCCTTGCCAAAACTTCGGACGACAAGGTTTTCGCATTCTTGGCGAATATTCTCCTTAAGAGCTTCAAGAGTCTGAGGGTTATTGCCGTAAACCCGCGACTTCAAAAAAACCCCATAAAAAGAAGTCTGGAACGGTTAAATCGGGTGATCTGGTCGGTCAGTGCAAATCACCAAAATGAGAGATTAAAATAAATAAATAAATGGTTTCCTATTCCATCCCATGAACGGACAGGGGAGAACTTCTCACAATCACTGAGCTGTGCGCTTTCCAGTTTTCACTCACTGATTGGGACCTATAGTTTTACACCTATTCCGAACGGTATTTTTGAGCAGCTCTTTCATGGCTAAATACTCGATAGTGTCGCCGTCACTAAGCGAGGTGACCGTCGTCGAAAGAAATTTTAAGGTGGTTAGAGCAGGGATCGAACCCAGGATCTCATGTACAAGAGGCTCGCACACTACCATTGCACCACCGACGGCCATGAGAGATTAAGCGGCCCGGAAATGCTTCCTTCAGAATATCGGTTGTGAATCGAACAGTGTGCCACATGTTCCAATTGAAGTTGAAAAAAATTCGGTAATCATGGTTCTGTCGCACGCGCAGTCCACAGTCATCAATTGGCCCGGGCATTCTAAAATGGCTCGATAACTCCTCCAGCGTAAACAGCACACCACGCAATAACGTTGAGTGGGTGTAATGGTTCTTCGTGGGTGATACACGGATTTTCGGCGCCCCAGAAACGATTATTTTGTTTATTCACGTAACCGCTACGATGGAAATGACCCTCCATCACTCAGGATAAGTGCACTGTCTGCACTTTGTAAGGGAACATCTTCAAATCCTTGACCAAAATTCTGCGTAGGGACCGCCGGCTAATGCCATATTTTGTGTTTATTTACTTCACAAATGCTGAAACCGATTTGATATTTGGCGCTATTTGTAAAAGTTATAGGGTTTTCCAAAAGGGTGATTACTTTTATCCATACATGGGGCAAATTAATAATATGACAATTATAATTTGTAGTTTAATTTGAATTTTCTGTCCAAATGCAAATTCAAAAAACTTTCAATACCATTGGCAATTGTACTTATTTTCAAAGCATATCGTATCCCTCATATCTGGCAATTTTGGTTTTCAAATATTTTATACAGTACAGGTTTATGTCTTTGAAAGTACTACGAGGCAATACCTATCGAAACCATAAACCTCTACATATAAAATACTTTAAAAACAGAATTGCCAGCAGTCAAACAAATTCAAAATAATTAAAAGCATTGCCATATTTCATTACAATTGGCATCCGATCCACAACCTGCATTTGTATTGCCTGAGCAAATTTAAAATTTTTTAATTGCCATTGCGAACTGAACAAGCCTGGCGCGGCTTATCTTAAGGGTAGATGAGTGGACTGTATGGAAATGTAACTTTTAGGGATTTATACGACTTCTCCGCAGAGAGCTCGTATGTGACGATTGCGTGTTAAAGAGGAAGAAAGTTACAGAGAAGAATTAGCCTTAGGGTTTAAATGAGAGAGAGCACCAATGAAAGAATATTACCTTCGTTAGAGATGTCGCTGATGATAAGTTGGTTGCTTCTCCACCGTACACTTCAGCAGTTTATAGTTAAAACTAAAGTTTGAATTAAACCCCCTTAAAATTACTTATATCTAAATCTTAAACCTAAATTTTAACCTAAGTCCTTAAAACCTACATGAATATTTGTTTTAAATACACGGAATATTATAACGTTTTTAAACCCGCACCGTGTTGTTATTCCTCGCAACCAACTTATCATCAGCGACATCTCTAACGAAGGTAATATTCTTTCATTGGTGCTCTCTCTCATTTAAACCCTAAGGCTAATTCTTCTCTGTAACTTTCTTCCTCTTTAACACGCAATCGTCACATACGAGCTCTCTGCGGAGAAGTCGTATAAATCCCTAAAAGTTACATTTCCATACAGTCCACTCATCTACCCTTAAGATAAGCCGCGCCAGGCTTGTTCACGAACAATGGTAATTCTTTTGCATTTGCATTAGATAAAGTAATGCAAATTAAAATCCAATGCAAATTAAAAAAACCCATGTATGCTTTTGTCCCACCTTGTGGACATTTTAAATTCCAATTGATGTATTTTAAATTTCAATTGATATGTTTCAAAATTAAATTGATATTTTTTAATTCTTTTTTATAAAATCGGTTTTTATAAATGTTTTATATAAAATCGGTTAATGAGCTTTGAGTCTCAATTGACGAATTTTAAATTTCAATTGATATGTTTTATATTTCAATTGATGTTTTTTAAATATGAATTGATGTCTTTCAAGTGTCAATGACATGTTTCTTATTTCAATCAATGCCTTTTAAATTTCAATTGCTGTTTTTAAGATGCAATTGATGTCTTTAAAATTCAATTGATGTCCTTCTTTAATGTGTTTTGAATTTCATTTGATGTCTTTCAAATTTCAATTAATTTGCTGTGAATTGACGAATTTTAAATTTCAATTACTTTGTTTTGAATTTCAATTGGTGAATTGATTTTTAACTTTCAATTGATGTGTTTTGTATTTCAATTGATGTGATATTTTTGATTTTCAATTGGAAATGGTGTAGTGGTAATTTTATCGAACTACGAAGAACTTTGCACTAGTCGATTTTCAACCATGACGAGTGTAATCAGTATTAATATTTTAATAAATTACAGATTGTATGGATTTGATGTTTTCTTCACTGATGCAGTGGTTAGCGAGCACGATTCTTGTATATGAGAAAGTGGGTTTCGGGCCCGCTCCCAACTCTATGTTTCGGAGACGGCCACCTCGCATAATGTCGGTGCCTCTCAATGCATAACCGTTGGTAATCGGTGTAACATAATGACAAATTTCCATCAAATTGTTAAATTTTTGGCAATCGTAAGACCAAAAATACCCTTTGATGAAATTGTTGATGACACGGCGATGGATTTTTTTATAAATTCAGTGAAATGTGTCGTAAATTGTCGTAAGAACTGCATAAATGTAATGAAACATTTATTCCCTTTGATAAATTGTTCATATCGTAAAAGATATTGACAAATATTTTTATTTCTTTCTGACGCTTAAAATCCCAACTTGTGTCCTTATTATTTCTGTTTTCATTGTTATAATTTGTAAAAATGGGATTAAAACGCCTTAGTCAAAGCTGGAGCCACCTAAAATTTTGATGTTGATAATCCTAGTTATCACACTTCACCACTTAACTGTGATATTTTCAGTTTAAAATATTTTGCCAACAATGTCAATGGCAATTAAAAAATGTTGAACTTCAATTTGCTCAGGCAAGTTGTGGAATCGGATGCCAATTGTAATGAACGCGTTTAATTACAGCCTGTTTCTCTACATCGAACGAAAGCTTTCGTTCGTGCTCTAGTCGAAAGAAATTTGATTTTGGTTCCACAATCTTGTCATTTCAACTCGAATGAATCATACAATTTTTCAGAACTTTTCAGTACAAATTTTGGTTTCTCTATTTCGAATGTGTTGTCATTTTTGAACAAACATATAGTCAGGCGAGCGAAAATTTCGACTTAGAGGAACCCAATTTCAGTCGAATGTGAGTGACTGATTTTTGTGCGATTTGCTTTTCGTTCTACATCGGGAAACAGGGCATTATTTTGTATTTGTTTGATAGCTGGCAATTCTGTTTGTAAATTATTTTATGTATATAGGTTAGTGGCTTCGATTGGTGTTGCCATATAGTAATTTCAAATTCACAAACCTGTACTGTATAAAATAATTGAAAACCAAAACTGCCAGATATGAAGGAAATGCTTTGCAAATAAGTTAAATTGCCAATGGTATTTATATAATGTTTTCTTTTGAATTTGAATTTGGAGAAGTAACTCAAATTAAACTACAAATTATAATTGTTATATAATTAATTTGCCACTTGGATGAAGGTAACCGATCCGGCTATGATATATACATACATATGTAAGTATACACGCTGAAAAATTTGTCTTTTTTTGTAGCTTGTCGCAAATATAGTATACTTGTGCCCAAACACATTGTGTTTGTTACCCAATATTACATGTTGAAGAAACATTGATTAATAGGTTATTAATTTATATATTTTAATATATTAATATATGATTTTGTGACCCAAATGTGGCTTTGTTTGCTGAAAACTGCTGAAAACAAAAACGTGACTGACAACAAAAACAAAAAGGCAGCAGATCTTCAATTCATGAAAACCATGCTGGCAAACATATACATGTTTTAGGAAGGGGTTTCAAGACCCGGTTTTAGAAAATTTACATTTAATACAATTTTTTTGTAATTTTCTAGGTTATAATGGAATGAGTATTAAATATAAAATTGTTACCATTGTTACAATAGTTCGCGTACTTAGATCGTTTTTTTTACGGGTCTGGCCCATAAATTCAGGAAAAAGCTTTTTGGAAATATTACAGGTTAAACTATCTGCAGTCAGTACTCTCAACATACTTATCCGGTCTCGAACAACCCCGGGGGGTCAGGGACCTTATAAAACGAAGATAACATATTTCGCCAACCAGTTCGATCTTTTGCTTTATCTCTCCAGTTGGCAATACCAAGTGTACGCAGGGATTCGTCATATTGCGCCCTAACTGCAAAAGTTCAACAACTCGAAATTTACAATTTTTCAGCCAAGATTAAAAATGTTTGAAAATTCTCAAAAATATACATATTCATGCCGGATTTTGTTTAATGAAAGAGAACATAAAGTGAATGGAAATGGTTATTGGTTATTATTTTGAAACAAGAAATTAAATCCTAAAAACTTTGAGTTGTTACATTTTTGTAGTTAGGGTGCGATATAATGCATATACTTGTAAGTGTAATCACTTCAATGGCAATTTAAAATATTGTGGCTCTTCCGTTGGGTGTTCACACCTTTCCGAACCAACCTCGCTCCACCTGCTGCTCTCTTTTATGTTACTTAAGTGGTTATCTAAGATTTAATAAAACGATCGATCATTTTTGGCGGTTACCAAAATCAGTAATTGCTAACAAATAAAGATTTTGTCAACTTCGACGACGTACGTATCGCACAGTCCACCGTCCAGTAGGTACTATTTTGTTCATCGTACGAGTCTATTAAATGACATTACGCCCCTCGACGCGTATTTTTGAACATGGTATTGCTGCTGCCACCACCACCGGCATAGAATGCATCGTGCGCACAGGTGTGGAAATCAAACAACGGAACTATACGACGAGTACTCGTATCACCAAACAACAAAATGTTACCACCATAATCTTAGCCAACTCTTGTTTAATGCTTAAACCAGAAGCGAAATACTTGTAATAGGAACATCAATTCATGTTCGTTGTTCAAACATCAACAATGTGTAATAAAGATACGAGGGTTGACGTGGAAATTTCAATTAAATTTCAACAAGTTGTGAATATTGATGTGTTTCGGGCAGTATTTTGTATGACCTTCGGTTGTGTCAAGTTATAGCACGGTATTACATGGCCAAGGTGCGCAGCTTTCATGTATAAGTATAAGAACGTGAGTTCGATCTCTGCTCTGACCACCTTACATTTTTTTCGAGTATCGAGTACTTCTATCGAGTACTTGGATCCCAATTTCTAAGAGCACAAGTAGTAGCGAGAAGCTGTCCCCCAGTCCCTTCGTGAGATGTAAGGGGAACTTATTTTTTTATTGGAACAAAGTGCCTTATCGCACGTTGCGGGATGGGGGCTAAATGAAAATAAATACCCTTTTTAACACTATTATGCTACAACCCAGTATTATCAACCATATTGGTACTTTTGCTTTGGTTTATGTCTAGACTAACATATATTGGCAAATTTATTGTTTACTGGGAAGTTTTCTAGGAGAAGCCTGTAACCAATATTTGGTAGATATTGTAGTTTTGAACCCAATAAAAAGTAAATTTTGAAAAGCCAAAGTGAAAGAAGTGTAAAAAAAGAAGATTTTTTTTAAATAAGTGAATTTTTTAAAAAAGGTAAATTTTCTGAAAAAAAAATACCTAATCATGTTCTTAAACAAAGTGCCGTTTCTTAAAAAAAATAGCTTACCTTAAAATAGTACCTTTGCCTAAAAAAAGGAAATTTTCTTACAAAAAGTACCTTTTCCTAAAAAGATTAGTTTTTTTTTAAATAATTACCTTTTTTTAAAAAAGGAAATTTCCTTACAACAAATTGCCTTTTTTTTTAAATACCTTTTCTTAAAAAAATACAATTTCTTTAAAGACTACATTTTTTGTGAAACAAAATAGCTTTTCTTGAGATAAGTACCTACTCTTAAAAATATACCTATTCTTGAAAAATGGACCAATTCAAAATGGACCAAAAATTTCCATTTCTTAAACCAAAAACCTTTTCTCCAAAAAAATACCTTCTTTTAAAAAAATTAATTTTCTTACAAAAATTCCGTTTCTTAAAAGCACCTTTTCTTAAATATAAAATAATACCTTTTCCTTTTCTTGTGATAAGTAGCCTTTCTAAAAATAAGTACATTTTCTTAAAAGTAACCTTTTCCTAAAAAGAGTACCCCTTCTTTAAAAAGTACCTGTTCTTAAAAAAAGCACTTCTTTGTATAACAATTGAACTCCTATGGCTTTTTCTAACACAAAGTACTTCTACTTGAAAATAGTACCTTTGCTTAAAAAACATTATGGTGCAATGGTCGTGTGCACGGCTTTTGTCCATGAGAACGGGGGTTCGACCCCTGCTCTGACCACCTTAAATTTATTTCGACGGCGGTCACCTCGCTTAGTGACGGTGACACTATCGAGTATGTAGCCAGGAAAAAATTTCTTAAAATACCGTTCGGAACCGGTGTAAAACTATAAGTCCCAATCAGTGAGTGTAAAATTAGAACGCGCACAGCTCACTGGTTTGTGAGAAGCTCTCCCCAATCCCTTCATGGGATGTAACCGGGAAACAATTTTTTTTTTAAATAAAAGAAGTACCTCTCTTTAAAAAAGTACCATTTCGGGTAATATAATCCTTTTTGTTACAAAACGGACCTAAAAATATACTTTTTTTAAAAAAATACATTCTAAAAAGATTTTGTTAAAAATCTTTTATAGTATCTTTTCTTAAAGATCCATTTAAATTATCGTATTTTTCAACGGGCGCCTGAGGAGTGTTGGAACTAACTAGTACATAGTATACACCGAAAAGAACTTCGTTCCAACCGGGAGTCCCCTGACACATCATGTGATTTTTAATTGTAAAAATTAATATTCCCAAACGAGAAAATAAAAAATTAAATACGGAAACCGAAATATTTGGAAAACCGGTTCCGAAATCGTTTTATTTTGAAAAAGCAAAACCGTTATTTTATTATAAACAAATGTTAAAATTAATGAATACAAATTGGCAAATCATCAAATTGTTTGTTAAATTTTGCTTTTGGAAAAAAACGTTCTTAATTTTTCGCAAATTGATATTAGTTAGTTCAGGGTCAAGTGCTAGGTAATTTTTTTATAATTAACACAATATAAAATAAACGAACCAATTAAATTTTGAATTTGAATTTTATGACCAATTTCGTTAGTTTTTAGTTAATGTATGAGAAATTCATACCACAAGTTTACAAGGTCAGAAATATTTTTCTAATTTAGAAATGGTTGGGTTTTGTTGGAATAATATACAATTCAGTTAAGACACTCACTGGCATGACTAGTTTCGAACTCCGTGACAAGTTCATCATCAGATGCCTAAGTACTGTGTCTAAATTGATACCATCGGTTGATCATCAATCGTATACATATATACAAACTGAATTATGCAATTTACTGTTCAACTAAATTAGTTGGAATTCTGACACAGAATAATTAAATTTGGTTTGTTTGGTTTTTCGTTGGCTGAAGTGCAAACCAACGTAACTACCATTTTGATTTGTTTTACAGCAGATGAGAAACCCTTATGAAATGGCAAAGACTTTAATTTTGCAGCCATCTTTTAGAATCCTATGTTATTTACACTTTATATTGTAATATTGTTTTGTATGGTTATATTTTGTTTTAAATAAATAAAGGACCTACACGCCCCAGCAACATATTGCAGGAACCATGCACATGTTTGTAAGCATCTGAATTGAAGATCTGCTGCTATATCTTTCTTTGTTGTCTGTCACGTTTTTGTGTTCAGCAGTTTTCAACAAACAAACCCACATTTGGGTCACAAATGCATATATTATAACCTATTAATCATTGTTTCCAAAACATGTTATATTGAGTAGCAAACACAATATTTTTGGACACAAGTATACTATATTTGCGACAAGCTACAAACACTTTATATTTGCAACCAAACAACAACAAAAATACAAAATTTTCAGCGTGTACGAGTATATATATAAGTTAAGTAAGATCTTAAGCTATGTTCAGGTATACCATGGAAATTTGAATTTGAATTTTTATTTATTTAATTTTAATTTCGTCTAATGGAAATATAAATTCCTTACAGACTACTTCTTAATAGTAAATTAATTCTAACATCTTTTTAAATTCACTTAAATTTAAAGAAAAATCAATATCATACAATGAGCAAATTGAGTTAAATTCTCTTAGACATCGTAAAATAGGTTCATTCATGAAATAATTCGTTCTACGGTAGGGTATATGGAAGAATTCTAATTTGCGCAATCTTCTCGAAGGTACACTAAAGGATATTAGATTCAACAAATAAGGACTATCAATAATTCCACAAATGATTTTGTAAATAAACATAATAGATTGAAGACTTCTTCGCTTGCATAGCAGCGGCAGGTGAATTTCAAAACTAATCTCCATATTCGAGTACCGAAACCCCACTGTGCGGCGGTCGACGAAAGCCCATAAACCCCCCGCGGTATTATTTTTGATTTCATAGTTTGATTATAACGCATTTACACCGCCGTTTATCGCGGCCAGGTTAGCGATAACCTAGTTCTCTAATCTTTTCCGTTTACACCACTAAATTTGAGATTAAATTGGCATTTCAGTTGGCAACTCCGTGCTTAGATAAACTCCGCTCCGAGACAAAATTAACGAAGACGGCGAAAATAAAGTTGGTGGCTATTGGTTTTACCAGTTTTGTACAAATTTGGGATGTTTTTGAAATAACTGAACCTTTAAAATTGGGTCAGTAAGTCGATAAAATCTGCTCACAGTTCAAACCAATAAGTGCCATTTATATCGGCGGCGGCTTGACCTACAAACAAGTTTTGGTGGCGACGATCTAGAATTAGACGACGAGAAAATGTGTGCATTTTGGTAACCCTGGTAAAAGAGAACCAAAAAGTACTAGAAATTCACTCAAAGGCATTTCTCGCACGCGTCATATCTTGATTATTTCATACTTTTTGCATACTTTATGTAATTTTCCTTCAACATGGTTGGAATTTGTATAGTTACATATATACAATAACACTATCCAGATTCTCGTGTTTTGAAATATTCAATGAAGAGAGTAAGAGAGAGAGAACAGAGAATGACTAGGGTTTCACTCGTTGTGTTTATTGGCATTTGAGTGTAGAGAAATTTTGATAGTCTACTTGTACATCGTTTTTGCTCATATATGTCAAACAGTTGATTTTTTGTGTATGTTTTTGTTATGGTTGCATTTTTTTAGTAACTAACAGGGTTGCATCAAAATGTACACCAGTTTAAAACGAGGTTAAAAATTAAACTTCAGTTTCTACAGATTAAAATTGTATGAGTAATCTTCTGGGTTAGCGCGGGTTAACGGAGTTAACCTTCGAAATGCGCTAATCTTGGTCGGTGTAAATGCCGTATTACTCTATTGTGATTCCTGCTTAAACTTTACGTTTCCAAAACGCGACATAAGTTTTGGTAATTTGTCAACTTTTTCAGTGACTTTGCGCAAAGTATTTGCCCATCCTTTAACTTTAGGCGTAGTATTAGTCATGCGAATGGGGCCATTGTGTCATGGATTAGGGTTTCCTTTGATTTGTAAAGGAACATATTTGTGATCGTATTGCCATCTCCTGCATACTTTTGCTCTGTACCTCGTTGTCGTTCTTTGTACACTTACGTTGTCAACGCGTGTTTATTTCAAATGCGTGATATTTTTTTTTATAAACTGCATCTATTGGTTCGCGTCTTTAACAAAATGTGCTAATAATCAAAATGTAGTAAATGATTTAATACCCTCCCCCCATCTGCCCCTGGCGATGACATTTTTAGTTGTTTAGATTTTTGTTTTTGTCAACTTTGTCTCATTCCTGCAAGACAACCCTCGACGGTGTTTTCGGTTTAGCGCGATTTCAACAGCTACTAGTACAATCATTTGTCATTGTGTTTGGTTTTTGTTGTTGTTAATTTTTGGGGTTTTGGAGGGGCAATTGGATTTAGTTATTGGTACCACCAGTTACCACCGTTGCCGTTTGCCACTTGTGCTGATAAACGTTTAACACTTTTTTCGTTGTTTCGTGTTATTAGCAAATTCTTGGTACAGAAACAAGTGTCTTAGATAGTTTTAAAACATTTTATTTATATATTTTTTTTTATTTTTAATAAACTGCGTGACATTTTGTTATTGGCCGGATCCAACTGAACGTTGGTTTGTTAGTTGGACTACATAACTACTACTATTTACAGCAACACTGTCGTCATCCATTGAATGTTCAACACTTTGTTGGTGTTTTACTTTTTGTGTTTTTCTGTATAGACTTTTTCTAATTGTCGCTTTGTTGTTGTTGTTGTTCTCTTGCTATATTTATTTATTTATTATTAATAAATAACACTATTAATTGGTTATTTACTCACTCGGCAGCCGCAATATTTTCCAGTAGATTTCTGTTGTACGACTAGTGAATTCGATTACGAATACCAACGAGTATGAGTCGTACTCGCCGCAACGCATTGATTGTGCGCACAAAACGTCGCTTGTGTCTCGGTGTCAGTTTCCTTTTCGTATTGGAATCTACTCGTATCTAAGCGAAAATGACAACTCAAACGGTCACACAAAACTGCCATTCAATTGATTTACAACAACTTTTGTTGATTGTGATTGGTTTAAATTATTTTCAGTCACTTGGCCGCTCAATTAAGCAACAACAACAAAATGTCTATAAATAAACAAAAACACACTAACAAAACAACAACAAACACGAAATGTAAAATAACAATTGATCGGCGATCACGTTTGCGTTCGCGTTCTTAGTAGTAAAACAACCTCTACAATAGGAAATGAATCCTGAAGCGGAAGTAAAACAATTGGAGGTGGTGACATATCAATTTCATTGAGATACAAAGTTGGAGAAACAAAACTATTTGGTGGAGATTCATACATAAATGACACAGCTTAAAAACAATGGAGGTTTTGTTCAACAGAAATAAAATTCAAATTGTTGCGGCCTTATTCATAAAAAGTTGGTAAATTTGTATGGTAAATCATCTCTCAAACCTCTCATAACTTTTTATGAATTAGACCGTTAGTTTGTCAAAAATGTTCTATCGGGTTGCAATGATTTGGTTTCAAAATTACTGATCGTTGGGATTAAGATATTTTCCTTGACTTGCTATTTGAAAGATATCAAGAAATTTTAATATTTAAAAATTGCAGATGTTTTCAAAATCTGGAAAACAGAAATTTTTAAAACTTGTATTATTTACAACTTCTTCTGATAGGCCATGAAAAAATAATAATGCTACTAATAAACTAACTTTTTGAAGGTACATTTATAAAATTTAAAAAAAAATATAAACAAAAAAAATTAAATGTAAATTTTGTATAAGTCGCTTAGCATGGCACACCGAGTGAGGTAGAAGCAGTAGGAATTGCAGGGATTTTGTTTTTGTTCAAGGTTTTATTCAGCTGGTCGAAATTGTCAAGATTTCGGCAACAACCACAAGGACAAGAACAAATTTAATCTGCTGTTTTAACGCTTCCACCTGTACTAAATAGATATTGGAAATTGGCATAAACAACATTTGACAAGGTCGGACCACAACGACAAGAAAAAATTTAAATCAGCTGTTCTAACGCTTCCACCTGAAATAGATACATCTTGTCGGTTAGTTTTCGATTTATTGAAGTTTTCATTTATAAATGTTACGAGGTCAGTCCCAAAACTATCTGACCTAACAAAGAAGACACAAAAATGTTGGGAAAATTTTTGTTTATTTTTCCACATAATCTCCTTTTAGCTCGTTACACTTTTTCCAACCGATATTCAATAGCTTCGATACCCTGTTTATAGTAAGAACTGCGAAACTCCTTAAAATAGCCTTCAACTGCAGACTCCACCTCTTCATTGTTGGCAAATCTTTTACCACCGAACCATTTTTTCAAGTTTGCAAATAGAAAATAATCCGAGGGAGCTAAATCTGGCGAATAAGGTGCGTGATGAAGCAATTCGAACTTGAATAATTCATTAACTTTGGCCTTCGAAATAGCGGATGTGTGAACTGGAGCATTGTATTGATGGAACAACATCCCCTTTATCCCCAAATGCGGCATTTTTCCACAATTTCATCACTTAAACGCTACAATAAGTTACCATAATATTCGCCGTTGATGGGTTTTCCTTTCTGAAGATAATCAATAAGAACCGCTTCGCCTTCTTTGAACACGATTTTCCCATTCCAGTCCACTGCTTTGACTGTTCCTTTGTCTCAGATGTGAAGTGGTGGACCCATGTCTCATCTATGGTTAAAAGTCGACGCAAAAATTCGTCTTTGTTGCGATGAAACATCGCCAAACACTCTACTGAAACATCTTCACGACGCTATTTTTGCTCTAATGAAAGCAAGCGCTCCACACATCTTGTGCACAGGTTGCCGACGATCCCCCAATACCATTTTGTTAATTTTCTAAACCGTGTAAGGAGTGGACACCTCAATTGCTCGACTACTACGGTGTTCATCTTAGCAGGTGGTACGGCCTCGTTTAAGCTTCGTTACCCAATATTTCACAGACGTAAACGAAGGAACAGACTCCCCCAGAGTAGAATCTTTACTTTTACTTTTATTGACTATTTTACAACCTCATGAGGTCAGACGTCGTACACATATTAATTAAACAAACAAACTGAACAAATTTCAACATATTCCTCCAACTGGCTCTATCCTTCGCCTTTTCTCGCCAGTTGGTAGCACCAAGGATACGGCGGGATTCTTCTGCCTGGTCTTTCTAGCGGAGTCTTGGTCGTCCTCTTTTCCTGCTTCCATCGGGTACTAACCTTTCGCGCTGGTTCATCTTCGTCCAATCTGGTAACATGGCCTGGCCACCGCAACTGGCCTAATTTGATTCGCCTAGCTCGGTCCACGTCAGAATATAAATTATATAGCTCTTGGTTCCAGCGACGTCGGTACTCGCCGTTTTCCCTAACAGGACCATCTTTCTAGCTCGGCCTTAATATTGCTTGAACTGAGACCTATCAAATGGAAATATTTAATTACATAACGGTGACCAATTTTTCCAATTCTACAAATGCACTGTGATCATTTACTTTTGATGGCTTAAACAGAAATACTAAACGGGAGCCATGAAACTTAAAACATATGTTGTATAAGGTTGCCACTTGTCACCAAAATATTTTTTATTTCACACTACTGGCACCATCTATACGTCAGGTCGCCTAGTTTCGGGCCTTCCCTCTAGTCCATCTGCATCGCGGAGTGCCGCCAAACATGCGACGGAAATGAGAGACTTCAATGCATGATAGCGGCGCATAATCCAAATTCTTATTTCATCACCCCAACCGTCCACTTTTCTTAGATTGAAAGAAAAATCACTGAGACAAAAAAAATGGAACTGATTACTTACACAGGAATTTTTTTTTTTTGATGTGTTAACATCTATAGGCGCGGGTAGCGCAATCTATCAAAGTGAACACATGCAAACAACACACAGCGTTAGCATAACATACATGGTTGTTTTACAACAATAGTCTCTGCATGAAAATAAGTATGATGGTATTGATGTAGCGGCAGCGAACAAACAAGCAGGTCATCGTCGCCAAAGAGTATTGAATAGTATAGAGAACTCCTGCAACGAATTGTATGACACAAAAGCACTGGGGATATCTGGCGAATGATTCAAAACGTATTTCTCTCTGTTTGTCATAACTTGGTTCATTTATAATTTTGATGTGAAACATTGATGCCTTTTGAAGCATTTATACTTTTTGTATTGTTTTATGTAATAACATGGTCGAAATGGTGCATTTATATTGAAATATTCTATAAAGAGAATAAGACTTTATAGGTCCGTGACTTTTCGAACTTCCCTCGAAGTTATATGAAATGCAACACTGCTCCCATCAAGTGCCACCTGTTAATAAACTACTGTCAAATTTTGAGCAAGTTCCCTCATTTACATTGCAATTAACAGCTGTTCAAAACATACAACCTCGTGCATATTTTTAAAAATGGAAAAAAGTGAAGTTCGATTGCTCTTTAAACTCAGAAAACACCGTCAATAAAATCAAGGAAAAGCTTGATAAATGCTATGAGGACTCTGCACCATCGATGACGCACAAGTACAAATGACGCTGAACGTTCTTGACGTCCAATTGAGGTCAATACACCCGAAAATGTGGAAAAATCCATGATATGGTGTTGGCCGATCGAAGAATAGAAGTGCGTGAGATTGATGATGCCATAGGCACTTCATATGGCAGTGTGGTTTCGATTTTAAATGATCAGTTGGGTTTAAGAAAGCTGTCTGCAAGATGGGTGCCGCGTTTGCTTTCAATTGACCATAAACATATGGTGCACACGTGTGGAGTCTCAATGGCAAAATTCCATGAATTGGACTACGAATTGGTAACTCATACGCCATATTCTCTAGATTTAGTCCCCAGTTACTATTTCCAAACCTATAGAAATGGCTCGGTGGAAAGAGATTTAGCTCCAACGATGAAATTATTGATCAAACAAATGCCTATTTTATGGACCTCGAAAAATCCTATTTTTTGGAGAAACGTTGGACTAAGTGTATTGAGCTAAAAGGAGATTATGTTGGAAAAATTTTTTTTTTCCAAAAAAAACATTATTTTATTCAAAAAATCACGGACTTATTGATCCGCCGTATGTGCACCTCCAGTCTACGTTCCATAGAATGTTGATTTAAGCATATTCGTCCAATTGTAGAGTCCTTTTAGCAGGTATACAGAAAATCCTGATTATGTTCTTGCTATTAATCCTTTTTGACTTTCTCAACAATAACAATGGTTGGCGTTTCTTTCCTCTTTCCTTCTGTCATCTGAATGGGGTTTTAGATTGAAAACACGTTTTTCTTTCTTACTCACACGCACTGGTTTTGAAATTGATCTATAGAACTATACACGTTGAGAAATCTGTTTTTTTTTTGGTTGTGTTGATGCAAATAAAGGGTTTTCCAATAAGGTTTGCGAACTTTTTTTTTTAAATAAAACGCAAACCATTTGAGATATTTCCAAAACTTTATGATCGCCTTGAAATACAATCAAAACATTTATGAATGGAACTCGACTTCGTTCATATGGCTACAGCGGGCACGTCGGCAGCGGTCGATTCGTTCAACCCAATTTTCGATGACTCGGTCACACATTTCGGCCGTAACTGCCGCTATTTCGCGTTCAATGTTAGCTCTGAGTTCTTCCAACGTCGTCGGCTTGTTGGCATAGACCAATGATTTGCCGTAGCCCCAAAGAAAAAAGTCTAGAGGCGTTAAATCTCACGAACGAGGCTGCCAATTGGCTGGTCCATTTCTTGACATAACACGCTCACCAAACTTACTCTTCAATAAATCGATTGTAACGTGTGCTGTGTTGGTTTGGGGCACCGTCCTGTTGAAAACACGTGTCGTCCATGTCCATGTTTTCCAATTGGGGCCAAAAATAATCGGTAATCATCGCGCGATACCGATCACCATTCACAGTAACGTGACGATCGTTATTGTCGACGAAAAAGTATGGTCCAATGACGCCGCCGGCATGCAAATCGCACCAAACAGATATTTTTTGTGGATGAAGTGGTGATTCATGAATTTTCACCAAACCAATAACGCATATTTTTTTGCTTATTGACGAACCCATTGAGCCAAAAATGAGCTTCGTCTCTGAAGATGATTTTGCGATGAAATTCATCATCTTGGTGCATCTTCTTCAGTGCCCAATCGGAGAACGTACGTCGCGTCAAATGGTCCATCGGCTTCAATTCTTGAGTCAGTTTGATCGTTTGCTACGGACGCCTGAACGGCAGCGATATTTGCGTCACTTCGACCAACCCGTTGTTTTCACGGGCACGGCAGCGTCACACAATGAATATGTAGACTCAAATTTTTGCACTAAACTTGTTATGGCTTGTCTACTAGGGCGAGAATAATGACCGAAAATTGGAGTTAACGCTCTTAAAGTTGCGGTCACCGACTCCGAATTTCGGTAGTAAATTTTTTATAATTTGCATACGTTGTTCGTTCGTGTACTTTACCATGATGGAACTGTTGAGTTTACTGGAAAAAAGGAAAGTAGCAGTAGTAACAGTTAGATGATCAGTTAAATAGTGTGTTCACAAATTAAATTCAAAGTTGTCAAGTACGTATTGGAAAACCCATTATAATGTCTTTGTAGGTTATCGCAAATATAGTATACTTGTGTCCAAACACATTGCGTTTGCTACTCAATATTACATGTTTGAGACACAATGATTAATAGGTTATAATATATGTGTTTGAGACCCAAATATGGCTTTGTTTGTGGAAAACCGCTAAAAACAAAAACGAGACAAAGAAAAAAGGCAACAGATCTTCAATTCAAGAAAACAATGCTTGAAAACATGTACATGTTTCCTGCAATATGTAGGTGGGGCCGGTATCTTTCAGCGTATAACTATTTATATTTTTGTTAGTTTTCTTTCGTTTTTGGTTGGGCTCAACCACATTTTTATTATATTATTTCTTAGACGAATTTTTTTAAAATTGCTTTGACCTAACAGACCAGGGTTGTCTGCTGCACATGCTGAAAAATTTGGCGTTTTTTGTTGTTTGGATGCAAATATAACGTGTTTGTAGTTTGCCTCAAATATAGTATACTTGTGTCCAAACACATTGTGTTTGCTATTCAATATAACATGTTTGGGACATAATGATTAATAGGTTATAAAATATGTATTTATGACCCAAATAATGATTTGTTTGTTGTAAACTGCTGAAAACAAAAATGTGAGAGGCAATAAAGAAACAAAAAGCAGCAGATAATCAATTCACGAAAACAATGCTTGCAAACATGTACATGTTTCCTACAATATGTTGCTGGGTTCGATATTTTTCAGCGTGCAGTTGATTATTGCAATTAAACTGGACGGTTGTTAGTTAACACAACCAATAATCTGTGATTTTTTATAGATTTTTTTATAGTGTTTTCACCTGATCAAACATTAGGCAACGATACCAACTAAGTCACATAAATTTAAACGCCAATAACAGCCACAAAAATGTTGGTAAACGTCACGTTGAATACAATCAATATAAAAATCATCAGTTAATGGCGCAATTCAATACTCAGAGTTACAAGTTTATGCGTTGAATATAAAATATTTCTCTAATCCGCGTCTAGAGATGATGCAACTTTTCTATAAAATCATACAGTTGGTTAGTTTATCTGCTTAGCATCTAGATACATATGTATGTATGTACGTGCATCGATACTACATCTTTACGTCTAATTTCTTGGGAATTCCAATGTAGCTGCCGGCTCCCACAGGCGTTAAAACAATAAAATTGCATTCGATTGATGTGCGGCAATGATTAAAATGTTCATTCCAATTCCAGCCAATCGAACACTGGTCAATGGCAAACACTTCATGCTGATTGGATACAATGCAATTACACACCATTATTACGTGTAATTCAGACACCCCGTGAGTGGTGCGTCCATTGTACGTGTACAACGTCGGTGGTTACACATGGTACTCCATTGTATTATGGCAGTTATGTGGCACTCGTACGTGCGTTCTGTGTGGAACACCTTGTGACCGACAGTATAGCGGATACGGCCACACCGCTAGCAACAAGGTCTCGCTCCTGTCCCATGTGTTGCTGCGAGCCTATGACAAAATGTCGAGCGTTCCACGCAGTTGAGGTGTTTACGAAGTGTTGTTGTACATATGAAATTAACGCACTTTATTAAGATTATAACTGTGTCAGTAGGAGGGGTAATAAATACCTGAGGTTTTTTTTTTAACAATTTGGTGCAAAAAACGCACCAATTTAATTTTTCCTCTAAGAAAATGAACGATAATGGCGCACAACAAAATGTTGCAACAATTATCTAGTGCCACGCTCACAACAACATGTGGCGGCGGTTGTGGTGCAGTATCGAATGTTGAAAACTCCTTTACCGTCTGGCCTATTGAACAGATCGCAATTTGGGACAAGAAAAGATGTCTTGTAAAGATCTAGCGTTTGTCAACAAACTCCGCATGCGCAGAGTTGCGAAAAATGACATTCAGACGGGCAGCATTTACGCATGTGCGCCAATGCCTTCAGCATTGTCTGGGCTTTATGGTTTCTGCTGATGGATATCTAAATGCATCCAAATTTAACCCGGTATAAGTTTAAATTTATAATAGTTATTGGGTTGATTTGATATTATATGTATAAGTACTCGTACCTGTTGCATTTGCGAGATATAGTCCGTTTTACATCAATAGGATCGTATGAACCGGCATCGAGTTTGTTAAGCGAATTGTAAGGGAACGATTGCGTTGTCTGTATGTACCCTATCAGTAAAATAGATGCCAATGAACCAAAGTAAATATTACTCTAAGGCATAATCGAAAGGTGACCCAAGACTACGCTGCATCAGCTTAAGATAAAAGACAAAGAAAGCATCTAACAAAAGAAATTTATAACATATTCGTTGACTATTCATATACGGAAAAAAGTAATGGTTTCCCATTACATCCCACGACGGGATTGGGGAGAGCTTCTCCCAACCAGTACGCTTTTTACACTTAGCGATTGGCTGCTACAGTTTTACACCGGTTCCGAACGGCATTTTGAGAAGTTTATCATGCCTAAATACTCGATAGTGCCGCCATCACTAAGCGAAGTGGCCCTCGTCAAAAGAAATATAAGGTGGTCAGAGCAGGGATCGAACCCACGTTCTTATGTGCAAGAGCCGCTCATATGGAACGTTCTGCTCTAGCAAATAATAACAAACATTTTTAAATGAAAATGGCTCTATTGTTTTTCAAAATATCCCCCTTGACACTTTTACATTCCTTCAAATCATTTGTCATAGCAGTTTTTCCAAATCGTCTTGAGACACCTCAAAAAAGCATGGTTTTTGAACTGCTTCTTCACTGCTTCTTCGACGTTCATAAACCGTTGACAACGCAGTTTACCTTTGGTATTCGGGAACAAGAAGAGTTCATTGGGTGCCAAATCAGGACTGTACGGAGGACAGGACAATTCGATATTTAAAAAAAATCATTTTCCATTACATCCCATGAAGGGATTGGGGAGAGCTTCTCACAACCAGGAAGCTGTGCGCTCTCTAGTTGTATACTCTCTGATTGTGACCTACAGTTTTACATCGGCTCCGAACGGTATTTGGAGAGGCCTTTTTATGGCTGAATACTCGATAGTGTCGCCGTCACTATGCGAGGTGACCGTCGCCGAAAGAACATTTCTTCTCATGTACAATAGGCGCGCACACTAACCATCGCCCCACCGACGGCCACAATGATTCGATATTTTGACTGCTCAAAAATTCACCTGTTTCACGAGATGTTTGAAAGCTCGCATTGTCATGGTGGAGAATGATTTGCCTTTGGCGGTTGGTGTTACGAATTTTTCCCAAGATTTCCGCCAAACAAATGGTCGTTCAAGCGGAGCAGTGGCCACATGACCCATTCGGCCGAAGAAACAGGCGACCATTTGCTTCGCTGTGCTTCTTCCACGAACAACTTTTGTTGGAGGTTGCTCGTCTTGAAAGACCCACATGGTCGATTGCTGTTTTGTTTCCGGCTCATATGCATAGATCCATGATTCGTCACCTGTGACGATGTTAACCACCGCATTTGAGTTACAGCGGTTGTATTTTTCCAACATTTCATTGCTCCAATCGACACGAGCATTTTTTTACGCATTCGGCAAATTATGTGAGATACAACGAGAACAAAACTTCTTCACGGCCAAAGGAACATCAATATCTTATTGGTGCTTATCCTATCGTATATCTTATCCTAATGCCCAAGGAAGCTTCAATTTCACGGTATGTTACATATCGGTCTTGCTTTATGAGATCACGCACAGCATCGATGGTTTCCGGTAGAACAACCGATTTTGGACAATTTGGAAATTCACCCTGGAGTGAACGGCGTCCGAGACTGAACTCTTGGTACCAGAGATTTACAGTGTGTTTTGATGGTGCTTCATCACCAAAACTCAAAACAAGTAGATTGAGACACTCTTGTCTCGATAATCCACACCGAAAATCGTAAAAAATCATCGCACGAAAATTTTCACGGGTTCATTCCATTTTTTGAACGAGATGCATTTTTCAAAACACTGCAAATAGAAAAACTAATGCTCGTAAGTGAAAACATTCTATGTATGTTTATGCTAAAAAAAAAATTTCCAATGGAAGTTAAAGTTTGCGTCTGGGAACCCTAGTATCGCCAGTTCCCGAAATATAAATAGTAACCCTCGTACTACATTTAAACCAGCACGTTAAAATCCCTTAATTTTTTCATTTCATTTGCTTCGACTAGACTTTGACTTCGAAAGTTTGCAGGCGAAACAGCAAAGCCAAAGTAAAAGCAAAAAAAACTAAAGTTGGCTTTGCTGTGAAGATCGCCGCAGAACGAAAGCAAAGCAACAGTTTTGTTTCTTTTTCTAAAAAAAAATTCTATATCGCGGAAGCGTAGCGCACAATCGGAGAAGTAACCAATTTTTGCGGGTTTCAAAGAGTCCTTGATAAAGTAGTCCATTTATATGGTAGAATGTTTTTTTTCACCCAATTGCTGATATATAAAAATATATCTCAAACTAATCGCCACCTTACAGTTTGTAGAGGTACGGACGGAAGTCTTGCCACAGATGTCCAGAGTATGCTGGAAAAATGGAGAGATCACTCCTATACTTTACTTGTCCCAGGAGACTTCAATATAGATGAGGATGTTGATTACATAGAGGACGATGGCGTCGCCTGCCGCCCTCCTATCCAAATTGAAGTGATAACTGCAATGTCCCGGCTTATGAACAACAAAGCCGCTGGTGCTGATGGACCACCGGCTGAGCTGTTTAAGGTTGGTGGCTATGAGTTAGAAAGGTACATGCATCAGCTCAAATACAAAATGTGGCTCGACGAATGCATGCTCGACGATTGGAGTCGTATACAGCATTCGCACTGGCATCGATTTTCGTGATTTTGCCACTTTTCTTGATTTTAAGCAGAAATCAAGAACGTTTGCTTGATTTCCCATACGCTTTGACAAACGACAAATCGGGTAATTGTTCATATTTGTCTGATGGTGATTTCGTTTCTAAAACTAATATTGCCCTTGTATGAGGCGACATTTAAAAAATGTTGCCATCGCCCCTTCAAAGTTGTGCCTTTTTTTTGGGTGAGAAACGAATGCCTGGCAATACAATATGTAATATGTACAAATGGTAATTGTCGTTATTCCCGCTTAATCAAAAATTCCACCACTTTGTTTGAGAAGGTAAGCGAATTTAACTGATGTCGCTTAAATTAACCTTGCTTATCCCACAAAAGGTAGACAAATTAACTTAGCGAGGACAAACAACACAAACAAAATGACAGAAAATTTGACATTTTATCGGACAACATTCTCCCCCATGACTCGCTGAGAGAGCTGAACATAGACCGATACATACATAGATACATTTATTCTCTCAATAAATTAAACGTCATAGGTACGGAGGAAAGTAAACATTGGATGGTGGAAAACATGGATTAAATAATACCAGACACAGGCAATAGTAAACAACGTTCAACAAAGGAACAGCAACCGAATTTCGTGTTTTTGTGGCAAACTAGTTGTGTTAAATACAATACAAATGTATGCCAACTATAAAAGTCAACAAAAAAGTGAAAAATACATTTAAATTTTTCAGTTCTACACCAAAACGACATGAAAAAGTTAAGTGAACATATTTTGTAACTCCACCTGGTGTAAGTCAATTTTAAATTTAATTTCTCTCATTTCCACAAACCTACGACGAAGAGTGTGAAATGAAACGTCAGATGAGAGAATTCGTCTATGGGGCTGAAAATGTAACATTTTTGCACTTTTTTCACAAACGAACACAAAAAGGCACTTTTAGGGTAAAGGGCAGAAAAAAATTTAAATTTTTTCTTAGAAACGAAATCGCCAAGGGAATTAGAAAAAAAAGTATGATTTGCTTTATGCAACGCTGTTTTATCTAATACTACGCATAAATAGTACGTTTGTTTACAACCATTTCAATCACGGCGCATTGATGTGGTGGTACCACTATAATAGCTTATTTATTTTTCTCATTTTTAACTATTTCTTGTATCTCAAACACATATTTTTTATAATTTTTTGTTTACTGTTATTCTTGCAATATATTTGTGTTGAATTTGATTGTGGATAAATACCACACAAAGCAAAATGCCTATTGTTGTAGGCTTGGTGTGTTTGTTGTCGTAGTAACACCACCTCGTCAATGCGCCTTGACTTTCAATCAAATCCGGATAAAACCAATGTGAACACTTCAGATTTTGTATGAACATTTGATATGAAATCAAGACAACATTTTCCAGTGGGAATTAGCTCTATCCTGATTTCCAAAAAAGCGACCCGGGTATATGTATCATGGAATAAGCCTTTTATCCATCGCATACAAAGACCTCCCGAGAGTAATGTGCAAAAGACTATGCCGTTTGTTGCAGACCTGATCTTATCTTATCAAGTAGAAGAATTAATTTTCCTCGGATCTGTCGTAAATAGAGGCAATAAGGTCAGCCCAGATATCAAAAGGGGGATTGGTGCTTGCAAGCAGGTGTTATTTCGGGCTAAGCAAGCACTTCAGAGATAAGACTCTCACTCGAGAAAGGAACACATCAGACTCTCATACAACCTGTCGTGCGTTAATAACACGGCAATCAATATTTGAAATCAAACTACTTTTATTCAATTATTCCGGACTATTCATTTGTTACATTACCACAAAAAAAAATGGCATTAAATATTTCCTTCAGTTTTGGTTGAAATGTGTAATTCTTATTGTAGAGGACAAGACAGGAAAAGATAGGATCTGACAAACGTATTACTATACTCGTATTACGATAACGAATATAAAATCCATGAATGTACTAAGAAAAATTTAATTTTATTCCAAGTTGATTTTTGATTTTCTAAAATGTTGAATTGCAAAAAATGTTTATTTGATCACGAACCGTCGTATGATTGAAAATCATTCATATCTGATTTAAATTTCGAATCAACAAGCAAAACCGGAAATATTGGGTTGGCAAAAAAGAAATTTCGGTTTTTTAGTTCAAAGTAATTTTCAATTATTTTAGTCAATTAATTAATTTTAATCTATAATGTAGATTCCATTTTGTTCAATGACCTTCTGCCATCGTTCATCTCAGATTAATAGAATGATGATTGGCCCATCCCACGAATATGCTCGAACAATCCGGTCTGTAGGTCCTCTTCTGTATTGAAGAATCTCCCATTTGAAAAGGTTTGCAGACTCCGGAATAAATCAAAATCGAAAGGTGCCAGATAAGGACTATAAGGTGGATGTCTCATCATTTCCCACCCAAGCTCCAATAAAAAAAACGGTCCAACTACATATTGCAGGAAACATATAACATGTTTGCAAGCACAGTTTTCAAGAATTGAAGATCTGTTGCTTTTTTGTTTCTATGTTGTCTGTCACGATTTTGTTTTCAGCAATTTTCACAAACAAAGCCACATTTGGCTCACAAAAACATATTTATATTATAACATATTAATCTTCGTGTCACAAATATGTAATATGGATTAGCAAACACAATGTGTTTGGACACAAGTATACGATATTTGCGATAAGCTACAAACACGTTATATTTGCATCCAAACAACAACAAAAGACAGATTTTTCAACGTGAACTGCGCATGAATTGGTACCATGGTTAGAATAGTATATGCAAACATATATGAAATTACACAAATATATATATATTTACATAAGCGAATAAGTATCAATGGAAGAATATTTTGTGTTGATTATTCGGCCTCCGTTTTAATCATTATTTAATCTTTATTTTAATCTTTATTTATTATTTAAATAAGATTTAATTTCAATATGAAATTTAATTTCAATAAAAAATGCTATCGACAATTTCACTTTCTTACTATGTTGTGTAACACTTGTTTCTTCTGTTGATGAAATTCCTCTTTGACTGTTGCAATACGCGAATTTTGTGGGCCTGACGTTTGGGGCGGCGACATTTTGCTACAGCTCTATGACATTAATGTTCCTAATGAGACACAAGTAACATTGAACAATTACAATGCCGAATCTTCCGTTAGTTATTGTTTATTGAGTTGACAGTTCCGTTTCGTGTTTATCTATTTTTATTTAAATACGAATATAAAAATTAGTTTCGCCTTGTAAACTATATTTAGCAACAGAACCCTCTATGTATGTATATTAGGGTGTACCGAAAAACTTTTTTATCGAACGGAGTCTTGAACGATATGTATTGAAGAGATGAGCAACGGTTTTAGTTTACAAATATTTTTATTTAAATATATATATGGTTTATTTTAAATGATAATTCATTAAAATATAAACAATAAATATTAAAGAGCAAAATTGTGGAAACTAATAAAGAATTTGAGATTTGGTGGAAAATGTTAATACACGCTGAAAATTTTGTCCTTTTTTTGTTGTTTGGTCCAAATATAACGTGTTTGCAGCTTGTAGCAAATATAGTATACTTGTGTCCAAACAAATTGTGTTTGCTATTCAATATTACATTTTTACATACATATTTGTGACCCAAATGTGGGTCAAAATTTTTTTGTTGAAAAGTGTTGAAAACAAAAACTGGGCAAACAATAAAGAAGCAAACACCAGCAGATCTGCAATTCACGAAAACAGTGATTGCAAACATGTACATGTTTCCTGCAATATGTTTCTGGGGCTGTTATTTTTCAGCGTGTACTTTACACTGACCACTTTGATGAATAGTTACAACGAAAATGAGCTAATGTAAGTAATGCATCAACACAACGTAAATAGTAGTAATAACATTGCAAAGTTTAATGCATCCGACGATTATGTCGTCGCTCCAACTCATATTTACGTTGTGACAATGCATTAACATTAGCTCACCTTCGATAATACTATTCGTCAAAGTGACGAAGTATTTTACCAGTGTAAGAATTGCACTGTGATCAGGATTTCCAAATTCTGCCGTGGAAAACAAAAATTTTGTCAAAATGTTAATAAAAACTTTTTAAACAATAGTTCAAAAATAATAATAAAAAAATTATGAAATCTGAAAAATCGGCCTTTTGTTGTTGTTTGGATGCAAACATAACGTATTTGTAGCTTGTCGCAAATATAGTATACTTGTGTCCAAACTAATTGTGTTTGCTATTCAATATCATATTTGTGAGACACAATGATTAACAGGTTATAATATATATTTTTGTGACCCAAATGTGGCTTTGTTTGTTAAAAATTGGTGAAAACAAAAGCGTGACAAAGAAACAAACAAACAGAAAATTTTCAATTCATGAAACCTATGCTCGCAAACATGTACAGGGTTCCTGCAATATGTTGTATGGATTCTGCAATATATTGCATGGTTTTTCAGCTTGTATACATACAGTTGTTTATGATTAGCTACATTTCCAACAATACCCTTTTTTCCAAACTATTTTGTATTGTGTTGGAATAGATTATTATTTTTGCACATTGGATTTTCTGGATTTTTGTAATTCTGTCAAAATTGTCTATGACAAAAATGTATGTCGCTATTATTTATACCTAATCAAAGGAGTATCGCACGTTACTTCAAATGACAACACTGTGGAAAAAACCTATTTCATGAACATCTAGGTTACACCGAAAGCAAATTTGGTTTTTATTTTTTTAAATGTAATTCTACACAAAATGCACCACAATTGGCAACACCAACGTCAACGGCCGTACTCTCAAAGAATACTCCAAAAGTACTCTCGCAAAAGAAGTTTGGGTTTCTTGTTAACAGCATCGTTTGAGATGTCAAAACCACCTTTTCGGTACACCCTAATGTACATACATTACTACTACTTACTAGTGCAGAGTTTGCAAATATACATATGTACATATGTACATTGTATATTCTATATAAACTCGATTTGATTCCCACATGCACAAGTGAACGGTTTGAGCAAAATCTAAACGAAACATCCATTGACAATAAATAATATTGCATTTTTAAACAATTCCAAACATTTTCAACACTAAATTCGACTGGACCAGTGAAATTGTGTACATGCAATCTAGCATCTGGTACACAATTTTTCGTATACTGTATATTTCAAGATTCTCAATGGTTCGTGCTTTATACCTTGACAAAGTTACGTTTTTCGTTAAATTTTAGTAATGAATAAGCGTGTTTTGGTTACACCGCTTGCTTATATATTCGATTGTTTTGTATGAAGCACTTAGCGAAGACTTAGCGAGAACTTAGAGAGGGGATTAATTTTCGCAAGTTTTCAATATGTTTCACATCTTTTACCGTTTTCAATAATTTTTTCATATTTTTCAATAAAATTACTTATCGCTAAATAGCCGATAAGCGATAATCGCTTGCTAAGTTGCAAAGAAAACGGTTTTTTAGCGAGAAGTCATTTTATTCAAAAATATGAAATATGGTTAAAAACGGTAAAAGATGTCAAAATTTTTTTTTTCAAACTTAGCGAAAATGAATCGTGTCGCTATGTTCACGCTAAGTGCTTCATACAAAACAAGCGAATATATAAGCAAGCGGTGTAACCAAAACACGTTTATTGTATTTAAGACGATCTCGTTTAAACCTGATTGACCGTTTTGAACTCAGATACCGAATTATATCGAAATCAATTCGAATTATCAAATATCTATATGAATCTGTCAAGTTGTTAAACACAAGAGGCAAGACTTCATTACTTGACTGGTCATCGGCAACCCGTATGGGTTACGGACCTTCCTTAACGAAGATAACATATTTTCCCAACCGGATAAATATTTTTCCCTAGCTTTCCAGTTGATAACACCATGCTTACGCAGAGATTAATCTACCTTATCCTTACAGTGCAGTTCTGGTCGTCTTATTTATCATCTTCCTTCGCAAATGTTCATCTTTTTCCATTCTATTCGCAGAGCTTAACTAACGTAATCGCTGTATCTTAATGCACTTAACTGCGTCTACAGGTCATACAGCTCGTGTTTCAATCGATGTCGATACTCGCCGCTATCTATTATATGTACATGACCATTTTTCTATGGAAGACTCTCTGTGATACTTCGTCTGCTTGCGAGACAAGATTCACAGAGAGAGAAAAATAAGAGAAACTTAAAATGCAACTCAAGACACCATGTTGGATAGTAAATTTGGTACAGCGAATATGCGTCTATTCGGAGAAGGTTGAGAATTATGTGTAGATGGGGTTGGGTTGTTGACAAGTGTAAATGCGTTCCGATTAAAGGACGCATAACTTTGTAATAATCACTCCTCTACTCCTTCAAGCTAATCAATGGAGATTGGTTAGTCCAAGCAGTGCACTAGTTTGTCTAGACCAGTTACACTTTTATTTTCATAATAATACATGGATTGCTGGTAATGAGGTCTGTAAAGATTTGGCGAGAACCATTCGTTATACACGAGCATTGCCTAGACGATGCCTTATATTAGATATATCTACCTAATTACTCGACAATGTTATATTCAGTGTGTTTTTTTTTACCCCGCTAAAGTTAATTATAGCTTAATTTGTACGGGACAGCCAAGCGATATTAAGCGTAATTTCAATTTCCCACTTAAATTCCGACTTCATCAATGGCAATGTTGCCACATGTTCAATTTCAAGAAATGCTAACAAAATCTTAGATACATTTTGTTATCATTTCTTGTGATTGAAAATGTTATCAAGACGGAGAGACTCAAAACAGAAAGTGTTATGTCTCTAAATTTATTTTGAAAACAAAATTGGAATTAAATTGTTGACAACAACGCGCGGTAAATGTTATGCATATTGATCATGGTAGAATTATCTATCAAGTATAGTGGATTAAACAGGCGGCTTAATTTTTTCCGTCACATGTATTGTCGGGCCAAACTTCACTTGTCAAACTCATATGTACTATGTTGTTTTTACACTTTTTTGTATTCTTGTATTTTTGGTATATATTTTCGTAGAGTTTGACAACTGAAACGAATGAATAAAAATAAAATGTCTGTTGTTGCTACAACTACAACTACAACAACATCTGCTGCTACCATGTATTTGTTGGCACTAGCTACAAACGTGTTGCCGTATCGCATTTTTTTCACCTATTAAAGCACATGTTGCCATATTTCGAAGCATTAAGTGTAGATGCTTAATTGAATCAAAAACGAAGTAGACAGTCAAAATTTCTCTTCACTCGAATCCCAACAAATAAAATGAGTGAAGCGTTAATCATTCTCTACTCTCTCTCTCTCTTACTTCCTTCATTGAATATTCCAATAAATGAGCAGCTTTTTGATAGTGTTATTGTATATAACTATACAAATTCCGACCATGTTGAATTAAAATTACATTAACTGTGCAAAAAGTATGAAATAATCGAGATATGACGCGAGAGAGAAATGCGTTTGAGTGAATTGTGACCACATTTTGGTTCTCTTTTACGAGGGTTGCCAAATTGCGCATATCTTCTGGTTGTTTACTCCTTGATCGTCTTTGATGGAATACAAAAACAGCCCTATTATTGTAGTATGTATGTACAGTCAGAGCTCGATTATCACAATTTGTAATAATCAAAGTAATTGCGAGGTTGTTACGATAAAAAGAGCCTCACACAATGACAAAACGCGATTAATTATTATAAACGAAATGAATTACAAAAATACTGCAAAAAATGCAACCTTATACCGTTTCGACAATAGGGTGTACTTAAAAAAAAGTTGCATTGGGGGGTATAAAATGATACGTATTAGAGTTTTATTACGGGAACGTAAAACTTTATTTTACTCATTTCTCAATAAAGACATTGTTTCGCCCGCTTTGTGTGGCGTAGCACTGTCTGGTTGAAACTAATTAAATATTGACAGGATCACGGTCTTCAATTTCAAGCAACAAAAAGTCTGTTATCATGGTGCGGTAGCACTCGCCATTGACGGTTATGTTCTGTTCGGACGATGATTCCTCCACACGCTGGAAAACAAACAGCCCCTGTAACATATTGCAGGAAACATGTATATGTTTGCAAGAATTGTTTATTGAAGATCGTTGTTTCTTTGTAATATGTCACGTTTTAGTTCTCAGCAGTTTTCAACAAACAACGCTATATTTGGGTCACAAAAATATATATTATAATATATTAATCATTATATCTCAAACGTGTAATATTGAATAGCAAACACAATGTGTTTGGATACAAGTATGCTATATTTACGACAAGCTACAAAAACATTATATTTGCATCCAAAAAAACAACAAAAAACTGATTTTTCAGCGTGCAGTCCATAATGTAACGATGGTTCGAGAACCTCTTCGGGTTGCTTATCATCCCAAATGCGGCAATTTTGTTTATTTACGTATCCATTTAGCGAGAAATGTACCTCCATATGCACGGTGAAAAATCCCGGCCTTTGTAAGATATTCTCCCAAACACATTCTGGAGGAGCCATGTATGTGTTTGGAACACACTCCAAATATTCATATATTTGCAAATGCTAAACTCACTTATATTTTTAAATGCAAACTTTAACATATTTACTTGCGAGTATGCACACTTTCGCTGGTGTAATGGCAGTGTGCGCGGCTCTTGTGCGTGAGAACGTGGGTTAGACCCCTGCTCTGACGACCTTAAAAATTTCTTCCGACGGCGGTCACCGCGCTTAGTGATGGCGACACTATCGAGTATTTAGCCATGAAAAAGCTTCTCAAAATACCGTTCGGAACCGGTGTAAAACTGTAGGTCCCAATCAGTGAGTGTAAAAAGTAGAACGCGCACAGCTCACTGGTTGCGAAGAGCTGCCCCTAATCCCTTCATGGGATGTAACAGGAAACCATTTTTTTAGGCACACTTTGACGTGGAGCTATGTGCGTATTTAATCCCCAACATCCATATTCTTGCATTATTTCTTCCCAAAGATCCCAAACCAACAACTGAATGCATGAAACTAAAACGCAACAGCAGATCAGCCAACATAAGAAGCACCCAATTCACTTATACACTCATTCAGGTATATTTATGAATCACGGACTGAAATAATAATGCAAAAATATAGTTGTACAGTTACAATATTATCAACTTGGGTTGAGAACAATCCCTACTTGTGGGCCTTTTATTATTTTGCTCTCGACAGAGCAAAGTGGATAAAAATAAAGTCAACGCTGCAGCACACACAGCTGTGTTTGTATCACAAACATAGCTGTATTTGGATCACATACACATATATTATAACATACTAATGATTGTGTCTTAAACATATACTATTGAATAGCAAACACAATGTGTTTGAACACAAGTATACTATATTTGCGACAAGCTCCAAACACACGTTGTATTTGCATCCAAAAAAGAAAACAAGACAGATTTTTCAGGGTGTGATGCTCGAAGTGCACGAAAAACATGTTTCACAGAATGTTGATTTTCGTAATACAGCTGAATAATTTAGAAACGTTGTTGCGGTGTGGGTCTTTCCATGATGAATTGTCAAACAAAGCTGAATAAAAATATGATGACCGTGTGACACCAGTCTCGCGTGACCTGTGTATTAAAAAATCAAATAAAAAAACCTCTAAATGAAGAACACGTTATTTTTTTTTTTTTTTTTTAGAGAAAAATTCACGGTGCGAAAATCAGGTTCGGACTGTACAATTGATTTCTGATTGTTTACATACTCCAGCGTAAATAAGCAAATATGTGATATGTATGTTTAATACTATTTAAACAAAATTTTCCAACAGCAAAACAAAAAAGAAAAAACAATTGAAAATTGCACGTTAAACTAGACATTAGATGTTGTTTCGTCGCTACAAATTACTACATCCACTAATTGTTGTAATAGGCCCGACAAGACATCGACAACAATCCACTTTACTTTGTTGGGTTTTATACCCACGATGGAATACAGTGTTTGGTTTCTAGCAGGCAGACAGACGAGCCGGCGCGGCGGAAAGCCAGTACTTGTGACAGTAAAATATTTTAAAAATTTTACTTAAAATTGTTTAACAGAATAGAAGAGAGACAGAGAGAGGGGACAAAAGCAATTATAACAGCGGTATCTTGATCTGCTAATAAAACGTCACACGCAAAGCGCTGTGGTTTAGGCCACGTCCTAATTAACACTAGAAACGAAAAGTACAATTAAACGTCTGTCTGTTTCACACAATTTAAATACATATGTATTTACATGTGTACGTCCCTAGGATATATAATTAAGGAATTTATTTATGTTTATCGCATATTTAGGTACAATTTACAGATTCTTAATTATTTTGTAAACCATTATAATCACTAGTTTACGAGATAAACACCCCCTGTGGCGAAGCAAATGAAGACGACGAAGAAGTCAGTCAGTCAACTTGGGTCAATTCGATACAAACTTCTTTATGGACTTGTCATTTTATCGAATTGAATTCAATTCGCTTTAATTGTCGCAAAATACAGAAAATTGAAACGGAACGAAAATAAAATAATGAATTAAGTAAAAGCGTCCGAGTGTTGTGACAACAAACAGTTGAACGAACGCCCTCTGAAAACTGAACAATTAATTACATTCATTACATCGATTTGATCGTATGGATTCGATTCGATTCGAACTGAGTCGTTTCGTTTGTGGTGGAGGGATGGGAAACAACACAGCTTAATTGGCGAGCAGGAGAAGATCCGTTGACTGTGATTAATTAATTTAGCTGGTGACAAATGTGTGTTTTTATGTTGTCAATTAAACAAGTTAATAAACAAATCGTGATCTAAATTCGACTATATAGGGGGCCCGGACATTTTCTATGAAAGAAAATTAATATCCAAAATTAAAAAAATTAATATGTCAAATTGTTGTTTAAGTATAAATCAGTGGAAATTATTTATGGAAATTATAATGCAGGTTAAAAAGGAGAGGGTGGGCAAACCATAGAATAATGACATTTCCTTTCACACTATTCGACATTTCTGACATTTCCTTTCACGCTATTCGTGGTGCGGTCGGTGCGATAGAGAGTTATTTGACGTAAATTGACTTCCACCAGGTGGAATTACAAAAATTGTTGACTCAAATTTTTCATATAGTTTTGATGTCAAACTATGAAATTTAAACGTATTTGGACGTTTTTTTTTTGATATATTTTATTGTTAGTACATATTTGTGGTGTACTTACACAAAAATTTTAACGCACAAATCGAAATGCCGTTGCTGATTTATTGTTGGATCGTTTAAGCCATTGCCTCTATCTGGTATTATTAAAGCAATACTTTCCAACAACCAACCGCCCATCTGCAACACACCAAATGTCATCAATCTACTGAGAGAGTTAGCGTCTCTATTCGTCATTACTCTATGGGGCAAACAGTAACATTCCTATTTATACCTGTAATAACTCTGAAACGAAGTGGTAAAAATTAAGTACAGAAATTGTGAATTAAAGTATAATTTATTTTTTTAACGTCCCCAGCAACGGATTGCAGGAACCATGTATATGTTTGCAAACATTGGTTTCTTGAATTACATATCTGCTGCTTTTTTGTGTCTTTGTTGTCTGTCACGTTTTTGTTTTCAACTGTTTCCAACGAACAAAACCACATTTGGGTCAAAAAAACATATGTTATAACCTGTTAATCACTGTGCTTCCAACATGTAATATTGAACAGCAAACACAATGTGTTTGGACACAAGTATACTATACTTGCGACAAGCTACAAACAGGTTATATTTGCATCCAAACAAGAAAATACAGATTTTTCAGGGTGTACCATCACATCCCTCCTCCGCGTTTAATGGGCTTGATGGCGTATCAGTGATCCAAAGATTAGTTTAGTGGAATGTAATGATAACACATGTTTGGTGGTGGATTTCGGTGTGTTGACTGCCCACAAGGCGGTTGATGAATTCGCTAACTATATACAACATTAGAGCGACACACAAAAAACGTTACTTTCGTCCATCCCTTAAAATGTATCTTGGTTTGTCTTATGTTCATTCCCAAAATATTTCGTTTCTAGCGTTAAGATCCCGTGAGCTGGACTATTTTTAAAAAAGGTTTTTTTTTTCAAAGAATTTTATACTTTAACTATGTACAATGTACACAATATTAGTATGATGCTAATGAATGAAAGGCTTTTTTAAGGTTCGTCCAACGGTATATAAATCGTCCCAGAGCATATTCTGACACATCCTTTTTTCAGAGATATTCTGCAAAAAAATAGAAATTTTAAATTTTTAGTACGGAGAATTTTCTGTTTGATTTTAAGCGACTTCCGTTAAAATCGGTTAACTTCTCAAACGAAGTGCTCGATATATTAGTTTAGCGGGAATAATAAAAAATACCAATTGTATTTGTACATGTTTGAAGAGTCGCTTAGGCCTCCATATAAACTAGTCAAATAACATGGTTAAAATCCAAAAGCAAGAATACAGAGAAAATGCAACATTTCTATGCTCTTTCTTCGTCCTAAAAAAGGTACAAGTTTCGTACAAAAGTTACAGCAACTTATTTTAAATGTTGCCTCATACAAGCGCGAAATTATTTTTAGAAACGAAAAAGCCATAAAGGTCTGCTCCCATAAAGAAGTTATCCTGCAGGTAGTTTCACAGAAAAAAGTTGCATGCAATTATCACTTTTGATCAGAGGGTTTCGATGAAACAGCTGTTTGACCTCCTAGCTGCAAATTTGATACAGGTTAGAATTTCAAAGAGAATGAGCGATAGACGAGTTGAAAAAACTGTCTTTAAACTTCATTTTATTGGCACTTATGACTGTTAAAAGAATTTTATATCCGACAAATTACATTTGATTTGAAGCACACTACCATTTTCTTTCAGTTCCACCAAATTCCCCTTGAAAGTCACTGGGCTAAAGACAGTTTTGATACTGGTTTTTTCTGCCAGAATGTGGATGTAATAGAAGTAAAAATTAATGAAAATTGTTCTGTTCCTCAAATCAAAACTAATTCATCTATATTTATACCATACATGGATTTTTTTAATTTGCATTGGATTTTAATTTGCATTACTTTATCTAATGCAAATGCAAAAGAATTACTAATGTTCTCAATGACAATTTAAAAATATTGGATTTGCATTTGCCCAGGCAATGCAAATGCAGGTTGTGGAATCGGATGTCATTTGTAATGAATTATGGGTATGCTTTTAATTATTTTGAAATTGTTTGACTGCTGGCAATTCTGTTTTTAAAGTATTTTATATGTAGAGGTTTGTGGCTTCGATAGGTGTTGCCTCGAGGTATTTTCAAATTCATAAACCTGTACTTTATAAAATATTTGAAGACCACAACTGCAAATATGAAGGAAATGCCTTGCAAATAAGTATTTATATTTTTTTGAATTTTCATTTGTAGAGTTAATTCAAATTAAACTACAAATTATAATTGTCATATAATTCATTTGCCCCATGTATGATCTATACTAATATTATAAAGAGGAAATGCGTGTGAGTTTGTTAGATTGTATGTAAGGGGTAATCTTCTAAATTACTCATCCGATTTTGAAAATGCTTTCACCAGTAGAATGCAACGTTTTCACTGGTTGCTATAGGCTATTTTAGTTTTGTTTTTCCCCCTACTGAAATTCAGGACGAAGTCTGCCGGGTTTGCTAGTTGTATATAAAAGTTAAAGTTAATAAGTGAGACATAATCAAATTTAAAGTCAGTTTGTTCAATTCGCCTATCGCTCACTCTCTTTCACATTCTGTTCTGTATCAAATTTGCAGCTAGGAATTCGACCAGCTATGTTATCGACACACCCTGGTTAGCCCAGAGTCTTTCGACGAGAATTTGGTGGAACTGAAACACTCATGGCTTTCCTTTAGTATTTATCTATGGAATTTTATATCCAACAAATTAGTTTTGATTTGAAGAACACAACAATTTTCTTTAATTTTTATTTGAATTATGTTAAAATTCTGGCAGAAAAAACTAGCATAAAAAACCCGTATCCAAACTGTCGTTAGCCCAGTGACTTTCGACGAGAATTTAGTGGAACTGAAACACACATAGTTAACATTTGTGTCTATTTATATATAACTCCTCCAACTGAATTGTTTTTATTATTGAATTTTGTATCGTATGAGTTTTCTTTAGTTAGTGAACAATTTTAAATAATCGGAGGTAGAACTTTCACTCGCATTGGCGATAGTTTTTTGTTTCGAAGTTTTGTGACTCTTCTGAGGCGGCTAGTGACCGACCGACTGTTCAAATATGCCCTTAATTGAAGTTCGTTATTCCACCTGTCTTTCTCTCTCGACACCATTTCCAGCTCAAATTTAGAAAATATCAATTTAATTTTGAAAAATATCATTTGAAATTTGAAAATAATTTTTGAAATTTAAGAAACATCAATTGAAATTTAAAATACATCAATTAAAATTTAAAAGACATCAATTGAAATTTAAAACGCATCAATTGAAATTTAAAACACATCAATCGAAATTTAAAAACGTCAATTGAAGTTTGAAATATATCACTTGAACTGTAAAAGGCATCGATTCAAATTTAAAATTCATCAGTTGAAATTTAAAAACTATTTACCGATTTTATGTATTAGATTTTTAAATTTCAAGTGATCTCTTCAAATTTCAGTGGATGTCTTTTACGGTGTTTCAAATTTCAAATAGACTTTTGAAATTTCAATTGATGTATTTTAAATTTCAATATAATTTTTAAATTTCAATTAATATTTTTTAAATTGGAATTTGAAATGGTGTAGTGTGAATGGTTAGTTGTATGTCACAAACACGTTTTCCTTTCCGGCTAACAAACACAGGTTCTAAAGTTTTCAAAATCCATACCTTTGTATGAAACATATCTTCCAAAATACATAATTCAGATAATCGCCTATATTACGTATGTCTTACTCACGTCGAATCCTTATAATTGTGTAATTATGACATTGAAATACGACCCTGTCGAAGATCTATCACAATTTTCGGTATTACATGTGCCGTTTTTTGACTGTGAAATTCGAGTGATTAGTGCATTTTACTGGATACAATCGGCCTTATTCATAAAAAGTTATGAGAGTACCAGCAAATGGCCGCTTCTTCGTATGCAGTACAATTTTATCTTGTACAATTTTACCACATTAAGTTCTCATAATCGAACAATAAAATCTCGCCATTATTACCAAGTTACAGAATTTACATCAAGATGTCGTCACTCTGAAAAGTTATTCGCTAATAAAGTGTCATATTTCAAAATCAAAAAATCGTTCCTTAGTCGACATTACTTTCATAAATGTACTTAGACATGTTCGGTCAATAAATTTTAATCACTCGTCTTTTCGATGCATATCAAAATAGCTTCTTAGTTTATACGCCAACAATTTTTAATATTTATTTATTAATTATTTAATTTTAAAAATAATTTAGCTTTGTAATTTTTTTTCTTGATGATGGTTTCACCACTTATAGTAGACCTTTCTTGATGATGGTTTCACCACTTTGGTGAGGTTTTTTGTATTCATGTGGGTTTATCCCACGCCACTAATTTATCGCACCAACTTAAATCTGCAAATAACTTTCCATGGATAAAAGTCTTATGTCATAAGTGGAACACTTTTCTGATTCTGGTTTTACACGTTTGGATTTGTGCAGAATAATGAATGTGATTCAATGTAACGCGGCGATTTTATCGTCCCTAATTAATTTCCGCAGACTCCAATTCCAAAGAAAAATCTTCTGAACTGCGGTTTAACCACTACAGCTTCTACGGTTGCGTCACAATTATTAATAAACTTCCAACTCCAAATTCCATAAGTCTAGCTTCCAGCATTTTGACCGAATTCTCATTTGAACGGCTGGACTTCAAATCACCTTCAATTCTCCAATTATGAATTTTCGAAACAAAATTTAAAAATGATTTTTCTGTTAACTTCGTCCTTCTGGATGAATCTAAGATTACGATTTCGGTCATAGCACTTATTACTTTGATTCAGTGCGGTGCCTATTTGTAACACCCATAATCGAATTTCAAAAATTCTATCTTTGGTAATACCTAAATTTCATACGTCTAGCTTCTTGGTGGGACGTCGGTTAAAGCTATTTATTACCACGCTCCGATTTCTACTGCGCCCAATTCGAGGGTACACAAATCCTTTATAGCTATATCTTTGTACTCTACCAGCGTTGAACTGTAACCCAAAAACTGGCGCTTAATTTACTTGTGTAGAAACAACAATGACATTATAATACAATTCCCGAAAGGGAAAGATGAGAAGTTTGTTAAGTAATTCATGATTGAAAAGAGAGTAAGAATATTTAACCCATAGAGTAAATCATACTAGAGAGAATATTTGGCAAATCTGAAGTTTCCTTTCACACTCTTTGTGGTGCGGTCGATGTTTGACGAAAAGTGACATACACCAGGTGGAATTACAATAACTTCTTGCTTTAATATTTCATGTAATGTTGGTCCAAAACTGTGAAATTTAAATGTGTTTTACACTTTTTTATTGACTGTCATTGTTGGCAGAGATTTGTGTTGTATTTAACACAATAATTTTAACACACAAAACAAAATCGTTGTTGTAATTTTGTTGGTTGTTTTGAACCATTGCCTGTATCTGGTTTTAGTAAAGAAATTATTTTCAACATCGAACGAAAATGTCACACCAGGCCAAATGTAATAAATTTGGTGAGAGAACTATTAGGTCTACTATAAGTATTAGTCTATTATTTAAACACTGCTTCCATTTGTTTTCTCGTACGCTTTTTCATTAAACACTTCTGTTAGAACAGAGAGAAAGCAAATGTATTTATATCAATTATGAAAAGGAGTAGTAACTTAAATCAATAGTCAGTCAATTCAATGATTTTGGAAAAAAGTGGAAACAGTTTTTCATAAAAACCCAGTTTTACACATCTAAAACCGAACCCCGGTTTTTGAGAAATTTATTAATCAACCAAACCGCAAACTAGGTTTTTTAAAAAGTGATTATTTCAAAAAATTTCAAACCAGTTTTTTTTTGATAAACCCGGTTTTTTCGAAAACTGGCTTCCACTTTGTTCACAAAATTAGTTTTTTTTAATAACCGGTTCTCGGTAGAGGAGAATCGGTTTTCTGAGGTATCAATTTAATGCCACGCCACCAATTCATCCGCCCCTAATCCAATTTCGGAAACCCCATTTGTAGCTACTCTATAATTGAAGCGTCATGTTTTTGTGATGACACGGTTGGTCAAAACCGCAAATTCTCTGATTTAGTTCCACGCCCATTTCCAAAATTCCTTCTTAGCTGACATCTACTGCGTAAGAGTTACAAGCACGCCAAATTTCATATTTGTAGGATGATGCGTTTGATCAAAATCGCAATTTCTCTGATTTAGTGTCACGCCCATTTCTGCCACCCCAATTAGAATTTTCAAAAATCCCTACTCTACTCTATAAGGGGAACCACCACCCCAAATTTCATCATCCTATCTACAGCCGTTTGGTCAGGGCGCCGATAAATAGTCAGTCAGTCAGTCAATCACTCCGTCACTAACGCAACGATTTTATATATAGAGAAGATGTGGCAAGATTTATCATACAAAAATCGTCTCTCAAATCGCTCATAACACTTTTTATGAATAAGTCGCATTATATTTAACTGAAGCGGAGTGTTGTAAATAACGTATGGATGACAGCTGCAACTGATCGTACTTCCACTTCGACATTCCTGAGATATATATTCTTCTTTGATTACACCAAAGACTACGAGCAATTAGATGTTACGCACATCTATCAAACACCTTCCAGTTCTCAATGAAATAACCTGCAGATTCTGATTTAGCTTCTACTGAATTTCTTTATAATCTGTAGGAGAAACTTGACTCATTGCCTATTACTTAAACGTGCCTACGATCGATCGTTCCATTATGCAAATATCCCGTGCGATTGATGACGTAGATGGTGGAATGACTGGACCCACCCTCATTTGTTGTGATTACAAGTAAATTTTCCATTCAGATCTGTGTGATTAGGTGGCAAATCTTATATTTCAAATAAAATAAAACTGACAAATGAATCTTTCGTATGGCGTTTCAACTTATGTAACAGTAACGTATGGACTTTAAAATTGTCATTTGTCACATTAATTTCATTTAATTTGCGATTTATTTTTAATCATTTTCATTCCGATTTTAAATCGAAACAAGTGGCAAAACAGAATTAAACACGGAGTCAGTGACTGGGTAAACAAATTGAATTTGAATTTTGTGATTCGATTTTAACTTGACATGTGTAATTTTGAGATAATAATTTTTCACACCGCTAATTTGAAATTCCTTTGTTTATATACGACGAGAACATTTATGTTTTTTGGGATATGCAAATTTTTTTGGAATAAACACTTTAATTATAATTGTTTAACCATAAATTTAACGCTTCATGCATAACTTGTTATCGCTGGTAGACCCTCTAGTCCCTCCCGCCCCACCCTCCCCCACCCTCCCTTGTTTGCAATTATAGAAATCCTAATCTCTACTTGTAAATGTGCAATATTGGCAAAACATGTATTCGTAGGTCAAATTGTGAATTTAATTTATTAGAAAATTGCACATACATACAAATCTCAAACTGATTAAACTTTAATTCTCTGTTTGTTTGTTGTTGTTTATTTTTAGGGCTTTTGTGGAAATTGTGGTGTTATACGTTTTTGCGGTTAAACGTCAAAATCGCTTGCATGCGCATTTGTTTTGATCGGCTGTGCTTCGGCAGAGAGAGGCCAGCCCCAACGACAGAAAGCAGCTATAGGAGAGCCAATGATGCTACGTCATCCCCGCCAACGGAGCAGCAACTTCAGACTTATAATGTTAGAAAACCCCCAGCAACAACAGCAATTAGTGTTATTACCACAAGTCCTACCTGCACAGCTAACAAATCTGCAGCTACAACAGATGCACCACGTGCACCACTAGCCCATCTGCAACAAACGCCACAACCAAACACCTCATTTACAGCATCAATCCCAACCACAACAGCAACAAATAGTCACAGATCTGTTGCGTTATTAGGGTCAACGGATGGTGCTTCACTCAATGCCTTAGATCCTCCACGCGCTAACAATAGAGATACAAATAAACAACCCAGCAATTTAGATACAGAAGAAACAGAAGAGAAACAAAACAAAAATCACCAAAACTCATCCGCCTTTTTGAATTCCCAGCGAGCAGCAACCACAGCTGACGAGTCGCCAGAATCAATAGCCAAGAGAAAAGAAAAGAAAACAACGCCCACGTCAAACATAAATATTTTGGAAAAACAATCTTCGGTTTCGTTGGGCGAGGCGGAAAATTTCCCTAACCAACAAACACCTGACGTCGCCGTAGCCGCCGAAAACGCGGAATTGCGTCACGTTAACAAAGCAGATCAAGATCAAAGAGAACAGCAACATTCAGAAAGTTCAGTAGTCACCAACGGCGAAGAATCAGCTAAAATGCAGCAAGAACCGAATACCAACATACAGTTCCAACCCGATCTGGGTCTCGTGAACAACAATAATTTGTCCGCGCTAAGTGGTACTCTGATCGATAACGGCACCGGTGCCATACGCCTATCATTGCCACTCAATACGGCCGACGTGTTAACGCATACGCTTATCTACGGTACAGTGCCAACGGGGGCTCAACAGCTCAATACCGATCCTAACCTGCAGACACGCAATTACTTGCAACAACAGGAGTTACAGCTGCAGCAGCGCTATCAGCAGCTACAACAGTTGCAGGCCCAAACGCAGGGTCTCTTTGCCTCAGGCCCACCACCAGCTCCCATCATCTTACAACCCACCGCTAGTGCTACACAAGGGACGGTTTACGCCACCACGCCCACAGACTATTGCACGCAACAGAAGCTCCTGGCAGCCCAAATGCAGGGTTTATGCATCTCAACGCCCTCGGCGTCGACACCGACCAATTCGGGCCAAGTCATGGATCATAATGCGGGCGGCGGTGGTTATTTACTTAATAGTTCGTATGTGCCAGCCACACCTCAGGAGGAGCGTCTCATGCAGTGCATCCAAGCAAAGGATCTTAAGATCCAGGAAATGCAACGGGCACTCCAATACAAAGATAATGAAATAGCTGAGCTTAAATCCCATCTGGATAAGTTCCAGAGTGTTTTCACCTTCTCACGTAGCGGCGCTACAACTCCATGTGGCAGCGCGGCAAGTGGCGGTGCAGGAGCAATGGCTGCCAGTGGTGGTCGCAAATCTGGTCAATCATTTCAACGTCAACGTGCTCAGGGTATATCAGCTGAGCCGCAAAGTGAATCATCGGTACTGCTGGCGAACGTAACGTTCCCTAAATATGACAAAGATGAAAAGTGAGTATTCCATATTGTATTGCCTATTGAATCTAGTTGAAATTAAATTTGAATGTGTAGTAAGAAGCGGAACAATATTTGTATTTGTATTTTCAGGAGGTTTAAATTTAAACCTCCTCCACTCCGTAAATAATTGCACTAGATTTATGAATTGAAAATCTGCTTGTCTACTCGATCTTACTGATTTTGAGACTCGAATTTGATTTTGAAGGAGAGATTTGTTAAATTGCGAAATAAATATCGAAGGTTTTACATAAAAATCGTAGAAACGCGCACTTGTGTCAGTTGCTGAAAAAACGTCAGAGTATTCCTTTCTTTAACTCTTCCGCACTGCCAATTTGTAACTTTCCCACTTTTTGTTTGACTAAATTTGTCATTATTTAAGGCCTCAACCAAAATCCGCATTTGACAACCACGCTGATGGGTTTAGTTGAATCAGTTGCATTCAAAGCTACCATAATGCAAATATTGACGCAGTGGAAATGGTTGGAAATTTCTAAATTGACTTTGCGGCAGAGAGAAAGAAACGACGGATATACTTAGACTTTTTCCCGCGACTGCCACAAGTGCGCAGCTTGGTTGCATAGAGTAAACATATACTTATACATAGAGGGACCATTTACCTCAGCAAAGCGATGACATTATACCTGGTGTGGTATGAACGTTGGATGTTGAAAAGAATTGATTTAATAACAGCAGATAGAGGCATTAGAATAAAATATCCAACTAGAAAAAACAAACAAACCGGCATGAAAAATGTAAGTCAGTAACTTCTTGTAACTCCACCTGGTGTAAGTCGAACATGTCTCTATCACAACGACCTCACCACGAAGAGTGTGAAATGAAACGTCAGACTAGAGAAATTTTGGCTCTATATAGTATGTTTACTCTATGTTTGGTTGAGACCTAAGGAGCTTCTCAGCAGCAAAAATGGTATGGATTGCCCATAAAGGCAGCCAGAAGACCCACACTGCAAATATAATTAACATAGGACGCCATTGGAAGGGGAAGCCTGCACATTTCCCGTCTCTTGTCAGGCCTGTTAGCTGGCATGAAGAAGGAAGACCAGCAACATAGAAATTTGTGGGATAACTTCAGGAAAACTAAAAAATACATGCGAATTATTTCCATATTTATAACATAGAGAAATGACATATAGAGAAACGATTTCACTCAGTATATTTATGAAGTTTGGTATGTTGCATGGTGGAAAGTATAGCTTTAATAATACCAGATAGAAGCAATGGCCCAAACCAACCAACAAGAAAACAGCAACGGCATTTCATTTTGTGGGTTAACATTTTTGTGTAAATACATCACAAATATATTCTAACAATAAAATATAACAAAAAAGTCCAAAATACGTTTAAATTTCAAAGGTTTTCATCAAAACGACATGCAAATTTTAAGTAAACAATTTTTGTAATGCCACCTAGTGTAAATCAATTTACGTCAAATAACTCTATCGCACCGACCGAACGAGAAAGATGGCAGCTCTATATGACATTACTATAAGATTTATAATGTTCAGACATAAGTATGTATACGTCCTGTGCTACACAAACAAATATGCAGGGATTCTCATATACCAATTCTGTTTTGTTGGAGTCCATAGAGTACGGAAATACTTATAATTTTTCTCGATCACTGCGTTTAGTATATTTTTTATTAGCAAATGTAGTGCAATGACGGTATTCTTAAAATTTGATTTTCAAAAAATCATAACTTTGCTGTTTCGAAACTGATTTTCAAAATTCTTTGTTTGTTTGAAAGGTATATTATATAAGTCTTACCTTTTAAACCAATAAACAATTTTGGAAGTCAGTTTAAAACTGGCTGAGTTACGGCTGTTTGTGTTTAAAAACCCCAATTTTTTCACACAATTTGCAGTTTCTTCACGCTCCGAGTTCATTGTGAGACAGCAATTTTTTTTATTTTTGTAAAAAAGTATACTAAAGTAGATTTCCAAAACACGTACTAAGTACATAAAGATCGCTTAAAAAATTAATGAGTTATGCCAAGTTTTGTGATAACATGTAATCCTAAACCGGTATTGTTAAAGTTGCAACTTAAAAAAATTAAAAGTTTGTTGTTTTGAAACCGATTTTCAAAACTTTTTGTTTAAAAGGTATAGCTGTTACCTTTTAAGTAAATAGTCGGTTTTTAAAATCGGTTAAAAAATGGCTAAGTTACGGTCGTTTAAGTTTAAAAAAACCCCAATTTGTTCAACAAATTTATACGTATTGAGATGCAAAAGTATCTAATGCTAAGATGTATTTATAAAATAAACGAACACTCAAGTATTTATATGAAAGAAACGAAAAACGCCGAAAACATGTTATCACAAAACTTAGCATTTTTCAATCGATTTTTATGTACTCACGTGTTTTGGAAAGCAACAAAATTTTTTTACAATTTGTAAATAACATTTTTACAGCATCACGGTCGACTTAGAGCGTGAATAAAATGAAAATTTGTTGAAAAAAGTTAATCTTTTTAAACTTATACGACCGTACCCATTATCTAACAGATTTGCAGATACGAGTATTTGTTTAAAATGTATGACTTATATCTTTCAAACAAATTAAGAATTTCGAAAATTATTTTCTAAACAACAAATTTATAATTTTTTGAATTTTAAACTTTAAGAATACCATCGTATCACTACAATTGCTAATTAAACAATACAAAGTGAAGTCATAAAAAAAATATAAGAACATATTTCCATACTCTATTGACTCCAACAAAACGGAATTGCTATATGAGAACCCCTGCGTACTTTTTCTTCACTTTTGTAGCACAGTGTTATAATACAATAAGACTGTTCACAAGAGTGTTGTAACTTTTGTATGTGCTAAAGTTCTACAACAGTTGTACAACTGTAGCAGATTTTTTCCATACAAAAGTGTTGTACGATAGTACAACTTTTGCAGATATGTTTTTGCGGTGTACTAAGCGATCAGCTGATACCATTTGTTTACCATTGTATCAAGGCGTAGTGAAGAGGGTGGTTGCACCAAGACAGCTGATCGAGTTTGTTTATATTCGCCTCACAATTACAGTAATCAAAAACTGAAAACCGTTCCACCGGTGGGGTAGAAGATATAATTTTAAGCTGAAAATGTATGATACAAAAGTTTGGGTAAAATTCTATATTAGGAGTTATGGGCCTCCAAAGTTCGTCTAAAGGAATTTGTCTGAAACTGAAAACTGAAAACCGTTCCACCGGTGGGGTAGAAGATATAATTTTAAGCTGAAAATGTATGATACAAAAGTTTGGGTAAAATTCTATATTAGGAGTTATGGGCCTCCAAAGTTCGTCTAAAGGAATTTGTCTGGTAGCGTTTTTCGATAATATAAGGCAACATAAACAAAACAAATTAAATGAAAATTTTCGATAACTCGGTTTGTTATCGAAATATCGGATGTTCAAATTTTTAAAAATTATCGAAAATAGTTTTTACATTTTCCCAAAATTCAAAAAATCCAGAAATTCAAATTAAGAAACAGAGGTATTTCTCTCCCTGGTCCCTGAGTCCGGCCGGACGACTCGAAATACAAAAAAATCGTCCGCCCAAAAAAAATCGTGCGACAAAAACCCCCCGTTATCCGGACTTTGGAGGCCCATAACTCCTAAAATAGGGATTTACCTCAACTTTTGTATTTAACATTTTGTGCTGAAAATCGTGTGTTCTACCCCATACCCATAAAATTTTTGATTCGACAACAAGACATAAAGTCGACCTGTTCCTTATTACTATTAAATGCAAATGTGTGAAATTTTGAAAAGTAAATAATAAAAAGAATCATGAACTAACATAATTTATGTTTTTTCTTTAAAAAAATTTTTATTTTTTATATAAATTGCACTTTTCGAAACAACTGAAACCCCGGTTACTGGGAGAGGCGGATTCCTGAATACTCTTTTCACAATCAGCTGATTTTGAAAATTTAATTAATTAGAAGTCGCTCAATAACATCTACTGTAAAGTGTATTTATATAAAGTGGAAGCATTAGCACAATCTGATTTCAGTATTTTCATGACGTGGTACCTAGCAACTGTCAAATTCATGTGTATTTTGTTTTTGTACTTGCTTGTTTACTTTTAAGGAATTGGGGAGATCTTCTCACAACCTGTGCGAGCTGTGTGGTTTCTAGTTTTATACTCACTGATTGGGACCTACAGTTTTTACACCGATATCGAGAGGTATTTTGAGAAGCTTTTTCATGGCTAAATACTCGATAGTGACGCCGTCACTATGCGACGTGACCGCCGCCGAGAGAAATTTAGGGTGGTCAGAGCAGGGATAGAACCCAGGATCCCATGTACAAGAAGTGCGCACACTAACCATTGCACTGCCGACGGCCTGACTAGAGAAAAAGAGGGGAAGTGTTCATGCCTATGATCATCCCTTCTCTCTTCCACTAGTAAGCCTGCCAAGAAACCTAATTAAAGAAGAGAAGTGCTCATGTCTGTGGGATATTTTCGCAAGTAAAGAAAAGAAATAAGAAATAAAATTCAATGATTTGAGTACTTTGTTCGATAGTGTAGTGTTCCATATTAAGAGTTGAAGCTGCACAAAATGCTGGGAAAAAATAAAGGAAAATATAATTTAAAACGTTATAAAGAATCCAAAACCATTTATCTAATTCTGCACCACCCTGTACATACTTCATTGCGTAAAATACCAATCAAAAATGATCGCGTTGTGCTAATTGACGACATTAATCGTTGTCACGTAGACACATCCGTATTATTCCAAGTCCGTCCGCCGATTAAACAAAATATTTACAAATATTCAGCCGAAGAAGAAGAAAAAAACACAGCGCAAAATTGTTGGCGTAGGCGTTTCACACACCCTGTCTGTCAACAAGTGATTAAATAGTTGGAAATACTTTTGCAACCTCAACAACAAGAACGGCGTGTGACATATCCAAACATCCATCTGTTTACTTGCTGCTGGGTGCTTCACTCACACGCTCTCTCTCTCGCTGTCGTTAAGGTGCGTAATGGGTGGTACCACCTCTCCCCATTCACACATTCCCTGTGGTCGGATCCATAATGCGACATAATTTTACAATTTGCATAAGCGAACTGTTTGTCTGGTTGTGTGACAGTCAATAGATTGCAATCCTGTCAGACAGTTTGATGTTATTTCGATCTGTCACACGTTCGTGTTTACATTTCACACATTGTCTGTATGTGTGTGTTCACGTCACTCACTGTCGCAGCGTTTGTCAGATTTATTTGTTCGGCATAACTTTGACACTCGCAAATTGAGTTTTTTATTATTGCAGCCGCCAAAATCACAACATCAATTAATATCTTCGTCTTCGTCACGGTGGCTGGCGGGCCGTTTAGCTGTCTTCATACCTATAAGATAAAATCAATCGTTTAAGAAAATTTGATTTAAATGATTGCAATTATTTCGACTTTTCACAGATCAATATTTCATTCACGGATATACTCGCTCTCGTAAATATGTATGTGCATATCTATGGCTGTGCATTTACACCGCTTGACTGATCGACAGCTGGTTACAAATCTATGACGCTGCCTCAATCGTTCACCCAGCGATGATGGTGGCCAATGTAAATAAAAACAAACAACAACAAAAAAAGAACTAAATATTAATAAATGCGATCGATATGTTTGTGTGTGTCAGATATTTTTTCATATTTTATGATTAATAATAATTTCATTTTATATTTACATTAATTTGCCACACAAATGCAGAAATGTCCCATTTATGTTTTAAGATTTTGCAAAAATATTCGAAATGTTTTGTCTGCCAGTTGCCCACAACATTGTGGGCTTTGTGAAATTTGAACACACAAATTTACAAGTAATCGAGTTTTGGGCAGTTTTTTGTTGTTGTTTTGTTTTTGTGTTTCAAGAAATGTGTCTAGACATATCCTTAGGACATTATTGTGACACTTGGTCCACATAAATCATGATCATTGGACCACACCGGAGACAATGTTGGGCAGTAGCAATTCTCTATGTATTAATTTGAAGTTGTTAAATAAAACAACTACAGTCAGCCATACGAGTTGCGTAATAATTGGCTCTGGGCATTAATAAATCTCATTCTGCATGAAAATTCTCAAAGTCTTTTGGAACTTCAATCTAGAAAAACTTAAAAAATCCCAATTTGAAATAGAAAAAATCTATTTATTTTGGAATTTTTTTAGTCATTTTGCAATTAAAATATATGAATTAAATATAATTTTTGATAAATGATTTAAATCTATCAAATTTATCTTTAATTTTTATGTTAAAAATTTAGGATAGTTTTTAACAAAATTTAGGTACACTTAATATCAATTCGATGCACTTTTGAAAACAAGTGTAAATACTGCATGTGGCAACACTGGTTCTGTAATGTTCACATAAAACATGCATTGTCATTATACTTCTTCTCTTTCTCACACTGGTTCTCTTACACATGATGTTATAATACATAAAATACAAAGCATATGAAAATTAATACAAAATTTGAAGGAGTTAAATTTTGATTTACTTATAGAATCAAAAAAATTATATGTAGCAATATGATTATTTAAATACAAATCAAAAGAAGACATATTAAATATGTTACGACCATACTTGAATTTTCTTCAATGCATGCATAAAGTATTAAAAACTTATAATGAAAGTGACAAACATTTTCTCAAAATTTTGTGCTCCAGATCAACACCCCTACCTTACCGTATAACGTATTCATACTCTTATTGATTTTTCTTCTAACTATTATCATAAAATGTAATTGATAGCATAAAGAATTTCATAGATCCTCTGAAATGTTCCATTCGTGGAATAAATGCATTAGTTCCAATGAACCTTATTTTGGCTGCACATTAATACAAAATTGTTTAACAATAATGATGATTGATAAACCCATTATTTCTTAATATTTACAAACAAAATTTGTTCAGTGTATATATCACTCATATGTAACACAGTACATTTATATGAAACAAATTAACAAAACATGACGGCTGTTCCGAAGTTTTGCCTGCTGAGTCTCTAAATTTGTTTATATTTTCAAGAAAATGTTGCTTAAAATTCAGAGACCCATCCACTTCCGATTGACGTTTATGAGCATCAGCATGGAATTTTTATTTTATCAATAAATTTGCACTAAAATATAACGAAATGTTGTAACAAACGATTATTTGAAAGTACAATTGACCACTAAAAGTCAATTTAACAAAACCACACCTCCACAGGAGTTCCTGTGGATACATCAAATTTTATGAGACATATGTATATACGGTATGTATGCATTTAGTAGGGTGTCTGTAATTTTGTCGTTGTAAAATTGTTTAGGGTTTGGTTTACAAGATTCTACAATCTTACACTGTGCGAAATTATAATTTTTCAATTTATAACATCATCTTTATTAACGTTACATTTTACATATACATTTAAGCAACTTTAGCGGTGTTGTAATCAACACAATGTTCTATCACTGATACAGAAGTTCCGAAACACAAATTCATAGTTTAACTGCATTTTTTCGTGCATCTAATGAAATTTGTTGTTAATTCGTGAAGACAATGAAATTAACAAAAAAAAAATTAATTACAGGGTGGCTGATATTAGTCGTGTTTTGGTTACAAGCAAGAGAAACCTGCTATTTAGCGATAAGTCATATTATTCAAAAATATGGCAAAAGGGTTGAATATGAAAATGAAAAAAAATTTAAACTTAACGAAAATGGTTCGTATCTTCGCTAAATGCGTCATACAAAACAAGCGATTATATCAGCAAGCGGTGTAACCAAACCACGCTTATTGTATTGCATTAAGAAATTTAAATAACTTGTTTTTTTTTTAATTTATTTGCATTTTTATTTGCAAAATAATACATTTGTATAAGTATTAAGTCTTTGTAATAACTTTTCAATACAATTGAATTTAAACGACCTATCCGCTCTGCGACGCTTGTGCGACATCTTATCAAAAAGTTATTCATTACTGCCTGGAGGGTTGCAGGGGAAATGTCCTCAATTATCGTTCGAATTGATTGCATTAAATTATCCAAATTTGATGGATTTGTTGTGTAAATTTCCTGTTTGCAATAACCCCACAAGAAAAAAATCACATGAGGTGTCAGGGGACACCCGGTTGGTACGAAGTTCCTTTCGCTATATATTATGTACTCGTTAGTTCCAACACGCCCGCTTGAAAATACGATAATTTAAATGGATCTTTAAGAAAAGATACTTTTTGTAAAATGATAAACTTTTTTAAGAATTTCTATTTTTATAAAGTGTATTTTTTTGTTTTAAAGTATATTTTTAGATACTTTTTGTTCCCGAAAAGGTCCTTATTTAAATAGAGGTACTTCTTTTATTTAAAGCTAATGTTTCTTTTAAGAAAAGGTACTAGTTTTAAGAAGTAGTATTTTCTGTAAGAACAGCCCATAAGAGTATGAGTTTTTTTTACAAAGAAGTACTTTTTTTAAGAACAGGTACTCTTTTTAGGAAAAGATTATTTATTTACGAAAATGTAATTATTTTCACATATCGTGTGTAATTTTTCGTTGCGTGTGTAGCCCATGTGTAATTTATTGTTTCACGGTTTATAACACTTTTTTTGTTTGCCATATATTTGCTGTTGCCAACACTAGCTTATGGTAAATGTATACATCCGTCCTTTTCTAACCCAAAAGATTAATTTGCAGCAACTCGACAATGAGTGGCGACAACATGCACTTTTAGAGTACGACAAGTTTGAACTTTATGCAAATTTGTAACCAGAAGTGTACTGGCAAAAAGTTTTTAAGTTAAAAAAATCCTTAGGAAACGAATTATTTCCAACATTACAAAAAGTTATAAAATTTCTCTTTATCCTACCCTTCTCAAATACTTTTGCTGAAAGAATATTTAGCAGTTTAAATAATTGTAAAACAGATTTAAGAAACAAAATGTCTTCAGAAACAGTTGCTGCGATTTTATTTAGAAAAGAAAGCATATCGTCGGCTTAACCTGCAAACCTGCTAACTGCCTTTCAGCATATTATATTATATTATATATATTATTATATTATATTATTTATATATTATATACTATATATATTATATACTATATATATTATATACATATATTATCAAACCTTTTTACCCACTTCAAGACTCAAATTAAAGAAAAACTACATGCTGGTCAACGAGGCGTATTTTTCTCTACCATACGGCATCAAAATCTCAATTTACTTAAAAAGTGGATTTCGCAGGTTTGCAGGTTAAACCGACGATATGTAGGAATGGAGGCCCAAACTTAGAACCCACACAAGAAATGTACAATCACAATTTGAAATATTTATCGTACATTTCTTACAAAATTACGTGTATTTTTTTATATTATACTTTTTTTTAGTTATAAATCACTATATAAAGTTAGTATGAAATGTATTTTAGTTTGTTTTTTTTTTTTTTGTATTATGTAGTAATTTTTATTAAATAATATAAAATTTTGATCCATGTGTAATTTTTCACCAAATGTGTAATATTTTTATCCTCCAAGTGGAATATGTAGTTTCCTTGGCGGCAACAGTGGTAGGTACTTATCTCAAGAAAAATTATTTTGTTTCACATAAAAGGTACTCTTTAAAGAAAATGTAGTTTTTTAATAAATGACAATTTGTTGTAAGAGAATGTACTTTTTTGAGAAAAGATACTTATTTTAAAAAAATTACCTTTTAAAAGAAAAGGTACATTTTGTAAGAAAATTTACTTTTTTTAAGCAAATGTACTTCTTTAAGATAAGGTTTTTTTTGAATACGAATACTTTGTTTAAGAATATGAATAGGTATTTTTTTGAGAAAATTTTCTTTTTTAAACTTCTTTCACTTTTCTAAATTTACTTTTTATTGGGTTCGAAACTACAATATATACTAAATATTGGTTACAGGCTCCACCTAGAAAACTTTCCATTAAACAAGAAATTTCCCAACATATGTTAGTCTAGACACAAACCAAAGCAAAAGTACCCAATATAGTTGATAATATTGGGTTGTAGCATAATAGTGTTAAACAAAAGTTGTTTAATTTTCTTTTCATTTAGCTCCCATCCCGCAAAGTGCGATAAGGATCTTCGTTCCAAAAATCCGATGTAGTAAAGTGAGAAACCTGGGGGCCAACAAAAAGTGGAGTTTCGTAAAATCAGCTTAGTGGGGAATTTTCAATACAATTCTGTTATAACAGACCTAGCTATGTGAGATTATGCGCCATCTTCTTGAAACCACACAGGAATTGAAAGGGATTGTATTTCGGTGTAGTACTGGAAAGAACCACTATATATTTCAGCGGCTTTAAGTAACGGTCTTCTGTATTGGCCGTAAACGACCTTATTCTTCGAAAAACTAAGGCCCGACAATGCAGCCTTATGAAACCGCACACCACTCTGTGACTCGAGCTGGATGCAACTCCGTCTCATGCAGAATTTGTCAGTTAGAGTCCCTCTATGTTCATCAATTTTGTTTGTCAACATGGCCGTTATGTCAAAATTGACCTCGTTACAATTAAAAATGCAGTTCAACATGTTTGCGATCTTAACGATAATTTGAATGATCTATTGGCAGAATTCCAAGCGAATCGGCAAGCCTTTTACGCTCAGTTTACTTGCTTACTTACTTACTTACTCGAGATGGATGCAGCTCCGTCTCATGGAGAATCTGTGAGTTAGAGTCCCTCTATGTTCATCAATTTTGTTTGTCAAATTGGCCGTTAGATCAAAATTGACCTCGTTACAATTAAAAAATGCAGTTCAACATGTTTGCGATCTCAACGATAATTTGAACGATCTTCTGGCAGAATTCCAAGCTAACCGGAAAGCCTGTTACGCTCAGTTTACTTGTTATTTGTATTTTATAAGAAAATATATGTAATTCGGTTGTAACAACCTCTAATTCGGCGGTGACAAACTCTAATTCGGGTGAGACAACCTCTGATTCGGCTGTGATGACCTCTAAAAAATTGTCTGTAGTGACAGGCTGTCTTTTGTTGTTGTTTTAATGCAAATATAACGTGTTTGTAGGTTGTCGCAAATATAGTATGCTTGTGTCCAAACACATAGTGTTTGCTGTTCAATATTAGATGTTGTAGACACAATGATCAATATATTATGATATATGTTTTTGTGACCCAAATGTGGCTTTGTTTTTGGAAAACTGCGGAAAACAAAAATGTGACAAACAAAAAACAACAGCAGATCTTCAATTCATGAAAACTATGCTTGCAAACATATAGATGGTTCCTGCAATATATTTTTTTAACGTGTATATTCTCCCTTATGGAGTAAACTATATAAGTTAAAGTAAGAAAATTGAGGGCGTGGCGAGTATTCATTGCTCCAAGTTCTGACCAAACGCGACCAATATGAAGCAGACTACAGCATGGAAGAGCATTTTAGAAATTCGATGTGGGTGCGGTAGAAGTGGACGTGGTACTAAATCGAAATAATTAGCATTTTGACGGACAACGTAAACTTAGATGCATCTAATTGAGGGTAAATGTTCCATTTTTGATGCAGACCTACGCTAAATAAAATTTCTCCAACAGAATTTGGGGCATTGCATTAAATCTGATTATTAAACATTCTGAACACGCAAGATCAGTTGGATTTAATAAACATGGAGAACATGTTCCCATTCGATTAGACTAGACTTTACCACAGAAGAAACTTTTCTATATATTCAATTTAGGCTTCTCATAAATCGGGGTGGCAAATAACAAGCCTGTGGCCGTCGGTGGTGCAATGGTTAGTGTGCGCGGCTCTTGTACATGAGATCCTTTCGGCGGCGGTCACCTCGCATAGTGACGGCGACACTATCGAGTATATAGCCATGAAAAAGCTTCTCAAAATACCGTTCGGAATCGAAATCGGAATGATTAAATTTAAAAATAAATGGTTTCACATTACATCCCATAACGGAATTGGAAAGAGCTTCTCACAACCAGTCAGCAGTGCGCTTTCTAGTTTTATACTCACTGATTGTGATCGTCGGTAGTGTAATGATTAGTGTGCGCGTCTCTTGCACATGAGATCCTGAGTTCGATCCCTGCTCTGACCACCTTGAAATATCTTTCGGTGGCGGTCACCTCGCATAGTGACGGCGACACTATCGAGTCTTTAGTCATGAAAAAGATTCTCAAAATACTGTTCGGAACCGGTGCATAACTGTAGGTCCCAATCAGTGAATGTGATTAAATTTAGGAAAGGGAATAAAGGAAGATACCAAAATTAAAATAAATTCTCTAAAAACATAAAAAAATTCTTTGTTTGCCACAAAATAAATTATGACAATTTTGGAGTAAAGAAAAGTTTGTTTACAACAAAAGAAACAACTATTACGATAAAAGTTTTTTATTTTGTGGGAAATGCATAAACGTTTGCGGTCAACCATGAGACTAATAATGGTGTTTTCTTTTCTGGAAAAAATGTTGCCCTATCATAGAGAAATTTTGCAAACCTTCTGTTATTTTCTTGTCCTAATATTGCACCTTTGTGTTCTGATACTGTTCTGTTTTCTAAAATGCAATGGGAAGAGATACTTCTAGGACAAGACAGAAAAAGTATGCTCTTTTTGACAGAAAAGAAAACGCCACAAGAAGCAAACGTAATTTTTTTGGAGCAAAATAAATATTTTTGCAGCAAACGAGCTCATAACATATTTTTGTTTGCGTGTGGACTTTGAAATTGTTGCCTTCTTTCACGGGCTCCACTTTATTGGAGGCAACTGCTGCTGGAAGTATAAATAAGTAGCCGTTGGTTATTGGTTTTGTAATGTTGAAATGTAAATGCTCTCCCTAAACCCTAAATGCGATGTAACGGGAAACCATTTATTTATTTAATATAGAAATGCAAGCAACCACATTCATTTCGTCACTAATTTTCAGCTGCGTGACGAAAAACATCGCCCAGCGGCGGAAGTCATGACCTGGAAGACCTGAAATCATAAGAAGACCTTTAAAATACGAAAGGCCTCTCTACACATTACTTCCTCCTTTTCAACATTGCGTGAGATTAGGAGGCAAGGCCTTCCTAAAGAAGGTCTTAGAAGGGATACGAAAAGGGAGGCCTTAGAAGGTATGCAAAGAGGGAGGCCTTAGAAGGAATTTACTTTACTTTATTTTTATTAAACAAAATACTTTATTTTTATTAAACAAAATATTATTAAATACGTATGTGTGCATTTATCTATCTTAGAAAATTTTACTACGCCCAACTCCAAACTGAAAGTCGGTTTCTTTTAAAATTCTGAAAATATCCTGGAAAATATAATTTTAAAATTTGTATGAAATTTTCCAGCCAAATTACGGTTAAAAAGAATCGGAAAAGAAATTTCTCAAAATTTTAAAAATCTTCAACTTGGTTATGTCTGATAAAAAAAAATCATACATTCCGCAGTCCTTATTTTAGGAAAGCATTACAAAAGAAGCCTTCCGCATGCCTTATTTGTGGAAGGCCTTGCGAATTCTGCCGCTGAGCGCTCTCCATGGGCCGTTTGTACATGTGTGAATGGCCGAGTAGGTAGGATCTTGCATTGTCGTCATCCGCGCTTGTTTGCGGCGTAGTCAAAGGTTTATTTGGGTGTTAAGCAGATCAATGTCGACAGTGTCCTGTTGTAGCTTCTATAGCCGACTAAGCTTTAGCTTTGTCAAAAATGTTCAAAGCCGACAGAGCTTTGACGTATTATTTCTTTTGATTGTTGTCAATATAATTTGGACTCAACATGTTGATAAAATTGTTGTATCTCGTATCACCTTAATATTGTGAATTCCATGTCGAAGGGAAATCTGCGGAAAATCTGTATGGTTAAAGAGTCAGGTAAACAAAACTGGTGGTAACGGGCACCCTAAAGTTCGCACAATATTACCACTCGAACACTCATGATATATGCGCGCTTAATATGTGCGCTTACTATTCGTTACCAACTGTATACATGAATTATTTATAACAAAATAAATGTTTTCCATGAAAATTTAATAAAAGAAATATATCTAGCTTTAGTCCTTTAACGCCACACAATCCACATACGGATCCATACCATGATTACTTGGCTTCGATCTGGTGTTGAGCTCTCATGGTTCGTTTAGTTGTTATTTAGCTTTGGGAAATTTATATTGTCTCAAGATTAACATCGATGTCCACGTAAAGTGTTTATGATCTCCACTAAATCACTCGGGATTAGACTCAACCAGTTTTCCTTCAATTGCTGGTACACACGGCTCTCTGTTTGAGAGTGTCCACGCATTCGCTTGGGTCCATTGCGTCCGTCCGTCTGTGGTTTCTAATCGGCGGATCAATTTGGCTTTGCACACATGGAGTCGTCGTTCGTTATTGTTGGGACACTTACAAATTTGCGACAATTTTTCTTAATGGAATTGAATGGAGTGGTGTGGTGTGGAGTGTCCGGTGTTCAAGTCCATACCCCCCATTCTCCCTTTGCTGTGTTGAAAAATGATTTTGCTTTATTTTTGCGCCCATTTAGTTTAATTTATTGGCAAATCATTGAATTTAGGAAGTAATTTATTGATGTTTTATTGAAGGTTTTAATGCTGTTGTTGTTTTTTTTTTTATTGTTATTATTAACATTAAAAGTAAAACTTAGACCTGAACGACGAGTAACTGTTACATATACATTGCAAATTGAACTGTCTATTAGGTTGTTATTAATATTTATAAAACTAAATTTGCGTTATCATAAATTATATTGAGAACTGCACCTATTCAGTTATTACGGTGGGGCAAAACTTGATCTAATTCAATAGAATCTAACAAACTGTATTAACTTTAAAACGTTTCTCTTCGTCATTCAAGGCAATCAAAGATTTGTATTAGAGTTTTACAGCGACAGTACCCAGCTTACTCTTAAAAGCCGATAGTCCCGCCGTTAAACGAAACCCGGATTTTATAATCGGTCAAAAGCATAAATACCCAATTACCCTGATTGCGGTTGTCGTATTCCGACAAAATTAACACTACTTGCTGAAAAATCTGTCATTTTGTTTCTTGGATGCAACTATAACGTGAAATATAAAAAATATAAATGTAATAAAAAATAACGTGTTTATAGCTTGTCGCAAATATAGTATCCTTGTGTCCAAACACATTGTGTTTGCTCTTCAATATTAAATATTGGAGCCACAATGATTAATAGGTTATAATATATGTTTTTGTGACCCAAATGAGGCTTTGTTTGTTGAAAATTGGTGAAAACGAAAACGTGACAGACTACGAAGAAACCAAAAAGCTGCAGATATTCAATGTTAGAAACCAATTTTTGCAAACATATAAAGGGGTTTCCAATAAGGACATGACAACTTGTTTTTTAAATAAAACGCAAACCATTTGAGATATTTCCAAAACTTTATGATCGACTTGAAATACAATCAAAACATTTATGAATGGAACTCGACTTCGGTCATATGGCCACCGCGGGCACGTGGTCGATTTGTTCAACCCAATTTTCGATGACTCGGCAGCTTGTTGGCATAGACCAATGATTTGTCGTAGCCCCAAAGAAAAAAGTCTAGAGGCGTTAAATCCCACGAACGAGGCGGACTATTGAGTGGTCCATTTCTTGAGATAAAAATCGATTTAACGTGTGTTGTGTGGCTTGTGGCACCGTCCTGTTGAAACCACATGTCGTCCAAGTCCATGTTTTCCAATTCGGGCCAAAAATAATCGGTATTAATGGCGCGACAACGATCGCCATTCACAGTAACGTGACGATCTTTATTGTCGACGAAAACATATGGCCCAACGACGCCGCCGGCATGCAAACCGCACCAAACAGTTATTTTTGTGGATGAAGTGGTGATTCATGAAGGCACATGTGAATTTTCACCAAACCAATAACGCATATTTTTTTGCTTATTGACGAACCCATTGAGCCAAGAATGAGCTTCGTCACTGAAGATGATTTTGCGATGAAATTCATCATCTTGGCGCATCTTCTTCAGTGCCCAATCGGAGAACGTACGTCGCGACAAATGGTCCATCGGCTTCAATTCTTGAGTCAGCTTGGTCATGTATGGGTGTAAACCAAGATCTTTACGCAAAATTCGCCATAAAGTTCTTTTCTATGAAAAAGTGCGTTTTAATAGTTATTGATCTTGAACCCGACAATTATTGAAAATTAGGGTACCCTACAATGTATTAAGCGTCTTTTGTATTATTTTATTATATTTGTTTTTTGTCGTCGCTTTTAATTGCATGACCATCGACTTTTTGATATCTATTAGAAAATGTGGTTTCAACTTTTCAGGAATATACCTAGCTAATTATCGAAATATTTGTAGAAAGTCTAGGAAGAAGAGAGTGGTACAATAATGGATATTTTTTATTTTTATGGAAGTAATTCTGTTATACAATACACTTTATAAAGTGGTGTTTATAATATTATGAGCACCACTGTATTTATTTAAAATATAATAATTAATCCAGAACTAAATTTAATGTTAAGCATTAATTATTTACCATGCCAATAAATCTTTCTATTTTCTGAAACTGCCAACTGGATTTCTATTATGGGTCGATCTGGTATTACAATGCCGGTTATTTTTCGTGACATTTGCCATTGTTGCCATATTGTTGGTAGTAAGAATATTTGACTAAGTGCTGGAAACTGCTTTCGCATAAATCAAAATCAAGTAATTACCAATTTAAATCACCACTCAAAAATTGAGCCCTAAGTGCGAACATTTTCTACAAATCAACATTTTTAGCTGAAATAGACAAAAACGTTCTAAGTTCATATCATAGAGTAATGTCATATAGAGCTACCATTCGTCTCATCGGACATTTCCTTTCACACTATTCGTGGTGCGGTCGGTGGATAGAGAGTTATTTTACGTAAACTGACTAACATTGTTGCCTTAAATTTGTAATGTCGTTTTGTTGAAAAACTATGAAATTGAAACGTATTTGTCACTTTTTTGCTGTGTTTTATTGTTTGTGGTATATTGACACAAAAATTTTAACGCACAAAACGAAATGCCATTTACTGATTTATTGTTGGTTGGTTTGAGCCAATACTTTCAACATCCAACCGCCCATCTGCTCCCACAAAATGTCATCATTTTCTGAGAGAGTTGGTTACTCTATACGTCATTACTCTATGGTTCATACAGACCTCAATTTTGTTTACCGAATTTCTATGGTGTTTAGTTTTCAAATCGGTTATAGTCAAATAAACCAATTTTGGACGCCTTCTCCAAAAAAGTCCCTCTGTGCGCCGTCGACTTAAACTTCTTTCTACGAATTAATTCTATTGCCGATACCTTCAGATTTAAAAATAATTTAGACAGCATTTCTTAACCGTGCTCTGGAAACCACATACATATATAGAAATTAGTATATCTAAATACGTTAAGGTCACGTTCTCAAAAGGTAGAAATCTTTTGTAATTTGATTATTCCATTAATACACTCAAAAAATAAAGTTTGTTATTACCCTGCAGTCGACGTAGCTAATGAATTTTTAGTTATTTCCCTAACTACCACTAATTACCATTAACTACCCGCCAGACTACCAGCAATGCTTTACACTGACGAATTTAACGTGGGGATGTCATTGACTGTAGTCAGTGGCTACCCTCTGAAGTACCACGCAGATCGCTAGTTACATGGAATTGGCGAAATATCTAACAATATTGTACTAACTACTTGACTAGTACAATCCGCTTGATGAATTCGCCGGACCATAATGAATTAATGCTATGACTAAATCATTCTTTTTCTACATTTTCAAACTTTTGCACAATTTGTTCCTTTTCTTTCTTTAATAAGCGTTTCATAACGGGATAACGGTCCAGTGCATTGTTTTTTTCCTTGTTTTCATATTTAAAATAATCAAAAGGCGAACTCTATCATTACTTGTAGCCACTCAAGTAGCTAGTCAGGCTTTTCGCTAACGAAATAGACTGCCATAACAACAAACAGTTTGATGAGTTGGATAAAATACCTAACAAAATATTGGCTATATCAACAAATATATGTTTGTTAAAATACAAAACATTAGGGCTGTTTTTTTATTCCCTGCTAAACTAATTTTTCGACCACTTTGTATGGGGGACTACGCGATTTTAAGCGGCTCCCCATACAATGTCGTCGAAAAATTAGTTTAGCGGGAAATAAAAAAACTCGCTTATTTATGCTTTCCGCTTCTCAGCTGTCTTTGCTGATGTGTTTACCCTGCGGAAATGTGGTGGCAATTGGTTAAAAATAAATTTCCTGATATAGGTGAATAGGGGATATGTCTCCAAAGTGTTAAAGAAGACTCATTTCGACTAAACTGCAACTGGCAGGGCGCGACCAAAAACCAAATAGGTCGAATCCATGGGTCCTTCTGGATCGAAAATAAACGGGTCCTCCTAGAAACTAGGGGGTGTCGCATTTGCTTCATTATGTTGCAATTTTCTATAAAAATAAAATAATTTATTTTTATATTTAATCTTACGATAATTTAGCGATAGTTATCGAATAATTTGATATAATTTGTTCAGCTTATTTTAAGGTAATTGTTGTAAAAATAATCATCAAATCAAACTTTCCGAAAGTCTCACAGTGAACCAGTGTCAGTCAAAACTGCAAATGGTGTGGCGGTGCTCAATGAACATTATGTAAAAGGGAACAAATGACTGAAACATTTAAGAACTAGAACTGATACTGAACAGGACTGGTTTAATGACCAGAAATATTGAACTGAAACCGATCAGGTCCTACGTTGTTAACTAACACCTCGCATTACAACATCATACAAACCGCACTGGTTCCTCACATATATTTCTTCTAGAACTTAGACCGATTCTCAGCCTCCAAGGAACCAGTCACGTAACTAGTTTGAACCAATTAAATTTCCTGTAGGGAAGTAACAGTTTATTTTTTTTTTTGGTTTAATACACACTTACAAGCAGTAAGTGAAACTATGGATTTGAGTTTTGTTTTCGATACCAAATTTACATTTTACACTTAAAAAATATGGTAGTAAGTAAGTTAGTAAAATGACTACTGAAAAGGGGGATTGACTCATAATTATTATTTCAGTAAACACATCGTACCTGAACTACTAAAGAGTCATGACTTTAGTAAAAAAAAAACCCCTTATGAATATTTCTATTCTGAATTATATAAAACCAAACGATAATTCGGTACTGGTTTTCATTAAGAACACTTTATGATTTCCTCATTAGGTTTCATTGAGGAAAAATCATAAAGTGTTCTCCTCATTAGTTAGTTCAAGGTTAGAATATGGCAATGTCTTTTTATAATTCCTCATTTTCGTACAATTTACAATAGCGTACGAAGATGATGGATGGTGATCATCCGCCCAAACATACCCTAAAATACGGAACTCATACCAACTAACAAAAAATCAAACACAATGATATACAATTACATGTACACCGGCTTCAGAATGTATCTTAACGAATTAGAATTGTTCAATACCAAAAATACGTCACGGAACTTATTTCGCTCAAACCTCAACATCTTTTGAGCATAATTTTTTGACGCATTTATACTGATTGTATTCTAAACTATAGACATAGAAGAAGATATCCGGACAAAAAAATAAACTTCACATTGAAACTTTTAGAGAAATGCCATTTGGAAAAGTGACCTGAATTATTGGTGAAAAAATGCGTTACGTCAGTCACGACAAATTACACCATTTTTACAGCCAAAATTCAGTAATTTTTTTTCAATTAAATCACTGATTTTAATTAAGCTTAAGCTAAATAATTTTTCCAAAAAAAAATTATAGCTCTATGTTCAACAGTTCACGAGATAGAATAATTTGAATGTTGTAAAAACTCTGCGAATGTTACGTATGTCACGAAAGACATTGCCATATGCAAGTTTAATTTGAAATCCTTTTTGTGAAGTTCCAATTTGCAAAAATATGAACTTTGATTATCCTTCCTCCGCTTTGATGAATAATAATACATATTGTACATGTACGAATTATTCTCTTAATGAACCTAACGGGTGATTTTATTGGTGTTTGGTTTTTAAGTGTATAATTTTTGACAAATCCCTTCGTGACATGTGTCAAAGTTAAACGTGCTCATTTAGCATTGTCATTTCATGAAGGAAAGAGTTACATCCGAACAGCGCTTAAAAATTATTGAACATGTCGCTTATTCATGCCGCCTATTTTCCTGTTGATTTATATTCCTATATGTTAGATTTTTTTAGTTACACGCTGAAAAAACAATATTTTTGTTATTTGTATGCAAATATAACGTGTTTGTAGCTTGCCTCAAATATAGTATACTTGTGTCCAAACACATTGTGTTTTATAGTCAATATGACATATTTGAGATACAATTGTTAATAGGTTATAATATATATTTATACTTGGGTTTTTTTTGTTGAAAACTGCTGAAAACAAAAACGTGACAGACAACATAGAAACAAAAAAGCAGTAGTTCTTCAATTCATGAAAACCATGCTTGCAAACATATACATGTTTTCTGAAACATGTTGCAGGAGCAATTTTTTTTTCAGCGTGTGGAAACATCGGGTGTTATTTTGATATATCGTTGACACGATAACAACACTCTTGTTAATGGAAACGTTATATAATAGCAACAACTCAGCATTTTTTTTGCTTTGCTGGCATGATTTTCAGCAAAATAAAAAATTTAGTTTTGAAATACAAGGTGGCACAACAATTGAGCTGCAATATGAAATTCAAATGACTTTGTTTTTTTTAATCAATGAATTTTATGTATATTTTTATTGTATAGAAAACTAAATTTTATTTTACATAACTAATTGGTTTTGAAGATATGCGACACCTGTTCCAAAAATTATTCATTACGGCCTGAAGGGTTGAAGTCGGGATCGCCTCAATTATTGATTTAATGTGCTGCTCCAATTCAGTCAAATTCCTTTGGGGCCAGCGAAAAGTAGAGTTTCTGGATACTAATTTGATTGGGCATTTTCGTTGGCGGTCCGCCATAAGCCGTCTGGTCTGGCTACGTGTGCAATTGCTGCGTATTGCTGGAACCAAATACGTCTTCGGCGCAGTTCTGGGTAAAAAAAAACTCCTTCAACATCTAATAATGGTCCCCACTGACAGTTACTTGTAGTTTTCGCAGGCGAATGCAGCATTAAAGAAAAGTTGGGTTTTGCTTGAAATCATTTCAAAAAATCATCTTTTGTTCATATTTTTATACCCTCACAATAGTTAAATTTTTTAAATATTTTTCGAAATTTTTTTTCCCAAAATAAAAAATAACAAATCGCCCTTTATTACAAGGACTTTAAACAACTTTAACCGTATATCTAATTGTAACTTGGATTTTTCTTACACATTAGACAAATTTGCTACTACTTTAAGTTTAATTTATTTCTAGTATTAAATAATTGTCTGTAAGGAGTATTTTATTGCCATACCCGGCGTTTACACGAGACAGTTTTGCGGAAATAATAGCAAAACAATCACACTATTTTTTACAAATATACTCACACTTCTCTCATTGGCTTCATCACTCCCAGTAAACCGAATGTTCAGAAATCGTTGAGAAATCTTTACGACAGTCGGCAAAATCTTAAGTATCGGAACCGAAATCGGAATAAAATCGTGACAAAAAACGTATGGAGTGGTTGACGTCTGAACGAAGCATCTGAGGGAAAACTGGTGATATGTACGACACGTCGTACCGATGTCTGAGCGATTTCAGAATAGAAGTCATGGGGAATTCTGACCAATGTCTGTAGTGATGTCTAAATATTTGTGGATGTTTCTGTCAACGCGTCGTTCCGATTTCTCACCGACTCGGATGTGATTTCTGACCGACTGCTGACGTGAACTATTGCGCTAACGCCATTTTTATTGTGCTATTTGATTTTTTTTTAATATTTCAATAAAATATTTATTAAATAAAAAATTAAATAAAATGCAATGCAAGGAAATTTGAAGACTACAAGTAAAAAAAATTAAGTTTCCATTTTGTAACTAATAGTAAATGTTTCCGAAAATAGAAAAATAATCTGAGCCTCCTTATTAACTATTTGCTGAATGCTTGACGTGACATTATTGTAACTTGAAAATTCGTTCTATTCACTGTCTTTAATGTTCACTTCACGAAATAAACAAATAAAAATTATAAAAAACCCCGTTTGTCACAAAACAGACTTCACACCACAAATGTATAAAGGGCGAGTTTCACACTCGTCATTTAAAAGCTGAATTTAAAAGCTTACAGAAAATTTTCATTTTAAATTACATTTAAATGAAAAACTTCAGGCATATAAAATACATTTAAATGAAGAATTTTCAACTGTGAAAATGGCCATAAGACAACTAACAAAGACAACATAATCAACAGACGAAAAACTAAAAGCAAATCAAGAAAAAAAACGAACAGTTAGAATTCGTTCCTTCGATACAGCGTTCAGAAATCGGTCCGAGTTTTTACAGACATGGCGTAACAATTCAATAACGGGAACAACCGAAACAAGAATAAAAAAATCAAAACGTAGGTGAAGCATAGCGTTCAGAAATCGTCCCGAGTTCATACAGACATGGCGGAGTAGCGATACTATAACGGTAACAATCAAAACAAGAATATACAGAAATCGCTCCGAGTTGGTATAGACATGTCGGAACAAACGGTAATTAGGCAAAATTAAAAAGGCAAAAAATCCCTCCGGCACTGAGTTCCGAAATAGTTAAGATCTGTCAGAGAAATATAAACAAATCTTCCTTTCGACTAACCATGCAGATTTCTGTACGATGTCGGTAAGAATTTTCTGAAGAGTTCAGACAATATTCAGACTTGTCGGATATCAGCCAATGTCGGATCATTTGGTAAGGTGGCTGTCTGTCTCAGTTTTTGTCGAAGACAGTAAATTCGGCAAATTATTTGATGTAAGCGGTCAATTCGGGCTGTCTCAGTTTTGTCGAAGACAGTAAATTCGGCAAATGATTTGATGTAAGCGGTCAATTCGCTGAAGTTTCGTTATAATTTGCGAAAAAACGGAAACAGAATCGAGAAAGACAATACAATTTGGAAATACATATTTTTATTTGGATATTTTCAGATCACACGAAACGGCACTAACGGTGTTTGCGTAAAAGTGTATTGTCTTTATAATTCTCGGGACGCCGACGTTATACAAACATTTTTCTCTTCTTTGACAACTAATACATATTCTCAATTGTCTTGTCTCGTGTAAACGCAGGGATGGACTGATACACTGTGTGTAATTTTTTAAGTCATGGCAAAATAACCATATACGGACACCACTACGTGATAAAAGACTAAAAAAAAAAAGACCCGTGTTTCCCAATTTTTCCCAAAGTCAGGCACTTTCTTTTTTATGGGCCGCCAAAGATTTGGGGCCTCGGTATCATTTTCGTAAAACTGTGATCATTTTCTCAGGCTCATATCTTGCAAACCGTTCAGAATTTCGATTTACTCTCTGAGGCAAAGTTGTAGTCATAAAGAACAAAAATTGCGAACATATAAAATCAAAAAAACTTCACCTTCCAGATCAAAATCGCAAAAAACTTAAAAAAATTCGATTTTTTTTTTACGTTTTTTCCCGTGTTCAGGTCCATAGGTAGCAAACCGTTCAAAATTCAAGGAAACAATCAACTACAAAAATTTACCTATGATCTCAATAAACAAATTTCTAGAACATATAAACTTCCTGGGAATTATTCTTAACACCGTTTTTTAATTTCATTTGTTTTTTATTTACTTCAACATTGAGATACTATGCTATCTATTACAAAAATATTAAAAAAAAGTATTCGTATTATGTTTATAATGTTGATGGCCCTGGACTTGCAAATCGAGCTCTCTTAAGTTGTGGATCCAAATCGTCGTCCGAATCTGACTCTGATTCAGCAATTATGGTGTCCACAGGCACGTTGCTTCCAGACTGCCGTCCATCATCAGCTCTTTCTTCTTCAAATATTTCATTAACATCATACTGGGTGATCTTGTGACTCCACCAACATACCTCTGCAAGCAATGCGTCGAGGTTTTTGCCTTTGTACCGTTTTTCCATGGGCATTGTGGTTTGGTGAAACCGTTCTCCTTGCTCATCGGATTCGGTAGGGAGTTGTTTGATAAAATCGTCAAAATGAAAATGAAGAAAATGCAGCTTTAATGTCATCGATGCGCCGATTATCTCAAAATAATGCAGCATTTGTTTCACCCATTCTCTTGCTTCCGGTTCCGCGTCTCGATCCCCTCCCAAGACTCTGGTGCATACACGCTGAAGGTAAATCCATGCCATTGAATGATTTTTCATCAAGCGATGAATCAAAGTTGCTCTTGAATAGCTTTCTAATGTCAGGGCCATTAAGTACGCCTGTTAAATGAAAACAAAAAATAAAGACAGAAAAGAAAACATTAACATAGTGTAAATAGTACAATTAGGTGAACAAAAATTCGTTTTAAATTTACTACAATACCTTTTTTAATTTTGTCATCGCTACGCTTTGGGAAAACGCTTTTCACATAGTCGAATGCGTTTGGACAATTTACAACGGCCACTTCGATGAATTTTTTAACAATTCCCAATTTTATGTGGAGCGGTGGCATCAAGATGTCTTGAGTATTGTCAATTAAAGGTGCATTCTTCAGTCTATGTTGTTGTATTTGTTCATCCACACTTCCTCTTGGCCTCCACGAGTTACATTGGAATTGATTCAGAGGTGAGCGTGAATCACAATTACAATGAAATCAAAAGAATTTTGGGAAGCCGCCCTTATCGATGATCCCTTGCAAAATGTTGATGACCTTCAAATCACAGCAAATCTTCCATTTATTTTCGTAATATTTGATTTTTTCCATTATATCTTTCAATGTTTCATAGCTTTCTTTCATGTTGATACCCATTGCTAGCGGAATGGAAGGTTTTCGGTTCGACACATGCAACAAGACTGCTTTCAAGCTTGAAACAGAACCATCAATAAATGATCTCCACTCAAAGCTTTTATATCGTTGCAGTAAGCGAACGAATTGTCATCATTTAGAGTGTAGAGCATCTGAAATTCAGCTTGTCGTTTGCGGTACGCCGTAGAGTTAACATTAGCATGTGTGAGTTTTCTTTGCTTTAAAAAAGCTGTCAAAAATATTGCAAGTCGCTGCGATAATCCCAATATGGCCACAATGAAATCCATTTCCATTTGTGTTATTAGTTGTGGTCCATCTCTTCCCTGTTGGGGCTCATAATCGGTATCAAATGGATCTTCATAAGTAACACCACTTGCTGTACTCATTGCTGTAAATTCTGTAGTACGATCTGGAGTTGGCGGCCTTGGTGATACAAAATTTTCAGGTGCAAGCACTGGTAGTGTGGCTGTTGCAGTTGCTTTATAAATTTTGTTCTTCTCAGAATGTCGATTTAGACGACATGTGTAATTTACGCATGCATAGCAACTGGTTGCATCATGATCACCTGGGCGATTAATCCAGTTTACCGGCTTACAATACTTCATAGTACCTCTGCCTCCACTCAACCATGCCATGAGATTGTTATAACATTGGCGACACACTGTATTAGGTGTGTAATTTTCACCGGTCAAGTCCACTTCGTCGAAAAACTCTTTTGAATTCACTAGTTAAAAGATTCTTCCTTCTGAAATCTTGTAGATGTTTTTTTTCTGGTTTGATGACCGCAAACGTAGCAAAATAAATCAATATTTTCACACTGCATATTGAAATTGTCAGTTGCCAATGTTGTGTGCGAATTATACTGTAGCACTTTCACTTTTTTTACTTTCACTTTCACTTTATAACTTTCACCGCTGAGCTCTCGTTGACGTCGCGCTGTGTAATGCATCGATGTGAGCGTCGTGTCGCTTTTATATTGTGTGCTGCGTTCCTTGTTGCGTGTGCTGAGCTTACTGCATTGCCTGTGCTGCTGCTGTCGGTGCATGATCGCGTGATACCTAAGCGCTACCTAAACGGTGTTAACCCTTGGACAAACACATGGTTCTGGCCAGGCATATTTAATTTTTTGCTACCTATGGACCTGAACAGGAGAAAAAGGTAAAAAAATGAAATTAAAAAATTTTCGGCAAATTTTTCACTTTTGCGTGCTACCTAAACAGTGTTAAGAATCATCTCTAGGAAGTTTATATGTTCTAGAAATTTGTTTATTGAGATCTTAGGTAAATTTTTGTAGTTGATTGTTTCCTTGAATTTTGAACGGTTTGCTACCTATGGACCTGAACACGGGAAAAAGGTAAAAAAAATCGAATTTTTTTAAGTTTTTTGCGATTTTGATCTGGAAGGTGAAGTTTTTTTGATTTTATATGTTCGCAAAAAGAACAAAAATTGCGAACATATAAAATCAAAAAAACTTCACCTTCCAGATCAAAATCGCAAAAAACTTAAAAAAATTCGATTTTTTTTTACCTTTTTTCCCGTGTTCAGGTCCATAGGTAGCAAACCGTTCAAAATTCAAGGAAACAATCAACTACAAAAATTTACCTATGATCTCAATAAACAAATTTCTAGAACATATAAACTTCCTGGGAATTATTCGGGTCTTTTTTTTAGTCTTTTATCACGTAGTGGTGTCCGTATATGGTTATTTTTTTTCGTGTTGCACTGTGATATTAATTAAAAATAAATTTAATAAAAGAGACGAAGTTTATCAACGTTTTTGGTATCAAAAAATCATTTGATTTGGTTTACATGGACGCCAATATAGCATTTGCTGTGTACTGTAAGTAAATGCGCCAGATAATACTTACTTAGAGGGCTACAGACAATTTAGCAGGGGTAGGGGATAAGGTCCAATCTGGGATGCAACATTGGGTTTTAGTCTTTCGCAAATTACGCCCAAAATGACCTAGTATGCAATGGACAAAAGTCTTGTTCCACGAGTGATTATGGCGATTTAGTTGGCAAAGCCAATTAGATATCCTTTTCACAAAAACCATCATAAGACAGTTGTCTTATGATGTCTTACAGGTATTAGTTCTGTCAACTCATTGTATGAAACTGTAAACTTCTATCATTAACAAATACAAAATGAGACAGATATCACGTCACATATAATACCCCTATTGTCTGTAGACAACTATATTAATAATAGAATTAAGTATGTTTATTGTTTATTTATGAACTCAGTTTCAACATTATTGTTATTTTATATTTTTTTGTCTATTTATTTTCGAACTAACCAAAGAAACCCACTGTCCACCTATAGGCGATCGGGCATATTTATTTTATGTCTACATTATGATGCACGCAGCCAACAAAGTTGTTTTCTCTCTCTCTTGTTAACTTTTTTTTATATTTTACTTTTTTAAACTATCTACGTTTTTAAACCCGCTAAAGACCACAAATGTTTATTTATAACGCACGATTGTTTTTTCTCTTGCAGAAATATTAATTAGTACAATAAACATACATCGGAAATCTTTATCAGATAGAGAAGAATTATCTTCAGCTACGAGTACGATATAGCAGACTGGGAGGGGCATTTGTCGAAAATATAAACTCAAGTATTTATATTTATGTTTTTATAATATATATTTCTAAAGAAACGTGGATTTTGTATACATATTTACAATCATGTGCATAATAATAAGTACATTTGAATTGATTTTTCCTTTCCGAGCTGGGTAGAAAATTTAACCAAGTGGGCAGTTGCGAATTATCGAATTGTCCTTTTTAACGCTGTTTTGAGACGTTTACACGTTAGCAAAACAATGTTCTTTATAAATTTTACAACAGTTTTCTTTGTTTTATTCGTGCAGTACAACTCAACACTATTGCCGATTATGCGTACCGTCTAATCTGAGATTGACCCCAATTTTCACCGCACATCAGCAATTTATACAAGTTTAGCCCCCAATCCGCGACATCAGCAGATTCGCGAACCATCTGGTAGTAGCATTGCCTCTTCTCGAGTTTTCTCGAGCATTCGACACTGACTTAATCTGATCTCGACTGGCCGTGACTTTCCTGCTATAACATCAACCATTTTTTTATTGACAAATATTTACTTTTACAATTTGTCTTTTTTTTGGCTTGTCTGCAGGTGAGTAGGTGAGTGTGGTGAGTAGGTACATAGATAAATAAAAACCATAGATGATTCATTTGCTTAATCACCATATTCACCAGAGGGCACATGCTGTTTCCGTACGACCATTTTTCACTCGGATGCGACGAAAAAGCAATCAAACATAATTTTTATGTCGATTCTTTTGTTTAAATTTGAAGATAAAATATAAATAATTGAAAACCATATCGCTTTTGATATTTGTTCACAATACAAAAAGGAAAAAAGGATGGTTATATAGTTTTGTTTCCAGGGAAATTTGCCCATATCCACCACTCCTTCGCCATCTAGAAAATTCCCCTTTACTTTCAAATCTACCATTTATCTATGGTAGGTATGAGGTAGTTTTCCGTTTTGTAAATATTGCATACTTTTAGGTGAACTTAATCAAGTTGCGCTACACACCACAAACTTCGCCGACATATAAGCTCTGTTCCCGTACGTTCTACAATTTACTAGTTTACGACTCTTACCTGGCGTTTCATTTATTTTTAAACACAAAACAATAAAAGCGAATACAACATTTTTAAAAGCAGTAAACACAATACTATAATATTATTTTTTCACACGTCCAAACAAATTCCAGAAGAGCCGCACAAATATACGACGCATAGAGAAAAAAATAAACCGAAGTCGCCAGACGCTCTCGTTCTTACTTCGTTTAGACGATAGAGATTTTTTTCGTCGTCATCTGAAGCGTGTTTGGTTCTGTTTGAACTCTAATACGGCATTTACACCGACCAAGATTAGTGCATTTTGCAATGGTTAACTCCGTTAACCAGCGTTAAATCAGAAGATTACTCATACACTTTTAATCTGTAGAAACTGAAGTTTTATTTTTAACCTCATTATAAACTAGTGTACATTTTGATGCAACACTGTTAGCTACTAAAAAAATGCAACCATAATAAAACCATACACAACAAATCAACTGTTTGACAAATGGGCAAAAACGATGTACAAGTAGACAGTCAAAATTTCTCTTCACTCAAATGCCAACAAACAAAACGAGTGAAACCCTAGTACTTCTCTACTCTCTCTCTTACTCTCTTCATTGAGTATTTCAATACACCAGCAGCTTTTTATAGTGTTATTGTATATAACTATACAAAATCCAACCATGTTCGATTACATAAACTATGCAAAAAGTATGAAATAAGCTAGATATGACTCGAGAGAGAACTGCGTTTGAGTGAACTCCTAAAACTTTTTAGTTCTCTTTTACCAGGGTTGCCAACTTGCGCATATCTTCTGGTCGTCTAATTGTAAATCGTCTTTGAAATGGACAAAGACGATCTAGAATTAGACAACCAGAAGATGTGCGCAATTTGGCAACCCTGGTAAAACAGAACCAAAAAGTGCCAGATATTCACTCAAACACATTTCTCTCACGCGTCATATCTTGATTATTTCATACTTTTTGCATAGTTTATGAAATTTTTTTCAATACGGTTGGAATTTGTATAGTTATATACAATAACACTATCAAAAAGCCGCTTGTGTATTCAAATATTCAATGAAGAGAGTAAGAGAGAGGGCAGATAAGTGCTAGGGTTTCACTCGTTTTGTTTGTTGGCATTTGAGTGAAGAGGCATTTTGACTGTCTATTTGTACATCGTTTTTGAAATGGAAGCTGATCGAAAATTTTGCGACGCGTCGCCGCCACCAAAACTTTTTTTAGGCTCACGCCGCCGCTAATAGAAATGTCTCTTATTGGTTTAAACTGAGAGCAGATTTTATCAACTGTAAAGGATCAGTTATTTCAAAAACATTCCAAATTTGTACAAAACTGGCAAAACCAATATCCGCCAAATGAATTGTTCTGTTGTGCCGGTGTCTTTGATAATTTTGTGCGGCCTAAGCACGGAGTTGCCAACTGAAATTAAAGTTTTGAAGTTTTGAAATGTGAATTTAATCTCAAATAGAGTGGTGTAATCGGCAAAGATTAGACAACAAGGTTATCGCTAACCTGGCCGCTGTAAATGGTGGTGTAAATTGCGTTATAAGAATGCGCTTTTTAATTTTAGTGTATTTTTTGCAAGTGGCAACTCTGAAATTTAGCAGCTGTCACATATTTTTAATCCGATTATTAAAAATGTAGCGCTTTAAGAAAGAACAACGCGTTATAATTGTAAAAACTTATTACACAAATTTGGAAAGTTATGCTGAGACCACTCGCAAACTTCGAAGAATTTTCACTCGAGAAGTAGCATCTAATATGTCAGCCATTCGAAGAGTGCTCAAAAAATTTGAAGAAACTGTGTCGGTTATGGACAGTAAGACTCCTGTGCGTCAACATAGCGGTCTGTGCCTTGTAAACATTGCTGCTGTAAACGAGTGTCGCCGGAAACCCAAAAACATCAATTCGTTCTCAACAACTTCAAATTTCACGAAGCTTTACGCAGCGAATTTTGTCAACAGACCTCCACCTTCATGCGTACAAAATTCAGCTTACTCAGGAGCTCAAACCAGCAGAACATGGAAAGCGCCGGCAATTCGTTCAATGGATACTGGAGCAAAGTGAAGTCAATGCCAATTTTTGAGAAAAGTAATTTTCTCCGATGAAGCGCATTTCCATCTGAACAATTTCGTGAATACACAAAATTGTCGAATTTGGGGCTCAAAAAATCCTTATGCAATCCATGAGAAACAAATGCACCCACAACGAGCAACTGTGTGGTGTGGATTTTGGTAAGGCGGCGTCAAAGACGATTTACAATTAGACGACCAGAAGATGTGCGCAACTTGGCAACCCTGGTAAAAGAGAACCAAAAAGTACTAGGAGTTCACTCAAACGCATTTGTCTCTCGCGTCATATCTTGCTTATTTCATACTTTTTACATAGTTTATGTAATTTTACTTCAACATGGTTGGAATTTGTGTAGTTATATACAATAACACTATCAAAAAGCTGCTCGTGGATTGAAATATTCAATGAAGAGAGTAAGAGAGAGAGTAGAGAAGTACTAGGGTTTCACTCGTTTTGTTTGCGGCGTGACGTGATGGGGCCTTACTTTTTTCAAGATAAGACCGAAATTGTAGTCACTGTGAGCGGCATTCGTTACAGGAACATGATAACGGAGTTATTGTGACCTCCACTGGACGGCACGGATCTGGACGACATGCGGTTTCAGCAAGACGGCGCCACCTGCCGCACCGCGCTTGAAACAATCGATTTTTTGCTGCAACGATTTCCGGAACAAATTTAAAAAATTTCCGGAACAAATTTTTAAAAAAAAATCCCATGAAGCGCTTTCTAGTTTTATACTCACTGATTGGGACCTACGCTTTTACACCGGTTCCGAACGGTATTTGGAGAATCTTTTTCATGGCTAAATACTCGAAAGTGTTGCCGTCACTATGCGAGGTGACCGCCGTCGAAAAAAATTTAAGGTGGTCTGAGCAGGGATCGAACGCTGGATCTCATGTACAAGAGGGACGCACACTACCATTGCACCACCGACGGGAATAAATTATCTGAAGAAATTCTGATGTCAAATGGTCACCAAGATACGCCATCGAACGCCGTGCGAATTCTTTTTTTGGGGTTTTGTGAAATCGCGGGTTGATGCGAATAAACCATAAACAATTCCTGACCTCAAATCCGAGATCAAACACGTCATCGGTGAGATACAATCACATCGCTGTGAAAAAGTCATGGAAAATTTGATGAAAAGAGTAATAGTCTGTGATCAGAGCCGTGGGGTACATTTGACGGATATTTTATTCCATACTTAATCGAAACATATCTTCTTGACAACCCAATAAAATAATTCACAACTATTTCAAATAATACGTGTTTTTATTTTAAAATGTAAAAGTGAATTCTTACTGAGACACCCTTATGTATAATTGTTGTACACGCTGAAAAATATCGGCCCCAGCAACATATTGCAGGAACCATGTACATTGTTTTCGCGAATTGAAGATCTGATGCTTTGTTTCTTTATGGTGACAGACAGTAGTTTTTTCGGTAGTTTTCAACAAACAAACACACATTTGGGTCACAAATACATATACTATTATATGTATATTATTATTAATCATTGTGCCTGCAACATGTTATATTGAATACCAAACACAATGTGTTTGGACACAAGTATATTATATTTGCGATAAGCTACAAACACGTTATATTTGCATCCAAAACACATAACAAGACAAACTTTTCAGTGTGTATATTTAAGTGTTCATTATGAAAGAGACCATATGAAAGTAAAATTCAAAAAAAATGCTTAGTTCTAGGGTTAAACGCTGCTAAAAATTAAAGTTTTAAACTTCCGTTATAGGAAGTCTGTTTCAATTTTGCTCGTCACTGTACATGTTAATTAAGCTAAACATGTAAAGCTTTTATTTTGTTTATAAAACTTTTAAATGTTAGTTTTTCTTTCACTGATGTGTTACAATCTTTCGATATAAAATTACATTTTATTTGGACCCTGCTTTTGTTTCACCGCCGCTTCTAAATGGGTTAAAACGTTTCTTGGCGCATATATTACGATTAGACAAACGTAAAGCCAAAGCGTCGACGGTATAATATATTATATCTTGTAAATGCCACATGCAACATAGACTCGTATCGTAAAGAAAATGTTAATTAATTGTTTTGTGTAAAAAAAAAGAACGTTGGCTAAGCGGTTTCTGTTTGTAGCTGCAACTATTTAAAGTTCTAAACGCGAACGCGTACTGAATTTCCATTCTGAACCGATAAACCAGTATAGAGAGTTTTGGGATACGACGGAAAAGCGGCGGCAGACAACGGCAATAGCCTGCGGTGATTTGGCATAAGGTAGTAAGTAGTCCAAGTACAAAACACGATACGAAACTTCAAATCCAATGGCAACGGCATCGGAAACACAAATTTCCGCATTTTTAGTAATGGAACACGAACATAAAAACAGTAGTTGTTGTTGTGATTGGAGCCAACAACATTATGTGAAAACTTCTGAGCCAAGTTTGTTGCAATTTCCAAACGACAACTAACCAACAACAACAGGAATGCGATTTTTAAATTCTAAACATTTTATTTTAACATAAAACGTGCTGATACGCATGCGCCGCGCCGCGCTGCTTTCTGTTGTAATCGTGCATTATTGAAATGTTTATCCGTCTTTATCGCCGCCACATAATCTCCAGTGAGAATTGTGGTTGAGATTTCCAGACACAGGTGGAGGTGGTTTTTTTTCGCGCTACAGCTAATGCCGCAACTGCTGAAGTAGAGGAATGCGTCTCATGGAGTTTAGTAAATTCCGAATCGGTATTTTCCGTAGGGGCAGAATACAAACAAAAAACTTGTGATCTTACATAAACTCAGGTACAAATTAGAACCGTATTTGGTATAGAAGTGCAAGCATGTTCGATGTTGCCCACCAGTGAACATGGACTTGAGTCCAAAAAGAAGCAAAAACCACCCAGCAACTTGGCCGATGGTGTGGCAGAGCCAGCTAACACATCGCACTATGGTCTCATCGGAGATCGTGGTCCCCAACACCAACAGCAGCAGCACCAACAACTTTATGTTGTTCTTTATTTAGAGTTGTTTTTTAATTAATCGCAAGCGAACAAGTTGTCAATTTAGTTGTAACCGATAAAATTATTCGACGGTGTTCAATTGCATTCAAACAAATGCACAATAGAATCAAGTTTATTTGTCTGTCTGTCTCACCGGCAGTCGTTCGCCTGTCTGACTGACTGACTGTCTATCCATCTCGTGGTTTTGGGGGTTTTGGAGTTGCTGTTGGTGTTGCTGTTGCAACCTAGGTGTGTTGCACGCATTTTTCCATAGACTCGTTCAAACGTTGTACATAGTTTTATATGTCATGGCATCTCAATTTCTTGTGGCGTGAAAGAACTGCCGCTGTGCGTTGTTTTTTTTTATCCTGTGTCTACATTTATGTATTCCAGCTGTCAGATACCCCTTGCATTCGTACGTAATGCATTGGAAATTGGCTGGTTTTCTAATTCGGAAGCGGGTTTATTTTTAGATTGCAGGCGACTGTATCTCATTATAACCAAATGTCAAGATATGTGCAGAGATATGATCATTTAAGTGGAATATAATGTTTTAACCGGCAGTCGATCTACGCAGTGGCAGCTCTGAGTTGTTGCAGCCAGCGATCTTAACTCAGCTCCCTCCATGTAATAACCATATATCCACTTAAATTGATGGATTTGATTTTATGAGTCATGTAAGAGAATGTTAACGGACGTTGTTAATTTGAAAATTGCACATTTGTAGTCTTTGGACAAATTATGAGTTTTCTGCCAATTTCGACAAGGAAACTCAATCGTCAACAAATGTTCGATTAAAAGATATGGGTATGATATTTAATTTCCTGTGGGTTACACAATTTAATGTTAATCACTGGCTACCTTACACATGCAACAGATATTACCAAGTAAATTAACTAATTGATTAATAATTTTGCTATAAATTTGACCACTTTCTCTTATATTGCCGAACCATCAAAAATTGCATGAGGTGTCAGGGGACACCCGGTTGAAACGAAGTTCCTTTCGCTATATATTATGTACTAGTTAGTACCAACGCGCCCGTTGAAAAATACTATAATTTAAATGGATCTTTAAGAAACGATACTTTTAATAAGCAATGATTTATCCGACCTTTTGTATTATATTTAAAAATTAAATTGTTCGAGCATTTGGTCGTGTTTTTAATTAATTTTATTCTTCGATATTTCTCTACCCTTTGGGTAGCGTCGTCAGAAAGATAAACACAATTATTAATAAGAAACGAAAAGGAAAAGACCTTTATTTTCCCGAAAAATCCCTTTTTTCAAGAGATGTACTTGTTTTTCAATAAATGTTATATATTGAAGAAAAGGTATTATTTTCAAGAAGAAGTACTTTCTGTAAGAAAAAACCATAACAGTATGAATTTATCTTTCAAAGAAGTACGTTTTTTAAGAACAGGCAGTTTTTTAAGGAAGTGGTACTCTTTCTAGGAAAAGGTTATTTTTTTAAGAAAATGTTCTTATTTTCAGAAAGGCTACTTATCCCAAGAAAATAAAAGAAAAGGTATTATTTTATTTTTGTGGCCGTCATGGAAATGGTAGTGTGCGCGGCTCTTGTGCATGACGACGTGGGTTCGATCCCTACTCTGTCCACCTTAAATTTCTTTCGACGGCGGTCACCTCGCTTAGTGACGGCGACACTATCGAGTATTTAGCCATGAAAAAGCTTTTCAAAATACCGTTCGGAACCAGTGTAAAACTGTAGGCGCCAATCAGTGAGTGTAGAACTAGAACACGCACAGCTCACTGGTTGTGAGTAGCTGTCCCTAATCCCTTCAAGGAATGTAATGGGAAACCATTACTTTATTTTTAAGAAAAGGATTTTCTGTGAGAAAAGGTACTTTTTTGAAGAATATGTTTTTTTTTTAAATGGGATTTTTTTAAAAACTGGGATTTTTTTTAGAATTGGTCTTTTTTCAAGAATAGGTACATTTTTAACAGTAGGTACAGAAAAAAGAAAAGTTATTTTGTTTCACAAAAAAGGTACTCTTTAAAGAAAAAGTAGTAGAAAAGTAGTAGTAAGAAAAGGCAATTTGTTGTAAGAAAATGTACATTTTTAAGAAAAGTTACTTATTTAAAAAAAAATTAACAAAAGGTACTTTTTGTAAGAAAATTTACTTTTTTGAGTAAAGGTGCTTCTTTAAGATAAGGTATTTTTTGAGAAAGGGTACTTTGTTTAAGCATATGAATAGATAATTTTTTTTGAGAAAATTTACTTTTTTTAAGAAAATGCACTTAATTGAGAAACTGTCATTTTTTTAAATTTCTTTCACTTTAATTTTTCTAAATTTACTTTTTATTGGGATCAAAACTACAATCCATACATATTTTAGTCTAGACACAAACCAAAACAAAAGTACCCAATATAGTTGATAATACTGGGATGTAGCATAATAGTAAATAATAATAATTTTCAAGAATTGAAAAGGAATCAGCGAAGATGGGTCTTTCTTTTAATGAGGGCAAGACAAAATTGATGGTGTCAACGACAAGAGAAACCTCTCGACTTGGTCCGCACTTGAACGTTGACAACCGATTTAATTTTGAAGTGGTCGTCGGTGGTGCAATGGCTAGTGTGCGCGGCTCTTTTACATGAGAACGTGGGTTCGATCCCTGCTCAGACCACCTTACATTTCTTTCTACGACGGTCACCTCGCTTAGTGATGGCGACACTATCGAGTACTTAGCCATGAAAATGCTTCTCAAAATACCGTTCGGAACCGGTGTAAAACTGTAGGTCCCAATCAGTGAGTATAAAACTAGAAAGCGCACATCTCTCTGATTGTGAGAAGCTCTCCCCAATCACTTCATGGGATGTTAAGGGACACCATTTTTATTTTTTTTTAGATGAATTTGTCTACCTTGGATCCGTCGTGAACTAGGACAACAACGTCAGCCTGGAGATAGATAGGAGAATTGTGCTTGTAAATAGATTTTATTTTGGTCTCAGCAAGCAGTTTAGGAGCAAAGCTCTCTCTCGACGGACAAAACTCCAGCTATATCAGACTCTCATTTTACCTGTCTTGACATAAGGCTCCGAAACTTGGGCCATATCGCAAGCGGATGAATAACACCTGGGAGTTTTCGAGACAAAAATTCTCCGTAGAATATATGGTCCTGTTAGAGAAAACGGCGAGTACTGACGTCGATGGAACGCAGAGCTATATAGCATATATTCTGACGTGGATATAGCTAGGCGAATCAAATTAGGCCAATTACGTTGGCCAGGCCATGTTTTCAGAATGAATGAAGATGAGCCAGCGCGAAAGGTTTTCGATAACGTACCCGATGGAAGCAGGAAAAGAGGAGGAAGACTCCGCTGGAATGGCCAGGCAGAAGAATCCCTCCGTATCCTTCGTGTTACCAACTGGCGAAAAAAGGCGAAGGATAGAGCCAGTTGGAAGAATATGTTGAAATTTGTTTAATTTGTTTGTTTAATTAATATGTGTAAGACCCCTGATCCCATGAGGTTGTAAAATAGTCATTAAAAGTAAAGCATAATAGTGTTAAAAAACAGTTGTTTAATTTTTTTTTCATTTAGCCCCCATCCCGCAACGAGCGATAAGGAACTTCATTCCAACAACATAATCGCCATGAATTCGTCGCCTGCATCTTGGTTTGCCGTAGACGCCATTTTGGCGTGTTTGAGTAAGAAACGGATTTGGAACGAGAAACACTCAAATTTTACGGCACGCTGATCCTCATTCATCTATCTTCATTGGTTTCAGAGATATAGGGTATTGTTTTGCCGTATAAGCCCGATGGTTATCAAATTTGTACAGTTGAACGAAACTTTGCACTCGTGTTTCTCAAAACGGATATTTGGAGTACCGTACACGGCAAATCAATATGCAGGCGACGGATTGTCGAAATATACCCATCCCTATTCTAACCTCCGTCACAATGCCTCACAAATGCGCACAGGTGATACAAATTGAAGGATTTTATTCCAAATATTATTGTGTTGATTTTGTTCATAGAGTAATGCCACATAGAGGCGCCATCTTTCTCGTCTGACGTTTCATTTCACATTCGTCGTGGTGCGGTCGGTGCGATAGAGAGTTATTTGACGTAAATTGATCTACACCAGGTGGCATTATAAAAATTGCTGACTTAAATTTGTCATGTCTTTATGGTTAAGAACTGTGAAATTGAAGCGTATTTTGGACTTTTTGTTGTTGTCGTTATTGTTAGTATTGATTGATTGCGAGAAGCTCTCCACAAACCCTTCAAGGGATGTTATGCGACACCATTTTTTTCATTGTTAGTACATATTTTTTTAGCACAAAAATGTTAACACACAAAACGAAATGTCGTTGCCGTTTTCTTGTTGGTTGGTTTGAACTAATGCCTCTATCTGGTATTATTAAAGTAATACTTTTCAACATGCAACGTTCATATGCAACCACGCCAAACTTCGTAAATTTACTGAGAGAAATCGTTACTCTAGATATGCATATGAATTACTCTATGATTTTATTTTGCACACATACAACTACATACTTGACACATTAATTTAATATTTCAGTAAACAAAATTAAACCCAAAACCGATGTGTTTTTTTATTTAAGGTGATATACATAGATTCCTTTACTTTAATATTTAATGTTTGTAACTTCCCAATAAGTTTGTTGCATTTCTTTTGCGCACTACTGTATATACTTATATTTTCATTATAATAAATTTTAATATTTACCAAATCATAGACTAAAGATACCTAGAGGGACAACTTTTCTCAGTAAATTTACGACATTAGGCATATGGACGTTGTATGTTGAAAATTATTGCTTTAATAATAGCAGATAGAGGCATTAGTTCAAAACTGCCAACAAGAAATCAACAACGGCATTTCGAGTTTGTGTGTTAAAATGTTTATATTAAATACAACACAAATGGATACTAACAATAAAAGATAACAAACCAGTCCAAAAAACGTTTAAATTTCCCAGTTCTCCACCAAAACGACATGACAAATTTAAGTCAACAGGTCTTGTAACTCCACCTGGTGTAAATCAATTTACGTCGAACATCTCCCTATCGCACCGATCTTACAACTAAGAGTGTGAAATGAAACGTCATATGAGACGGTGATTACCTCTAGTTATATTTACTCTATGGTTCAAATTTACAATTTCCTCTTTTTATATACTTTCCCATTTTAAGCGATTTAACCTAGTTGTGTGAACACAATATCAGAAGTCGGCCAAAAGAAATGGTTTGTGTCTTTGCTAGGTATATCCGAATTTTTCTTCGCGCACTTATATTTTTATAGTTTTATGAAAAACAAACGACTACATTTAGTAGGGTTGCCAAAGAATAGTTTACTTTTTGTTTTCACTACTGCCAACACTGATCTATAAGTTTTAGGTCAATTTCGAAGCGAGATGGCAGTCGCCAATATAAATAAAAGTAGTCAAAGCGAAACAAGATCTCTGAAGTGCTGAAGTAAATGAGTACAGACACTCAAAAGTGTGTTTTACTGGTTGGGGGGCCTTCTCCAAAGCAAATCTAAGCTCAGCTTACACCAAAAGTTCATTCAATTACCAACAATTGTAACTTTCAATTCGCCACTCGTTTAACGATATTAACAATTTTGTAAATATTCAAAGCTTAACGTATTATAAGCTTTTATTTTATTCGCTAAGGTAAAGCTTTCGTTTACAGCGAATTGGGTCTATAGATGAGGTGTATGAACAAAATACACCTATCCCTCGTTAATTTTTTTACACGATTTGGTCGGATACATTTACACGTTTAATTTAATCGATGTCTAGGTTTTTTATTACAAATGATTTTATTTGAAACAAAATGAATATTCCCCAAACTTTCCCAATTTTATACAGCACAACGCACAGTGGGACTAATTGCAAAAGAATTGATATATCAGAACTCCTAAACTATTGATCTGATTATTTTAGAATGTACAAGGTATTTGAGGGCGTTGAGTTAGGCTATCAGAATATGGTATTTAAATGCACTCTGTTTCAACGTACATTGTGCTACATGGTGGCAAAATAGACCACCTTGGTGAGGTTTAAACTTGAATGACCTGTAACTTCTAAACTTGAATCTACTAAGCAGTAGAAACAAAAAAAAAACATGGGGAGTTGTGAGTTGTATCTATAAAGCAAACCACAGACTTCTCATTCGTGAGCATGAGCTTAGTCGCTAACTTTGTATCTGACTGACTTGGACGACGACGTCGCATTTTTCCACTAATTGGAAATGAATTACAAATTAATTTTTCTAATTAATTTGAATTAATTCAAAATCAATGCAATTCATTTGATTTGGAACTGAATTGCAATTCATTTTGCCATTTCATTTGAATTGATCCAAATTTCATTCAATTCTTTTTTTTTGTGAAAAGAATTAATTCAAAATGTAGCAAATTCAGTGCACGATTGATTCGAGAATTAATTAAAAAAAAGAATGATTCGTTTACAGCTCTGCTTAGAACTGCTGGCTTCGGTGTCATCAGTGTCAGGTGGCCGCCACTAGATACATTTCTTGGCCATGGTAGTTTCAATTGTATATCATATACGCGTTCTCTGATCGCTTTCAGTCCATAAATTTATGTCTTTTCACTTTCCTCACAAATTTGTCGAACAAGCGGCAAATAAAGACACGTACAGTTCAAATCCTTTAGCATAGCCGAGTGTTCCATAATTAATTTACTGGACTAATTTCTTGCTCATAATTTCCTTCTTAGTTTCATAAATCGTGCAGCTCTTGGCCCATGGAGGACTCGTGTGTATTCATCGTGTCCATGTGCCTTTTCTGGTAGTAGAAGGCATCTAGAGCCAATAACTTCCATGCCGGCATCCATTTCGTTACGATAATTGCTTTACATGTTTGGCTTAACTAACATTTATGACAAAATAACATTAGAATGTTAACAATGAGTTTGTTTTGGATATTGCAGCTTAATTTTTATTTATTGACTATTTTACAACCTCATGAGGTCAGATATCATACACATATTAATTAAACAAACAAATTAAACAAATTTCAACATATTCCTCCAACTGGTTCAATCCTTCGCATTTTCTTGCTAGATGGTAACACCAAGGAGGTCTTTCTCGCCCTCTTTTCCTGCTTCCATCGGGTACTTTATCGAAACCCTTTCGCGCTGGCTCATCTTCATCCATTCTTATAATATGCCCTAGCCAAAGCAATTGGTCTAATGTGATTCGCCTAGCTATGTCCATGGTGTCGGAATATAGATGATATAGCTCTTGGTTCCCCGTTTCTTTAACAAGACCAAAATACCTCGAATCTATCTATCTTTCTCGAATACTCCCAGGTGCTTTTCATCCACTGGCGATATGACCCAAGTTTCGGAGCCATATGTCAGGACAGGTAAAATAAGAGTCTGATATAGCTGGAGTTTTCTTCGTCGAGAGAGGGCTTTGTTCCTAAACTGCTTGCTGAGACCAAAATATCATATATTTCCAAGCACAATTCTCCAGGCTGACGTTGTTGTCCTTGTTCACGGCGGATCCAAGGTAGACAAATTCATCTACAACTTCAAATTTGAATGGGTTGTCTATGTTCAAATGCGGACCAAGTTGAAAGGTTTTTCTAGTCGTTGACACCATAAATGTTGTCTTTCCCTCATTAACAGCAAGTTACTGCAGTAACCTCTCGCAAATTTCGGCCAATGATGTCTATGTCGTCAGCATACGCCAGCAACGTATGGTTTTTCGTGTTAATGGTCTTGTTCGTATTTACTGCAGCTTTTCTCATTGTTGTCTCCATTAAGATGTTGAAGAGATTGCACTAAAGTGTGTCGCCTTGTCTGCGTTGCAGCTTAATTGTTAATTACGTTCAAAAGTATTCAAGTTGAAAAACTACCTCACACCAACTCACCACGAATGTTTGATGATATTATAAGAACAGTCCGAATCAATCGAGAACAGAGGGTCTCTCACCAATAATCATTAAATTGCTATCGAACTTTCGAGAACACTCGCAAAAAGACGGTTCTGGAAACGGCTGAAGTAGTATAAATAGCGAATTTGTAGCGAAACTGATATAAATAAATAACTGGTTTCCCGTTACATCCCATGAAGGGATTAGGGAGAGTTTCTCACAACCAGTGAGCTGTGCGCGTTCTAGTTTTACACTCACTGATTGGGACCTACAGTTTTACACCGGTTCCGAACGTTATTTTTGAGAAGCTTTTTCATGGCAAAGTACTTGATAGTGTCGCCGTCACTAAACGAGGTGACCGCCGTCGAAAGAAATTTAAGGTGGTCAGAGTAGGGATCGAACCTACGTCCGTCCTCATACACTACCATTGATTGAAACTGATATCAGTCTCTTGTAAAATGGGTTAAGGTTCACATCGACGACACTAGTGTTATTGAGTATAATTATTGTAAAATGCTAAGTTTGTACGATAGAAGTAATTTAAAGAAAACTGTCGTAACGGGTGAATTTAATTTAATTCTACTTTTAAAGAAATACTAATAGACATTTTTTCAAAATTATGATTTTACTGGCAAGGCCCATCATTGATATTTATGAATGAAGCACAAAATCGTTCAAATGGCTTCCACCACTTGCTTTACAGTACCTCATTCGATCTATCCAATTTTCTACTACATTTTCGATTGTATGGGCGTCTATCTCGTGAACGACAGCGTCGGTTTCGTGTTTTAAGGCCTTTCATGGACGACGAGTGGATTTTCCGTTCCTCAAATACGACAACGTAGCCTCTGAGGTGAAAATGAGCGTCATTAGAAAGGAGGATTTTTCGGTAAAAATGCTCATCTTTGGAACTCAGAAGTTTGGAAGAAAGTTTTTAATATTTCCCAATTTTCTTCCAGCTTAAAGCGATCCATTTCGTAAATTTCTAACCTTCACCTAATAATCTATTACTTCATAAACGTCAAATTTAACATCTGCTTCAAAATAACGGGGATTCAAATTCCAAATTTTACATGGTGCACCCTCTAATTATCGTAGTTAGTAAAAGAACCTTGATTTATTAACGGGAAATAAAACAGCTTTAAGAAGGACAATTAGAAATTTCGTAACAATATCGTTCCGGAAATTCAATAACTTTCACCATATTAAATAAATTACTTGGAAGTACAAATAGAAAATGTTCTTCTTCTTCCTGCTGTCATTCATTACAAATGTTAAATTTGTTTACGTTTTTCATAAGTTATCGATAAACAGTCGACGTTGTCTAGGGACAATTTGAAAATTCCAAATTAGTGTCGATGTAATGTGGACTTTTGTGTGATGTCGACTACAACGACAACCGGAATAACGTATATTTTTGAGCTTTGATGCTTTTTTAGAAATAGGTTTGTTAATCAAATAAATTTTTACGTGATTTTAACTTCCTTTAGATTAACATTATTTTTCATTCAATCGATCCCTGCTCTGACCACTTTAAATTTCTTTCGACGCCGGTCACCTCGAAAAAGCTTACCAAAATACCGTTTGGAACCAGTGTAAAACTGTAGATCCCAATCAGTGATTGTAAAACTAAAACGCGCACAGCTCACTGATTATGAGAAGCTCTCCGTAATCTCTACATGGGATGTAAGGGGAAACCATTTATTTTTTTCATACAATGTAAAATTTTCAAAATCGTCTCCACGATTTTCTCAGCAACATATCTATTGTGTAAATCGAGGGATGGATGTACTCGTGCGCCGTATCTCGGCGATTCCACCACAATTGTCTGTCTGCCTGGTTATTTACCTAAACGTCAACTGAAATGTTTGATTGTTTTTCTGTTCGCAAAGTCAAAAAAGAGAAAACCACTGAAGCAAATTGAAAATATTGAGATGATCAACAAATAAAATCGCTCATGTCTACAAATGTTCGTACACAACGGATCAAACTAAACGAACATGTGATAATGTATTCTGCTCATGTTCCTCCTTAACTCGCGTCTGACCAAGTTCGTTTGTTTAGCTTTGTACACCTTTCTGGCTGTTGGCTGTGGAGCTGCCTGCAGTGGCAACAAATTCGCCAGTTGCATGTTCGCATTCGTTGCCTGCGCTAAACATTACGGACGGACCTCAAATTGTATAGTGCGTGCGTGATTATTTTTCTTGTCGGTCGGTCGGACGTACTACATACTTATCTGTGCGATACACATTTGTGTATGACATTTTTGTTTATGCATGGAATACCCTAGTGTCGTCGCGCGGCTCTGGTCAATCAAGGCCTTTGCATATACTACACTTTAATTTTGATTTTCATTACGAATCTTAATGAATTTTTGTTCGTGGTTCGTTGTGTTGACTCAAAATTATTTTCGTTATTTTGGTATCTGAATGTTGCCATGATTTACACTACGATCTAATAAGCAGACTGTGTATAATTTATAAAAATTTCAAAACAATTTTGTCATTTTTCGATACTAAACGGAACGGAATTTCGACAAAATCGAAGATTCTGGTGGCGCGTATAGAGTTATTAGGAACTGTTGTTGCTGTAGTGCATTTTCATTTTGATCGCATGCAAAAATGTGTAAGATTGTATCGAGCTCAGCGTAGTCTATGATCGTGATAGGCGTAAAAATTAAGCTTTTTAATTACAAGCAATTTCAATGCCCGACGGCCTCACGAGTGACGCCGGTGACATTGAAGTGCTTTTGACTTCGTCATCGTCAGTGTAGCATGTTGTTGTTGTCGTTGTTGTGTGTTAAGCGGTGTGTATCAAAACTGTTGATGCGATCGATCGATGTCCTAGCATTAGAGCACGACGAAGATCATTCTCTCATTCGCTCATGCTTCCATATCTCGGATATCTCACATATGTATATTAACATATTGCGCAACATCTGTTGCAACATTGCTCCAAGGGACATTTGTAATTGTATGGCATCGTTGTTTCATCATACGTCGAAGCCATTTATGGACGATATTTTAATTAACGTTCGCCAGGCGATGCCTTGGTTAAGTGCTCAATTAAATCGTCCAACCGAAGCCGAACTCATATTACTTGTGTAACCACCGAATTCAATGGTTTGCATGTGTATTGTCATATATGGCTTGGTAACCTCTGTATATACTAGCAGACCTATAGCACACTCTTGGACTTCTCATTTCAAGAGAAATCAGCTGTTTCGAAGATTTTTTAACACTCAGATACGGTGTAAAATTTCGGGTCCCTAGTGAACCCTAAATTTAAATGGGTACATCTTATTGATTGTAAGAAACACTCTACAATCCCTTCATTGGAATTAAAGAATAACTACAATTTGTTTAAGAAGAACTTACGTCGATTAAGTTTCCAGTAGAATTCATGCACGTATTGACTCTTTGCATGACATTCTGATTCGGTTGTTAAAACGTGGCCAGCGTAGTTTACACAATTACTGCTCGATTGTTGTCCTTCAGCTCCCGTAAAGTCCGTAGGTTGTGTTTGGTTGGTTGAAAAGGCTGCAAGGCAGCACGCTGTCTATCACACTTAGGCTAAAGAAGCCCATTGTGATACCTGCAGTTTCCTCCATAGCAACTATTGACTAGTCGTCCAGCCAAATTGCCTTTTCAATAAATTTGTCTCTAAGACCTACAGGAATATCCTGTAGGGCTACGGTGCTAACTAGATGTGTTCCGAATATCCTACTTCTCAGTCCTGCCAGAGCAGGGCAATCCAAGAGAAGGTGTTTCGTCGTTTCCTCGTCCTCTTCCATGCAGCAGACAGCGGAGTTTCTATGTCCCAATCTTAGGGCGTGTTTTCCTACAAGACAATGTCCCGTAAGTGTTCCTATCATTGTGGATAACCTGCCTCTCGGCAAGTTAAGTAGTTGTCTAGTCCTCTTCTTTTCCACCTGTGGCCAGAGGACCCTGGCTGGTTTGCAGGTTGAAGTATGTCTCCACTTGTCCTTGAACATATTATCGGCCCACTGCCTGACCTGCAAATGGAAGGTAGAGATTGGCATACTAATACCTTCTTTTGCCGGAAGAACCTGTGCCGTAGTGCCCTGTCTAGCTAACGCATCCGCTGTGCAATTGCCTGGAATGTCACTGTGTCCCGGTACCCAGATGAGCCTGATGTCAAAATACTCTGCCATAACCCTAAGTGATGACTGGCATTCTTCCACCGTCAGGGACGTAGTAAACATGGCTTCCAGGGATTTTATGGCAGCCTGGCTGTGAGTGTAGATACATATTCTCCGGAGGGTTGTGACACTACTTTTCAGTAGTTCAGCAACCTCCAGTATGGCGGTAATTTCCGCCTGAAATACACTACAGTGATCAGGCAGCTTGAAGGAGATATTTATATTTAGATCCGGTGAATGGACCCCATAGCCTACTTGCTCGTCCAACTTTGATCCATCCGTGAAAAATCTGATACTACTGGTATCCCCTCCCAGTGACTTTTCCCAGGTATTCCTGTTCGGAATAGAAGTCCTTAGATTTGTCGCTGGTAGAAGGTAGGACATACAGTAGTCCGTTTTTACGGGAATAGAGTTGATCCGGTGTAGTAATTCAGCGTATCCTGAATGCCCCGATATCAAAACGCAACAATCTCTGATTCTCACCAGGGATGTAGCGGGTGCCGATTCGGCCATGTTATCAGGAGTACAGATGTTCAGGATAGCACTAAGTGCAGTACCTAACGTCGTGCCCATTGCCCCACTAACGCTAATCAGTGCTGATCTTTTACATTTTCATCAAGGAATTCAGAATATATTTCTTTTGGAAGGACCTACGATGCCATAGAGAAGTATTGGTCTGACTATTGCCATATAAATCCACATGGTGATCTTAGGAGACAGTTCCCAGCGCTTTCCTATCGCCCCTTTACAGCAGTAAAGAGCAACAGACGCATTTTTCAACCTCTCCTCCACATTCGGTTCCAAGACAGTTTTCTGTCGAGAATTATCCCCAGATACTTGACCTTTTGACCATTAACTGACGGCAGTTCAAATGCGGGTATTTTATATTTCCGAGAGAACAAGATATGAACAAGTGGGTGAAGTGATAGTCTGTTGTTAGCGGTCCAGTTCGAAATCAGACTAAAGGTTGTGTATGTACACGCTGATAAAAAACACATTCTGCAGGAGCCATGTACCAGTTTGGAAGACACTCCAAATATTCATATATTTGACAGTCCTAAACTCCCTCATATTTAAATGCAAAACATTAGTACGTTTAGTTGAAAATATGTCTAATTTTACGTGGAGCCATATGCGTGTTTCATCCCAAACATCCATATAATTCGAAACATTCCTATGTTTTCTCCCAAACGAAAGATGGACGACTGGACGCATGAAACTTAAGCGCAACAGATCAGTCAACATAAGAAACACGCAATTCATTTACACACACATTCAAGATTATGTATAAATCACTGACTGAAAGTATTATGCAAAAATACAGTTATACACTTGCAATAACATGAACTTAGGCGGAGAACAATATATAACAAATATAATGTGTGTTTCGAGCTTGTCGCAAATATAGTATACTTGTGTCCAAACACATTCTGTTTGCTACTCAATATTACATGCTTGACAGACAATTATTAATATAGTATGATATGTGTGTTTGTGATCCAAATACAACTTTGTTTGTGATACAAATACAGCTGTGTTTGGTGCACTGTTTATTTTAGTTTTTTTTTGTAGCTATGCTCTGTCGAGAGCAAAATAATAAAAGAAGGGCAGACAGATTGTTCTCATCCTAAGTAAATGTTATAGAAAGTGTTTAACTGTATTTTTGATTATTCTTTCTGTTAGTGATTTATAAACATTCCCGAATATTCCCGAATGAAATGAATTGTTCGCTTATCTGTTGCGTTTTAGTTTCATACATTATGTCGTCAATCATGCGTTTGGGAGGAAACACATGACTGTATGGATGTTTGGAATGAAACACGCATATGGCTCCACGTAAAAGTATTCATCTTTGCAAGTACTTTAAACTTTTTTTTTTTTTGAAAATGCTATAAAAAAACTACTGAATATTTTCTCAAATTTCTTTTGTTATTTGAAAATACAATCCTTCCGGTTAATAATGGAAAATAATTTCATTCCAATGGCTGCCTCGGCTGGCCATGCAGTAGCCTACACGATCGGTCCAATTTTTAAGCACATTATCGATTGTGTGCAGCTGTATTTCACCAATGGCTTCACCAATATTGTCCTTTAAAGCGTCAATTGTCTCTGGCTTGTCCGCGTAACACTTAACTTTGAGGGCACCCCACAAATAATGGTCCAACGGTGTCAAATCGCAGCTCCGATGTGGCCAAAGGACATCAGCTCTGCGGCTGATAATGCGATCTTCAAAAACAGGGCGCAAAACATCGAGTGTAGCTTCGGCTGTGTGGCACCTAGCGCCGTCCTGTTGAAACCAAATGTTGCCAATATCCTCTTCTTCAATTTTTGTGAACAAAAATTCGTTCAACATGGCCCGATAACGATCGCCATTGACTGTAACGACCACTCCTTGCACATTTTCGAAGAAAAATGGCCCAATTATGCCTCTGGACCAAAATCCGCACCAAACAGTGACTCGTTTTGGGTGCATCGGCTTTTCAATGTATGGGTTTTCTGTGCCCCAAATGCGACAAGTTTGTTTGTTTACATACCCGCCAAGATCAAAATGAGCTTCATCTGAAAAGATGATTTTTTTTGGCAAAATCGGCATCTTCTGTAAGTCGATCGCAGGCCCATTTTCCCCATATTTCCCAGCGCTGTTCAAGCGTATACACAACTATATTCGTTCAGCGGAAGGATAAAACTAATTATCTGTCAAATCAGACATGAGCTAAGTATTACCATTCACGAAATAAGCACTAGTTGAAACAAAAAGTTAGATGGCGGACCCTTTATAAGAGAGTTTAGAACCTGCAAATATATGAATGTTTGGAGTGTCGTTCAAACATGTACATGGTTCCTGCAGACTGTGTTTGAGAGAATATGTTACAGAGGCCGTTTTTTCAGCGTGGAGTTATCAAAAACTTGACCTAAATTTTAATTTAAAAAAAATTGTTTATTGTCAAAATCGATTTATAATGAAAAAGCATTTCAAAATCGGCTAAGAAATGAGGGCTGTGGTGAATTTTGAGCAAAAATATCCTTTGAAGAAATTTGATTGCTATATTTCATTTTCAATTAATTTTACACTGCAAGTAAAATGCTCTAAGGTGGTTACCATTTATGGACTTCAGCGATCTTTGAAGGCTGGCTATAATCCTACGTTTAACTAATTTATTTTGCATCGTGGTGTCCCCTAGAAGTTTGTCAAGACTACGTGGCAAAAATTATTTCTGAAATGGGTGTAAACAAGCGGGCTATCCAAGTTTGTCCAAAAATTTAGCATCTTGGGCCACTGTGTATCGCATATTTCAGCAAATTTCCCTTCTATACTTGCCCGTTAGTGGTTCCGAATATTACGTTTTTGAATTTTATCATTCGACCTTTTTATCATCAATTATTTCCCTTCAAAACTTTAAGCTCGAGGTCATGATCAAATATTTTCAAAAGGAAAACATGAAACGTGAAGAATCAGTTTAGTGTTTATCATCACCTATTTGACAATCAATGGGAGTAGCATTCGATTTTACCAACTCCAAGATTGGATTGGACAAATTATCGACCACATTAAACTCCTAAAAAGAGTCTATTGATCCCCTTATTCGTGACATTAATAAGAACCTCATAAATTCAGTAAATTTTCACATGATTGGAATCAATCAATAAAGTTCGGCGGCCACAGCTTAACCGATGGTTGTGCAACAATTTATTAGGTTGGCGCGCTGAGCGCATGCGCGTGCGACGAGTGTTTATTATGCGGGCAAATATAGACACAATTTCAATATTTGTTTTATTAAAGTTGATTGCCATTAATTGAGCATGTGAACTTTGCGCAATTGCTTACAATTTGTTACAGTTTATTGCTATGGCATTGCCCTCGGGTTTGAATTTTGAGTTTGAAACGAAAACAACAAAACAGATCACAATATAAATGTAAACAACGTCGGATAAGCGATACAAATACAAAACTCTATTAGGCACAAGTGGCTGGAGGAGACGCCTTCCTACCATTCATAACCATAACACGAAGTGGAACTTTTGTACCCACCCCAACAGTCGGTGGTCAAAACAGTGACAGGTGGTGGTGGATCGATCATGCCAATAGGCATTGAGTGAGCGAGCGAGTAAGTGGTGCCATCGCTTTCAACAAACACGTACATACGTTGACATTTTATTGCGCTCCTCGACTTTTGACGTCGTCCGCGGAGAATGAGCGAACGTTCGCCTCGTCGACTTTGTTCGCCCATCGCCTGTGTTTCAAATTGATCGTCACATCAGTTTATTGTCACAACCAACATTGAACACAACCAACATGAGCCAAAAGCGCCATGTAAATTATTCCAAAGAGTGTCAAAAACTTGAAGAGACCGTGGCCGATTTGCGACATGAATTACATTTCACCCGTTTGGCCCTGGATGACAAGGCGGCCGAAATTGATGAACTGCAAAAGGCCTTGAGTGCTAACAACAAGTGCTCATCGCATCATTTGGTCACTGGCCCGCCCTCTCTTGGCAGTACAGCAGGGCAAAGGCATTTGGAGCGATGTGATGGCGGTGGAGTAGAAGTAGATGGAGAGGACGGTCATCGCCATCATCATCACGTACCAACACCAACTGTTGCAGATCTGCAGGAAATGGCCAATCTACTTGATCACTTGCAATTGGCGCTGAGGGAGAAGCAGAACGCTCTGAACGAATGTCAAGAACGGAATCGTTTCTTTTGCCAAAGTATTGCACGTCTCCAACAGGAATGTCATACCAAAGATGCTCTAGTCGTTGAATTACAAAACGAAATTGATAAATTTCGCCAAGTGGTGCGACCACTGACACAGGTCTTCCTGCAGCATCACAGAACGGACTGTGATGATCTTAACTGTACCATAGGCATGGAATCGACCCGGGTATTGCCCTCCGAATACAGACGTATCAAACGTCAGGGCTACAGTGCAGAACCACTAACTGATCTAGTGGAGGCAGAGGATAAACTTATGAAAATACCCAAATCCGCAAAGTAATTTATTCCCTCTCTCTCTTTCAAATTTTCTCCTGTTTTACCTATTTTAGTCGTTACAATATTAACGTGTCTCTCTTCTCTTTTGTTTTGCAGATCCCGTGAACTTATCAAATCTGCCATTTTGGACAATGACTTCATGAAATACCTGGACATCACTCAAATACGTGAGATCGTCGATTGCATGTATCCGGTGAAATATGCCGCCAAGAGTCTTATCATCAAGGAGGGCGATGTTGGAAGCATTGTTTATGTTATGGAAGGTAAGTGAGATTTTCAGTGAGTGAGTGAGTGTCCAAAGCTCAAAATACTCTACGATAAACAAAAACAAACCCACAAACACAAACAACTCACACCCAGCAAAAGCTTTTTCTATGCATGGGTGTGTGTACACACGTAAAGGTGTTTGCAATATGAAGTGTTTTATTTGGTACAGCCCAAAAATCTGCTACATTTTTCAGATATTTAAAATTAAACTGAGAACCAAAGAAAAGTGAAGTGTGAATTTGTGAAGGTGAAACGAAATGAGAGAAACGAGATCGCGACAATATTGCTGGATATTATATATCTGATCATAAATGGTTGTGATTGCACTTGTGTTTATAGACAACTTTTGTACTTGCGTCAGAATTGTACCCACTGAATAGATTGGGACCTATGTATACTACCTATGCCTCTTTCAGTTAGCAACCAGAGTTTTATATAGGATTTAAGCGGTGTTAAAGATTATATTTGTTTTCTACAAATCGTATAATCGTCCGGGAACGTAACAACGGCTGTTTGTGTATCCTTCAAATCACCCGCACTGTGGGGTTTCACAACCCAAATTTTATCTTGTATTTTTAATACAATTGTATTCCACGTAATAAGCTGAAATTAAATGACTTTATAGGCTTCAGATCAGTCCTAATATATTCTTCGTACCATAAAGTATTTGTGTTCTCAAATACTTAATCTGATAATTTACTGTTCTACATTGAAATCCAACTAAATCGTTGACTGAAAGAAAAATGTTTCATAGCAGGGATGAAACATGTTCATTAGGGTGTCCCATCAATAAAAATTTGTTTTCTCTCAAGCTTTATTTGAAAGCTTATAGGGTAAACTATTTTTGAGATTTTTCTGAAGAAATTTAGAGGTTGCGCAAATCGAATTTCATCCAAAAATAATTTTTTTAAATTTTACTTAGAAAGTCAACATTTTTAAAGCAAAATGTTCAAACTTTTATTGTATTTATATTCATCATACATGGAGCAAATTACTTATATGGCAATTATAATTTGTTGTTTAATTTGAATTTCCTGTCAAATGCAAATTCAAAAACCTTTCAATATCTTATATTCAAAGCGTTTCGTTCATGTCTGGCAATTGTGGTTTTCAAATATTTTATACAGTACAGGTTTATGAATTTGAAAGTACTACGAGGCAACACCTATCGTAGCCATAAACCCCTGCATATAAAATACTTTAAAAACAGAATTTCCAACAGTCAAACAAATTCAAAATAATTAAAACCATTCCCATATTTCATTACAATTGGCATCTGATTCCACAACCTGCATTTGCATTGCCTGAGCAAATGCAAATTCAAAATTTTGTAATTGCCATTGCGAACAATGGTAATTCTGCAAATAATAAAGAAATGCAAATTAATATCCAATGCAAAATAAAAAAAAAACATGTATGTATTCATAAACTACAAGTTGTTTTGGCAATGATTTTGCGCAATACCATGTACCATGTATTACAGTCTTTCATAAATTTTGGAATAATTTTGTAAATAACGCTTTATAACTATAGCTCTAACGCTTTATAATATAAAATATCTATGAAAATTTAAAAAACTAATGATGATTAAACGACGGATAAATTCCAAGTAATTTTCTGTTTCAAAAATCTGTATTTTGTTATCGTTTGGATTTCAATATAACGTGCTTTTGGCTTTAAAATTGTATAACTCAGAAACAGTAACTGCAAATTCAAAATTTTTTCTTACAAAATTGCTTGGAATTTATCCGTCTTTTAAAGTGCATCTTTAGATTTTTAAATGTTCATAGAAATTTAAAGAATATCCGATGCAAAAATGGCAAACAGTTTAAGCTTATAATATTTTTAGTTTCATACAATGGGTAAAAAGTTGTAAAATTGCATAACTCTGGAACAGTAACTGCAAATTGAAAATTTTTATTTCAAAATTGCTTGGAATTTATCCGTCTTTTAAAGTTCATCATAAGTTTTTTAAATTTTCGTAGAAATTAAAAGTAAATCCGATGCAAACAATTTATAATACGGCAAACAGTTTATAATATTTTTAGTTTCATACAATGGGTAAAGGTTTTTAAAATGGTATAACTCAGAAACAGTAACTGCAAATTCAAAATTTGTTATTACAAAATTGCTTAGAATTTATCCGTCTTTTAAAGTGCATCATTAGTTTTTTAAATATTCATAGAAACTTGAAGAAAATCCGATGCAAAAATTACACAGTTTATACTATTTTTAGTTTCATATAATGGGTATAAAGTTTTAAAAGGGTATAACTCTGGAACGGTAACTGCAAATTAAATTTTTTTTACAAAATTGTTTGGAATTAATCCGTTTCTCAATCATTATTAGTTTTTTAATTAATTTAACTATTTTGGAGGACAAACAATAATTTAAAATTTCATAGAAATTTCAAAAGTTATAAAGCGTTATTTACAAAATCCAAATCCACAATTTACGAAATTCATTCATGTAATTCATGGTACTTTCTTGAACAAAATAATTGCCAAAATTTGTGGTTTATTCATATACAATAAAAGTCTGGACATTTTTGGCATAGTGGGTATTGATCGAATTTTAAGTAAAATTTAAAAAACGTCCGGAATACCCAATTTTGGGGAAAATTCGACTTCTAAAGCTCATCCGAAAACTCAGAAAAAATTTCAAAAATACTTTACTCTATAAGCTTTCCAATTAATCTTGAGCAACCATGAAAATCGAAAAAGAAAATTTTTTTGGGACACCCAAATGTTCACCAGTGTGTCTACATTGCTGTAACGAAATCTTTCGTACATACATAAAACGATTCCCTCATTAATGGAATGTATTGCCCTTGCCAGTAAAACTGTTAAATTTTAAAAATGTAGAGTCGTGTTTATATTGGGTCATTTTTGAGAACAACATCCATGCTATTACTAAAAGTTAATAACATCAGTGAAACAACGGAATACCACGAATACAATTCATTGCTTTAACGAAACTGTGGTGTTCGAAACATTAGGCATTACGTAATGGCAGTGGGCAAACGGTTTAGTGAATTAGTCACCCAGGTTCAGTTAGGTTTTGGTGGCATTAAGTAAAGGAGATAATTCTCCCATGTCCCTGAAGAAATGTGATACTAGACATCCACTTGCTAGTTAGTGCTAGTCATGTTTAGTGACCTTAACTATCACCGCATGCCTATCAATCAAATAGTGGAAAAACTGGCAGATGTAGTGATACCTTGGGCCCGACTAGATAGCCAATAAGTGTGTATTTTTACCCCGCTTAATTATATATTATAGCTTAATTTGTACGCGGCATCTAAGCGATATTATGCGTCAGTTCAATTTCCCACTTAAATTTCGACTTGAGCAATGACAATGTTGCCACATTTTCAATTTCAAGAAATGGCAACAAAAAGTTATCTTAGATAAATTTTGTTATCATTTCTTGTGAATGAAAATGCTATCAAGCAGCAGAGACTCCAAAGTTCCAAATTTCCAAAACGGCTTACACATGGTAAGTTCATTCAAATCATTTTATTTAATGGAAAACTACGTGTGATTTTATATCTCTAAATTTGAAGGATAGATCTCTATTTCCGATTGAAAACAAAATTGGATTTAAATTGTTCCCAACAACGAGCGGTAAATATTTTACATATTGATCATGGTAGAATTATCTAACAGAAGAGTTCGTATTTACCCCCCCATGTGTAACCCATACACATCGTCGTGGGGAATGTGTAATGAACGTTTACCCCACTACCCACAGGGTATGGGGAAAATACCACGAAACCCACGAAAATGAGGAATTACCCATCACGATTACCCATTACCCTCAGGGCAATGGGGAAAATAATGGGTAGCTACCCACGGCAATGGGCAATTACTCATCACGATTACTCATTGCCCTCAGGGAAATGGGGAAAATAATGGGTAGCTACCCATGACGATGGGTAATGGGTTACCCAGGGTAACCCATCCCCATTTTTGATCGAAAATATTAAAAAATTAAGAAAAATGTCTATATCTCGGAAACGGAGCGTCCAAACGAAAAAATGTCTAATTTTTGCTGGTTTCTAAGGGGTTTTCATAAAGTGTTCCAATTCCAACGTTCGATATTCGTACGAAGTTTATTAATCGTCGCTGGCTTGCTGGCATAGACCATAGACTTGACGTAGCCCCACAGGAAATAATCTAACGGCGTCAAATCGCACGACCGAGGCGGCCAATCGACTGGGCCATTTCGTGAGATAACACGTTCACCAAACTTGGTTTCCAATAAATTGATTTTGGCATTCGCTGTGTGGCTTGTGGCGCCGTCCTGTTGGAACCACATGTCCTCCAAGTCCATATTATCCAATTGGGGCCAAAAATATTCGGTTATCATTGAACGGTAGCGATTCGCATTCACAGTAATGTGCCGGTCTTGATCATCACGGAAGAAGTACGGCCCAATGACGCCGCCGGCCCATAAACCGCACCAAATCGTAATTTTTTCGGGATGCAATGATGACTCATGGATTACGTGTGGATTGCTGTCTGACCAATAACGCATATTTTGCTTATTGACGAAGCCATTCAGCCAGAAATGAAATTCAGAATTCAGAAATTGGACGTAGCGCTCTTAAAGTTGAGGCCACTGACTTCAAATTTCGGTAGTAAATTTTAATAATTTCGACTCGTTGTTGGCTCGTATATCTTTCCATGATGAAATGGCAAACCCATAGACTAATACATACCTAGATAAACTTATTCTCTCATCTGACGTTTCATTTCATACTCTCATCGTAGGTTTGTGGAAATGAGAGCAATTAAATTTTAAATTATCTTACACCAGGTGGAGTTACAAAATATGTTCACTTAACTTTTTCCTGTCGTTTTGGTGTAGAACTGAAAAATTTAATTATATATTGCAATTTTTTATTGACTTTTATCGTTGGTATACATTTGTATTGTATTTAACACAACTAGTTTGCCACAAAAACCCGAAATTCGGTTGTTGTTCCTTTGTTGATCGCTGTATACTATTGCCACTATCTGGTATTATTGAACCCATATTTCTACCATCCAATGTTTACTTTCCATCGTACCTATGACGTTTAATTTATTGAGCGAATAAAACCTTCTATGGTATGTGTTATTCTATGGGCAAACCTAACTGAAGAGAAATGTCAAAAGAGCGGGAAAAAATATGGTGTCGTTTGCTGTCCCTATCGATTTACTTTTGTAGCGTCATTGTTGAAAACCCCGGTACTTTGTTTTTATACTTTTTTTGTATTTTTGTATGGTTGATAAATATTTGTGAAAGTTTGACAACTGAAACGAATGTTGGCACTGGCTATAAACGTGTTGCCGTATCGCAATTTTTTCACCCATTACAGCAAATGTTGCCACATTTCGTAGTATTAAGTGTGGATCGTTTTATTTGGAAAGTCATAAGTGGCAATAGCTTAAATAAATAAATAAATGGTTTCCCATTACATCCCATGAAGGAATTGGGGAGAGCTTCTCACAACCAGTGAGCTGTGCGCTTTCTAGTTGTAAATTCACTGATTGGGACCTACAGTTTTACACCGGTTCCGAACGGTATTTTGAGAAGCTGTGTTTGATAATAGGCCAACCAAAACTTGCGTAGAATAGAATAATGTAGAATGTGAATAATTTTGCTCCAAGATAATTTGTGAAAAAAAGATATCATATATAACAAAACAAACTACGTCCAAAAAATCCAAAACTCGCAATTTACTGGGCACACTGTTGGAAATGCTAACATCGCGACATCATTAGAAAAGTGTCACAGAGACATTCTCCATTCTCTTTGTGTAATCGTAATGGTTATCACCCATCGCTGTGGGTAATGTGTAGATGCCCCATGTGTAAACGATCGTATCCCATTCCACGTGGCGATGTGTTTACACATGGATGGGTAAATGCGAACCCTGTGTATGAATAACCACAACTAAAACGCGGAATTTCTCTGCGGAAGGAAAAATGTCATATTATATAAGTTTAATCTGACAAAAACACAATAGGGTGGCAATATTTAGTTGTTTTTACACTTCAATTTGGACAGCAATATTTTTAAAAATCAGGCCGCCAGTTTTTGCCGCCCCTGAGCTAAATAATGGGCATTGATAAATTGTTGTGACCAATACTAAATATTCCTTGGTCATAAAAACCACTGTAAAATTTATATATGTGATATTTTCGAATTGCGTTCCTGTTTACGGACGGTTGCGAAACTTTTTGCTTTAGCTCCTTTACTTTGAACTATTTTAACGATATGAAGTCGCCGTGCTAGGATATACAGTCAAACATAGACAAGCACAACTGTGAACAGTACTATTTTTCAATAAATTCGTATTTTATTTATTTTTCTGCTGAGTCTTCATTCCTTTAGTTTCGAGTAGCATGCTAACAAATTCGGGATTTCCCTCTAATGCAGAACATCTGGCAATCCTACCTAACACCCATGTAAGACAAATATCGTAATGCTGAGCCATCTTGCTAAGAAGTCTGCGTCAATCCCGCACAAATTTTGAGTTCAGGATAACTGGTTCCAAGAACTTGATAGCCTCCTGACTATCACTGCAGGTCTATTAGAACTTAAGCCGCAGGTCACTTCCTAAATCGTCTGCATGATAAACACTACAACGATTGGGTAGTCTGCGACAAATAGACAGCCCTAGTTTCCTAGGATGGTCGGTATACCCTATCTGTCGTTCAGTTTCGAACAATCCGTCAAGATATGCACATAACCCTCTATTTCCGATCGAATATTGGTTCCGCTTTCGTGAAGGCGATATATGCAGGTATGTTTCGAAGACCTTCCAACACTGTTCCATGGCCAACTCTAAGCATGGGTGAACCAGATATAACAGGAGTCAGTGCATCAATGAGAGTGGTTCAGAGGGTACCCGTTAGGCACATCGCCGCCATTCTCTGAACGTTGATCAGTAGTGCAGAATAGGTTGGCTTATCAAGACCTTCGCCACACTTAGCCACATAAGTCCACGCTCAATCATAACCCCTCAATGTCAATAGAGCGCAGAGAATATAAACCAGTCACGGTCCGATTACAAAGTAACAACGGTAACTCGTGTTGAGAAAATTAAGGTTACACAGAGAAGTGTGCAACTTATTTCCTCTCTCAGCGCATGTCGTCACAGTTTCAGTTTTGTATGAGGCCATTGCTTATCTTAAAATTTTTCGCGGCGTATTTCCATCATTAGATGATTCTGTTGCTTCTTGAACTGAATCGATTCTTATGATCGTTCGTTCGTTGAGTTCTTTTTGTATACGAAACTAGTTTTTTGTTTTAATTGTTTATGCTCGTCTATTAGCGCCGACTATTTTTGAAAACGTTTGTTGTCAGCAACGTAAAGAATGCACTCCACAAATGTTATTCTAGCATGTTACGAGGAAACCATTTTTATAATTACAATTATATAATTTTAAAAACTTTGACAACTTTGTTCATTACAAAATGATAAAATAATCATTTGATACTCCTAAAAATCATATGGTTTTGTTTTTAATATCTCTATCCACGTCAGCGCCCCAATTGTCAATAAATCGTTGTTATATTCAATAAAAAAAAACTGGCCTAAAAGTATGCAATAGTTTTTTGAAAAAAATTTTATGACAAGTGTCATGACTTTAACCAGAAATTTAGTTTTCTTCCTGTTCCGGAAATTTCCAGAATTATTATTTTTTAATTCCAACCTTTAATTTTATTGAAAGAACACCTTGGTTTCACACAGATAATCAAAAATTAGTTAATTTTTAAAGGCTTGTAGATTTAGACATATCTTCTTAACAGTTTATGACATACCCATAATTTTTTAAATTTATGGAGAAATTTTTCAAATATACTAAAGTCAAATGGTATTAATCATAGACTAATACTTATAGTAGACTTAACAGTTCTTTCAACAAATTTATGACATTTGGGCTGGTGTGATATGAACGTTGGATGTTGAAAAGAATTGCTTCAATGATACCAGATAGACACAATGGTTCAAAACAACGAACAAAATAACAACATTGGCATTTCGTTTTGTGTGTTAAAATTATTGTGTTAAATACAACACAAATGTATGCTAACAATAACAGTCAATAAAAAAGTGTAATACACATTTAAATTTAACAGATTTTCACCAAAACGGCATGAAAACTTAAAGTCAGAAGTTATTGTAATTCTTCTGGTGTAAATCACTTTTCGTCAAACATGTCTCTATCACACCGACCGCACCACAAAGAGTGTGAAAGGAAACGTCAGATGAGTGAAATATTCTCTCTTGTAAGATTTACTCTATGGTATTAATTATCAAGAAACTTCTACCTACATATGTACAGTGGTGGTCATACAATTAGGAACGCCACATTAGAATTTGTATTGTATAACAGAATTACTTCCATAAAACGAAAATTAAAAAAGAAAATGTCCAGTATTGTCAGACTCACTTACTGCTATAGTTTCTACAAATATTTCTTTAAGTAGCTATATTTCTGAAAAGTGGAAACTACATTTTCTAATAGATCTCTAATAGTCGATGGTCATGCAAATAGAAACGACGACAAAAACAATATTTTATTTCCAATTTGACAGAAGAATATAATAAAATAATACAAAAGACGCCTAATACTTTCTGGGGTAGCCCTTATTTTTTATGACATCGGCCAAACTCCGTGGTAAACTTTCTACCAAAGTCAAGCATCGCGCGAGGATGGTATCGATTCCCCAAACTGCCTTAATATTTCGAAAATGTTCCTCATTATTTCTTGGGGTTTTTGTTTTTTGATGTCGCTTGACATCTGGACATTAGTTTTCAATTGAGTTTAAGTCCGAACTTTGTGGTGGCCAGAAGTGATGCACAGAATCGAGGAACCGGTCTGGAAGAACCGGTTCTTTACACGAACCGAAGGACGGGTCCAAATAGACCGAAAACGGTTATTTAAGGACCGAAAAACGGGTTCAACAGAACCGCACGCGGTTCCAAAAAGTCCAAAAACGATTCTACAGGAACTTAAAAACGGGTTGAAAAGAACCGTTCAACGGTTCCTGGATAAGAGGACTGTTTCCAAAGGAACGAAAAGTGTTAACCTTTGGGCGAGGACACAAAAATGTGTGTTCTTATCAAATTTTACATTCTTATAATAAAATATTTCACTTAAGCCCATTGCTAAGAACCGGAAGCGGTCCAAATACCCGGTTCTTCTCGGAACCAGAATCGACAGGAGCGGTTCTTAAAATACGCGGAACCGACCTCACTAGTCGCCAGACAAAAACATTACTTCACCACTCGGGAAGTATGCTTAGGATCGTTGTCCTGCTGGAAAATATATGTAACAGACATATTTTCTAACCAATATGGTTCAGGTGCATTTTCCAGAATATGTGTATATTGGTGTTGGTATATTCGACCATCTACATATACTGTGTATAGGAACAACGCCATACCAACTAAATTCACCCCAAATTTCCTCCGCCATGTTTAATGGTGTTTATGGTGTATCTAGCTTTTCCATCCGAACCAAACAAATTAAACTTTGATTCCTCGTATTTTTATTTCCAAAAATTAATCGGTTTTTACAGGTGGTGCTTTGCAAATTTCAAACCTTTTTGCAATATTTTTCCATGAGTTTCTAATTATCTGTCCTCCCTCTAAAACACGTGTGAATACAGTTCTCGGAATTGTGAGAAATTTTCAAAAGTAATTACTGATATTAAGACATCCAACAATATATATTGAACTACAGTGAGAATATAACGGGAGTTACCAAAAAGAGAGACACTTTATAAGAAAGTTGAGAAAAGAGATGTATGTAACTTTGAATACATCGTTTCTAATTGTATGACCACCACTGTATATGGACCACTGAATTACATGAAAATATATGTAAAACATTTCTTGTTTAGCACCCTTGCAAGGACTTTGCTTCAATTTTCTAAAAAACCATAAATGCACATTTCATATCTGAACATACCTCTACAAAACTGCATCATTAGAATTTTGAAATTGAGTGGTCGGTCTCACGTCTACCTGTTATTTTTTCATAGAAGTCAGAGGAACCATCATTACTGGTCAACGGCCAGGAACCAAAATTGCTTCCAAGGAAAAACAAAATCCGGGTCTGGCAGACTCTCGGAGATGTACCCTGGATAGCGTTGGATTCATAATGGGAACTTGGAAGTAGATCAAATGCAAACCCCCCAGTAAGCAAGTCTTACCAAAAGTTTATAATGGCTGCACAAAAGCGAGAAGACCATTGAATGTAATGTATGTGAACATGTCTTAAAATCGTTCTCCTAAGATTTGGATTCGATACTATGGCCATACATTATCATGTATTTCAATGACGTGGCAACTCTAAACAACAAGCACTCTTTTTAATCTACATATTTCTTTAAAGATCGGCATACTCTTAAAGATACACCACTACTCTCTTCGTGCAAGTAGTCTCTCATTCCAAACAACAACAACCACCATATCGGTTTTCGCAGTGATTATTTGTTGTAGCAGTAAGTTATGTTGATTATTAGCTCACAGCTGCTACTGTGATCACAGAGTCAGTCGTTTGGCGATCACTACGCGAAGAGCAGCGTTTAGCGTATTGGGCGGACGCTTGAGTTTCAAATTTACTGTGTTTGGCTTCGCGTTTGGCTGTGTATTGTAGGAAATGAATGTTTAGTTTCGAGTGCGCTCACTGTGCCAGTATCTGTTTGTCTTGTCTCACTTGATACAATTGAAGACAAATTATTACGGAAGAAAAATTAAATCATAAGAAATTGAAAGAAAAACAATAACAACAACTTGTCGGTCGTAGTTGTATGAAAATCAAAGTGTTTCTCGTCAATAATTTGAAAGTGTGCTTGTTTCTGTGTTTACTACAGCGAACGGCGGGCAGTTGTAGTCAGTTATGGTTTTTAAAAAAAATTATTAAGAAATTTGAATTAAAACAAAATAACAAATAAATTGAAATGCGTATTGAAACACATTTAACGAGTATTTGATAACAAATAAATACGATGATGGCAGTCAAATTAATACAGCAGAATAAATATAAAATAAATAAATTGCTGTGATAACCAGATACTTAGTCGTGGTGTCAAGCTGTGTATTTTGTTGCTGTTTGGAGAAAACCAAGTACAAGCGTAATCTTCGTTTAATACTCTACGATTTATCTACCTGATGTCTGCTGATGCAGCTGATTATTGTGTTACTACGAAGAGACGGCACCCTCCCTTATGAAGTATACAATTTCATGATTTCAAAATTCTTAAACTCCTTAGTGTCATTGGAGTCGTTTTATTGTTGGTGTTACTGCTGTGTTTCTTGTCTCTGTTTTTACGAGTGCGAATCATGCAACAGCTGTTGTTGGTTTACCTATTGTTGGCTTCGCTTTTATCTACTTCAGTTGTTGCTGTTGCTGCTTCTTTGTTTGATATGCATAATGATCAGTGTTATTTACATGTAAACCACCACACGCTATCCGTGCCGTTCTCGATCAGTGGTGCGAAAAAGAATGTGTGTCACAAAAGTACAATTTTTGGTGCCGTTAGATAAAGTATGGTATAAAACATAAAACTGTCTTGCATTATATCACAGGGAGAGATTGGATACAGCTTTCCACAGTCAGTGAACTGCGCGCTTTATAGTTTTACACTTACTTATTGGGTCTACAAGTTTACACAGGTTCTAAAAGGTATATTCGCCGTCACTAATCGAGGCTACAGTAGTCGAAGGAAAGAAATGTAAGGTGTTCAGGGGTGGCATCGAACCCATGTTCTTCTGTAATAGATTCGAGTACATTAACCATAACGCCACCGACGGCCATAATGCAACCCATTAAAATCATCGTTTTTGATGTGTTAACATCAACAACAGGCGCGGGTATGGACTAAACTCACAAAGTGAATACATCCAAACACAGTTTGTCCGACTGCGATCACATATTGTTTGGCGTTAAACTCCTCCGAAACGGCTGGACCGATTTGTATGAAATTTTGTGTACATATCGGGTAGGTCTCAGAATCGGTCAACATCTATTTTTCATACCCTTAATGATAATGGTGACCCACCCGTATGTCAAACTGCGAAAAAAAAACACACACTGATGTAGCGGCAGCGAAAAGTTGTCTTGTGTGGGTGCGGAGCACTCTCAGAGCAAAGAGAATAATGACGTGGTTATACGTATATAAAAATGAGATAGAAAGAGACCAACGAAAATTGTGTGAACTTGTGTAGCGTATGTACGAACATAACAATGTATGTATGTACACGTGTTTGTTGCTTTGCATTCTCTTTGTTTTTTGTGGGAATAAAACAAAAAGTATTAAGCAAGAAAATAGTAACACATGTGCTTGCACTGATCTTTAAATAATTTTAAGTATTAATATTATTTAATTGTAACGTCATCATATGTTTTTTATTTTCCAATGTAACATTTATTAATGTGTTCATAGAAATCGAACAGGTACTGTGTAATAAAAAGGTGTTAACACATCGCCCGTGAGTACGAACACTCATTGAATTTTTTTCACCGAACGGATCGCAGTGTGAGACTGTACACTCAAATATATAATTGTTTGCTACCGTATTGTCTATCGTATTGCAATTGTCACAACCGAAGTGAGGTTGTCACCACTGAATTTAGTTGCCAGAACTGAAATCAGTTTGTGGCAACCTCTGATGCAGTTATGACAACCTCATATTCGGATGTGATGACATCCAATGTAGTTGTGATAACCTCTAAATTCGATTCGGAAAAAAGCTGTTATTTTTCATGGTTGTTGTAACAAATTGTCTGTTTCTACTCGTTCTTCCCTGGAAGATATAAAAAACAAAATTATGAGTATATCCCCTATGTGTCACAGGCGGTGGCGGTGGGGAGCTGGAGAAATTGTGCCACCTCCATGGGTTTGTCGCATTGGTCCACTGGGCGCAAATCAGTAGGTCTGTCAGGACAATTGAAAATATAAATAGTGTCATGCAGGCTTTGTAGGTCGTGTGGGAATTGGTCTAGTATGCCTGGGTTTATTCTCGATCTGTATTAATTCAGAATATAACTCCAACCAAATCTAAGCTGGGCCAGCAAAATTCTGGTGTGCCTGGGCAGAAGCCACTCATTATCGGAATTCGCGGGTGGGTCTTCATTAAGCACTCTGTTGCTAGAATAGTCAATTATTGCCTCTGACCCCGCCGTGTTGTGCAAAAATTTCCAGGCTACTGCGATCGACATGCTGTTGACGTCAGATGGAATGGCGTCTTGGATGTCAGTTGTCGGGATCGCCTGATTTCTATTGGAAAGTTGACTTTTTGTGTCATGAAAATCGTTATCGAATCACAAATATTCGAGATGTCACTCGATAGATCTGCTGTTGTTGAGAATCCATCTGTCAACTGTTTTTGCTGAACAAAAGCGCTTTCGAAATGTGAATTGTTTAATTATTTTGTTAGAAACCCAAAGTTTGAGTATTAAATAACTATTTGTAGGTTTAATATATAAAAGATACTCAGAGGTTAATTGATCTAACTCCACAAAAGAAAAAGTGGAGCAAATGGCAAAAGAAGTTTGGTACTTCTATGTAATCTATATATAAAAAAATAAATTGTCCTATGTTCGTAATTTTATAACCCGGGAATCATTCAACCGATTGACAAACCAATACATGCGTTGGAAAGGTCTGCGTTCACTGAACATCGAAAAATATCTGCGCATATGCGTTTTACGCAGACTTTTGTGATGGAGTGTTTTTTCCATATAAAATGATATGATTGAATACTTTTATCTGCAGGGCGAAGTCTGCCGGGTCAGCTAGTCTAATATAAATCTAAATACTTCATACTTACTCCTTCTTTTTGATGTTAACTGAGACCAACAAATTGTTTGACCCTGAGACCAGAGTATAGGTTTGCGTTGTGCTGAACCTAAATCTAACCTAATTTCTCAATCACATCATACTTTCGCTATATTCGGAATGTTATAACATCGTGTATGAAGTTATATTCACAAAATTTGTTATGGCATCTGAAAATCCTACTTGTTGCTTTCCTAATGCAGGTTTAACCTTCCCAATATCGTATCCCTTCTTTGAGTAATCGTCGGTTGAAATTCAATTCAATACAAACCCCAATTAAATTTCAGTGCATTTTAATTCAACTCAATTCTGTTCAATTCAATCCAGTTCGATTCAATTTATTTCGATTCAATCCATCCATTGAATGCAATTCTATTCTATTCTATTCAATTCCATCAAATCTAATTTAATGTAATCTGATCAAATTCAATTCAATTCTTCATATCTTTATAAGAAAAATTATAACTAATTTTTAAATTAAAATGGTATAAAGACTATGATTAATGGATAACCGATTATTCGAAAATGTCTGTTTTTTAACACAATATTCCTGATCTAACCAAGTCGATTGCGCGAAATTCCAGACGGTTCGATTGTGTACTCGACCGCGATTGTCGTTATTAGATCACAACTGACTCAATGTTTCTATTTTAATTTGTACTGGTTTGATAAATGGATCTCACTGGTACTACAGACCGTTTGTTTGAATTCTTGGCACTTTTCGGGTACAAACCTGTACACATTTTCGTACAACTAGTTATAATAGATTTGCAGTTCCATCATTGTTCTCGACTGCATTCTGGTTTTTGCGAACAAAATTTTTTGTTTTCGTGTTCACGTTTTCCATTGTGTTTTTCTTACTTATTGGGTTTCCATCACATGTAAATTGATTCTTGTGCAGAAAAAGAAACGAAACGGAACAGAGCACGAATAAAAGTGAAAGTGAATTCATGTTTATCACCAGCAAATAACCACGACCAAACGGCCAACCACCACCACAATGTGTGTTTCTAAACCTTGTTCTCGTTCATGTTCATCTATTTTATTTCACCTCTAAATATATGTACATATGTATGTATATAGGTATGCAATCAACCATTATTCTTCTAGTTCTCTATCCACATCGGCTCACACTAACTAGATCAACATCCTCCCTATTATTCGTTTCATCCACAACCAGAGCATCATGCATCATCAAGCGATATTGCGATATTTTTGAGTGTTCGTTCTTATTTCTTTTTTCAACCAGAAGGAAACGAACATGGAGGAATTCGCAAATCGAATATAGGAGGGGAGGCATAACAAACATTGGATCTTTTCGAAGATTTGAATTCCGGTTTTGTTTTGTTTTTCGGTCATTGGACGGAAATCTCATGAAGTAACAACGACCAAAAAATAATACCAAAATTGTGATGTAGTCTACCGTTACAGCCACAGCCACCACCACCAGCACCACTACCAAGCCAACTCTTAATGCCACAATTAGTCGCTATTTTCAAGGAGTGTTTTATTAAATACACACATCGAGTGAATTATTGCAAACCTTTTTGGCACAGACAACACGACGAACTGTACGTATAACAAAATAAACGATAGGGAGAGTGAGTGACAGAGTTGCCATCGTTACATCTGTAATGAATAGCAATTTTTACGAAAGTTGGTCTAACAAAACTTTAATAGCCTGTTCAGCGAACTTTTTAAAGCTCTTTCTATTGGAAAATACCAAAATTTAGCAAACTGCAGGCAACACGGCTCTATCAGCTGTTTAATTGGAAGCAGCTATTTGCAGACAAAATAAAATAAACAACCAACAAATTGCCAGAAGAAAAGTGGGAAAAATTAAAGTTGTTAAGTGAGATAATTTTTTGTTAGAAATATCCATACTAAACAACAATCTTAATTAATTTTCTTGTAAATCGTAAAGAAACACATTTGTAAACAAACTAAACGATTGATATTTTCTGATTGTCTACTCTGACGTTTTGTTTCGTTCGTGTTTGATTTCGCTGAACCAAAACGAAAGCTCTTTTCGTTTCACTCAAAACAAAGCGTACAAAAACCAAAAGTTGTCTTCGCTAGTCATTTGGCGTACGAATGATCAAAAATTAAGTTTCAAAAACAGGCTATAAAACTTGATTTGCAATTACATCTCAAGCCTGGTTCCAAGTTCGTTCGCGCGAAATATTTTTGTAGCGTCATTGACCAGCAACAAATCAAAGTGCGGTTCCATATTTTCTGTGTTCTTAACATTTGTTTAAGGCTGGGGCCACACTGGCGTTTTCTTATCGAGTGTTTTCAAAAGCTCTAACGCAAAATAAAAGCTCAACGTTGAGTTGTATACGTTGATTGTGTATACTTCTACGAAAGCTTTTGAAAACGCGCGACAAGAAAACGCCAGTGTGGCCCCGGCCTAACATAAATATATCACATTTTTCGACGAATTGAAGGAGAATTGACACATTTATCATATTCTTTGATATTTCGGAAGCATTTTTTTTTTTGTATGAAGGTTTGTAAAATTGCATGTGAAATGCATGAAGTGTTGGTTTCATTTGGTGTCAGGAAACCAAGTTGGTTTTGTCATTCGTTTCCCAATGTAAATAAAACCAAGTTCGAATCAGCTGTTGCTTAAAAAAACCCGTTTCCCAGTATATCCAATAAAGGGATTGGGGAGAGCTTCTCACAACCAGTGAGCTGTGCGCTTTCTAATTTTTCACTCACTGATTGGTACCTAGAGTTTTACAACGGTTCCGAATGGTATTTTGAGACGCTTATTCATGGCTAAGTACTCGATAGTGTGGCCATCACTAAGTGAGATGGTCGTTGGCGAAGGAAATAGCAACCCACTTGAGTCCTTTTATATTGTTCATCAAATAATTTTTTTAAACGGTTCCCGGTACTTTCGGTTCTAAACCTTTTTGGGGTACTGGTGGGTAGAACTTCAGACAATAACCGTTTTGAAGATGTTGAGGGCATTTCTTCTGCAATTGAAGCATCAACATCTTCGTTGGGACCACAATGCAATGTCGGACACACCTTCTACGGACTACGCAATGCCACAAAAACGCACTGAAGCCTCTTCAGAAGCTGTCAGCTGATGTTTTGCGTACGGTCCACTGCCAGTTGCCCTAGATTCTGCTTTATTTTGCGCAAGCTTTCTTTTCACTTAACTTCTCCACTCAATCCATTTATATACAAATAAAAGAATTACATGTTAACAATACCTTTTGTTTTGTGGCAAAAATGTTGTTTACCTTTTTCCATCGTATTGCGGTGGATCTGCACCATTTACTGATTCTGTCAATTGTTGCTATATGTCATCCACTGTCGGCTTATGGCGCCTAGTGATCCCCTTTGGTAGGTGTGGATATTTATCCATAAACTCCAAGATAATGGTATTTTGGGTGTAGAAGTTGTGAAAAGCTCTGCCCTCCTATTCCTTCAAAGGCAAAATATTTAATTATTTGTATCCTCATTAAAATCGCAACTATATCAAATACTGTTGTAGGAAGGATTGATTTAGTAAGGAAATTTCATGGTTTTCCTGTATCTTTACTGAAAGGTCCCGAATTTTTCCAATGATTTTGGGTACGGATAATTCAAATATGGTTATTTTCGCAAAATAAATCACCTCAAAGTACTGCAACAATGTCTGTTCTTGTGTTGGAATTATGGACCTTACAGTGTGTGTTGATACGTAGAGATCTTGGATCGATACTAATTCGCATATGTAAATTGCATAATTCAGTTTGTATATATGCGATTGATGATCAACCGATGGTATCAATTTAGGCACAGTACTTAGGCATCTGATGATGAACTTGTCACGGAGTTCGAAACCAGTCATGACAGTGAGTGTGCTTAACTGAATTGTCTATGTATTATTCCAACAAAACCTAACCATTTTTCAATTAGAAAAATGTTCCTGACCTTGTAAGCTGGTAGTGTATGAATTTCTCATACATTAACTAAATAAATGAAATTCGTTTAATATTTATAGTATTATTTATCTATCTAAACTAAAGTTTATGAAAATTATAATTAAATATCTGAGCGTATGCTACAGCTTTTTAAACTACTCGTTTTTGAATTTTAAAAAACCCCCTCGTCGTAAGTGATGGACAAAGTGGGTTTCTTACTAAATCTACATGCCCTAATTTCCTAATATTCCAACCTACGACACATTTCATTGAAGTGATGAAGAACACTTCATCAATCTATCATCCATATTTCATCAATAGTTTATGTTGATTACATCAAGTTGATGTACATATTTCATCAATTTGCTGTGCATTTTTCGTTAATTGCCATCAATTTAGTGTACGATTGTCATAAATTTAATGTAAATTGGACATCATTTTGATGTAAATTGCTTGTTAATCTGTAGCCAAATTCTTTGGACTATTTTTAGTTGTAAAAAATCCACAACAACAAGATATAAGACCACATAGAAAATACTCATAGCGTGGATATTGTTTTCTGTCTGTTATGTATTTTTTTAAATGTTCTACTAGTTTTTTATTTTTCTCTTCAATACTTCGTCTATATTTTGAATCGATCCCGCTAATTATTTCTAAATTCCATGAAGAAGATTGACGTAAAATGTCATCAATTCAATAAAGCTGAAAAATACGAAGGAGCGCACAATTGAAGAAACTTTTCAATGAGTTGATGAAAATTTTCATCAATTCAATGAAGAACAATTAATGAACATTTATCATCCATTTGATGTAAAGATTTTCTTTCAGTGTAGGTTTGTTATTCGTCTGTCTCATCTGACGTTTCTCTTTGCGCTTCTTCAATGAGGAAACGAACTTCTGTCAGCAACGTCGAACAAAATCCCCCACTTATAGTTTTGTGCATTCACGATGTTCATATATTTACATATTTTGAACACTCACAGTAACAATTTCACCTGTGTTTGTCAAACCTCAGCGACAGAATTCTTCTCTAGACCTTCAAACACAAGTTCGCTTCCCTTCAATTATTAAGCCGATGAGGTAGTTGACAAATCTATGTACAAATTAATCTATGGATTTGCCGACATGTGTTTAGAACTAGAACAACCATAGAGTAATGTCATATAGAGCTGCCATTCTTTTTATCTGACATTTCTATTTCACACTATTCGTGGTGCGGTCGGTGCGAGAGAGAGTTATTTGACGTAAATTGACATACACCAGGTGAAATCATATAGGAATTAAGGATAAAGTAACTTATTCTCTCAATATTTTTAACGTCATAGGTATGGTTGGATGGTGGAAAGCATGATTTCAATAATACCAGATAGAGGCAATAATACACAACGTTCAACAAAGCAACAACAAACGTATTTCGTGTTTTTGTGGCAAAATACATAGTTGTGTCAAATACAATACAAATGTATACCAAAGATAAAAGTCAACAAGAAATATATTTAAATTTAACAGTTCTATACGAAGACGAAATGAAAAAGCTAAGTGAAAAGTTCTACACCTGCTGAAAGTTAATATTCATCGAATTGCTCTCATTTGCGCAAACCTACTACGAAGAGTGTGAAATGAAACGTCAGATGAGAGAATTAATTCGTCTATATTAAAATCGTATATGGTTCAGCTGAATGTTTTGTTTTGTGTTAAAAACACAGAGCAATACTAAAGAGCCTAGACTTGTGTCGAACTCGTTCACTAGTTCTCGAACTCGTTCATTTAAGGTGCCAGGACATAACAATCATGAACACAGTCGCGATATCGATCATGTGCATTATGTACGTGAGGATGGTGTCTGGTCACCCTAAATGAACTAGGTAGTTCATGAACTACCTAACTCTAAGAGAGCCTCTATTACTCTCTTCGATGCCTCTTCGTGACGACGAGCTTGCATTTCATCGAGGTCGAGTTGCTTTGGTAATTTACTCTTTGGTTGGCATAATACGGACAGAAATAAAAGGGAATGCGTATTTTCTTTCGATGCAAACATAATTTAGCTGTCATTAGTATCAATCAAACACTTTTAAAGTTAGTTTGCTGCATGGTCTGTAATCTATATGTCTTATTTGGTCTCTCATTCTACATCATTTCCCTAGTGGCTTTTCGATCAGCTGTGTCATAGAAGCCCCCTGGTTAAAAACCATACAGCAACCAAAAATTCGTGGTTGCCACTATCAAGCAACTGAAGTCGCCAGCTGTCAGTAGCCCGTTGCCATATGTATTAACTTTTCGGTAACTGGCAACGCAACTGAGGTTCGGTTGCTATAAACAATTAGCATCTTGGTGGTAGTATTTTGTTCCGTCAACTTCCATTCTGCTAATTTCTAAACTCAGACTCCGGGCAAATATCCTGAACTTCGACTCCAAAACACCAATTTCACATTATTAAATATATATCGTCAGCTAAAATGCAAAAGAACGTAACTACAATTTTCACTTTGTTCAAGGGACTTGAAAACCCCTTATAAAAAACTACAAAAATTTAGTTTCCCAGTATATTTTCGAAACTTACTGAAGGTAAGACTTTACTTTAGCAAAGGTTTGAAAGTTTGAATTGAAATATTAATTCCTCACCCTTTTACGAGGATTGTTTCTTCTCTTGCAAATAGAAATGAAAATTGTAGTTACGTGGTTTTGCATTTCTGCTAACGAGATGTAAAATCGTTGGAATTTGCTGTTATGAGTTTTCCTAATACGAGTTTTAGCAAAAAGTTCACCAAAACTGTTTTCCAATCTTGTTAATGCAATTCTCTACGCAAATATTGCAAAATCTTCTTTATTTGCACAGTGGCAACTCTAGTACGGCGCAACACGTAAAGAGCGCGATTAAGAGAGTATCAATCATTCTATAAATGCTAGCTTTTATTGTATTTGTTTGTCAATGTGGGTTTAAACTTTGATATTTAAATAAATTTAAGTTTACAATTTTTGTTTTATTGTGAAAAGGTTAAATGAAGACATTTCAAAGTTTGCCATTTTTTACGTTTTGATTTTTTTTTTGTTGACTTGAGACGCAGACACAGTTAAAGTTAAATGCTGTTGGCTGAAGGTCTTCGGAACCATTAAAGCAGAGTGTGAAGAAACTCCTTAATTAATCATTTGGAAATCAAGTAGTCTTACCGTGAAGTGTAGATAGATGGATGATATTATACTGTGAAGGGCATTTGATGACTTCAACAGTTTGTTTTTACTTCTGACGGTTCGCAAAAATTTAAAACAAAAATGGTTAAGACCTACATAACTGACATGACGGGATTCTTTGCTGTAATTATCCCTGTGAAAAAGTGGGGGAAAAATAGAAGTTTATTGACGTTATACGACTCCAGCAGAGATTGAGTTGCACATGCGGGTTGTTATGCATTTGTGGGACAATTCAAATATGATAGAGATCTACACATTTACACATTTGTCGAACGGGTAGAGATGCTTTCCATAACCGTCTCCAAGGGCTAAAATCTTGGGTAGAAGCCAGCAGTTTAAAGATTGGAGCCTGTGTAAAGTTTGCGAAAAAATACAAATATTTGACCACATTATATTGTTCTGGATCAATTCCACAAATATGAGACGTTCGCATTAACCCGTTGATTACGATAACAATCAAACAGATTCTTATTGTTCGTATTAAAAACAACTCATCTATTGTCTCGAACTACACGCACATACATATGTTTTTTAAAATTGTTACCAGTTTCAAAATTTCTATAGTCTTCCTTAGTTATAGGTTCAATGTGTTCAGAGTGACTTTCATAATTGTTGCTATTTTTTCCAATTCATACTGTTTATTTGCCTCTCAAGAGTTTCTAGCAAGATATTTTTTAATAAAACCCAACGCACAGTGGGACATGTTAGGACAAGACGACCAAACCGTAAAACTTTTGAAATAAGTTGTGAATTATTTCTTTAAATCGAATATTTTATCAAACTTCAGATATAAAGTTTGCACAGAAAGATATTAGTTTTATTTTGAAACCCCGTTGCTATAGGGTTATTCATTAAGAGTGCAGATTTTCTTTTATAAATGAAAAACAACAAAATTTTTCGAAATGTGTTTTCTTCATTATGTCATTTACCCTGCGTTTACACGAGACAAGACAATTGAGAATATGCATTACTTGCCGAATTTCCTGTCTTCGAACAATCAGAGACAGTCATAGAGTAATTATTTATAGAGAGAATATTTGACTCATCTGACGTTTCTTTCATACTCTTCGTGGTGCGGTTGGTGTGATAGAGGGATGTTTGACGAAAAGTGACTTACACCAAGTGGAATTACAGGAACTCCTGACGTTAATTTTCCATGTCATTTTGGTGAAAACCTGTGAAATTCAAATGTGTTTTACACTTTTTTAATGACTGATATTATTAGCATACATTTGTATTGTATTTAGCACAATAATTTTAACACACAAAACGAAATACCGATGTTGCTATTTTGTTGGTTGTTTTGAACCATTGCCTCTATCTGGTCTCATTGAAGCAATTCTTTCCAACATCCAACGTTCATATCAAACCAGGCCAAATGTCATAAATTTGCTGAGCGAAATGTTAACTATATATATATATGTATTACTCTATGGGAAAACAGTGAGAGAAGTGTGAGTGGATATGTAAAAAAGTGTGAATATATCGATATTGTCTCCGTAAAACTGTCACGTGTAAACGTCAAGTTGAGTTTGAAACTCAATATCCGTTAAATGGTCACCTCTGGAAACACAGAGTAACAAAGTGCGCGCATTTTGCATGACTTTTGGCTTAGTTCGAGCTGTATATCATTTAAAATGCGTATGACATCGTTCTTCAGCTCTGGAATCGTCTCGGGCTTATTGGCATAGATCATACTTTTCACATTACTCAAGAGAAAGAAGTCCAATGGTGTCAAATCCCAAAAGCTCGAGTTAACTTCGTTCGCAATGGGGCACTTGTTTCATTTGCTGTGTGGCACCCTCCTGTTGAAGCCACATGGTCCATTTCATCTAATTAAGGCCATAAAAATTTTGGTATAATGTCATGATGTGGCCGTCGGTGGTGCAATGGTTAGTGTGCGCGCCTCTTGTACACGAGATACGGGGTTCAATCCCTGCTCTGACCACCTTAAATTTCTTTCGGCATCGGTCATATCGCATAGGGACAGCGACACTATCGAGTTTTCAGCCATGAAAAAACTTCTCAAGTGAATGAAAAATTAGAAAGCTGGTTGTGAGAAGCTCTCCTCAATCCCTCCATGTGATGTAAAGGGAAGAAGCGGTTGATGCGTTTAAAACACATGTTTTGGATTTACCTTCCTCAATGTAGAAAAAGTGCTTGAAAATTGCTGCAACCACCAGCAAAATTGCACTGATATTCGTGGCGAGTGTTTTGAAAAACAATAAAGTCATTTTAGCGATAAATATTCGTGTTTACTTATTTTTCTCACAACTTTAGTAGCAACCTATTAACGGAAAAGTCTTTAAAATTGTTAGGACAAAGCGTCCTGTCGCAAAAACTAAAGAAGAATTAATATTTTTATTGTTGCTTGGACGTGTTTGTAGCTTGTCGCAAATATAGTGTACTTGTGTCCAAACACATTGTGTTTGCTATTCAATATTATATGTTGGAGACAGAATGACTAATGTTTCTTAATGTTTTTGTGACCCAAATGTGGTTTTATTTGTTGAAAACTGTTGAAAACAAAAGTGTGACAGACAACAAAGAAGCAAATATAATATGCTGCCGGGGCCGTTTTTTTTCAGCGAGTAGAATCTTAAGATTCTGCTTTCGCCTTAAAAAAGCTTTTCGCATTTTTCAGATATCTCTTTTGTTCTCTGAGATATCGTTCGTTGAAATTCGGCGCAACATAAAGACAAAATGTAGCAAAAAATTTTATTTTTGCATTAATAACAAAAATACCATACCAATGAATTTCAACCGACTATAAAATGTAGGGAATGTTAAACCTGCGTGTTGCAAAAGCGAGTGTTTTCAGACGACATAACAAATTTCGTGAATTACTTCCGTTTAAGTTTAAATTATTCGATCTTTAGAATGTTATGTTCTTTAATAATTTCGGTTCAAGATGAAATTAAAGGTAATTTTTATTAAAAACAAAAATAATGTGAAATTGATTATTATGGTGAATGGTTGGGAATATACTTATAGCTACTTCAATGCCCACCAAATCATATCATCAGCTCCCTTCTCCCTTCTCCCTTCCCCTTCTAAATAAAATGTAATACGCGATGTTGAAGCGTCCCGAATATAACGAAAACCTGAGTTTTTGTAACGTTCGGTTAAGATATCTCAAAAACCTTATCTTCTGGAAAAATTCTGAGGTCAAGTTCGGAGTCAGCACAACTCAAACCTTTAGAAAAATGTAATCTAGTCTCAGGGTCTTGCCTACTTTCACATTTGGTCGGCCTGTGTTATCTATTGAGGTCCTAGGTATAGTAGGAACGGAGAATGGTGGTATTCATGTAAACGCAAAAACTCGAAATCCTTAAAATCGTGCACAGCAAACGTCAAAACAAAACAAAAATGTTCTCATACAAATCGATTTGCAGAAATATTCACGTTTTGTTTCCTATGTTTGTTCAGCAAAATTGTCTCGAAACTTTTCAACATTTGTAAAGGTTGTTTCAGTAAGATTGCACTTTTTAAATTTAGTGTCATTTTTATTGTGCAAGTGGCAACTCTGAAATTTGGCAGCTGTCATATATGTTTATTCCGATTATTAAAAATGGACCGCTATACGACAGCACAACGCGTTATAATTGTGACAACTTATTACAAAAATTTGTGAAGTTATACCGACCGCTCGCAAACTTCGACGAATTGTCAGTCGGGAAAGTGCACCTAATGTGTGAACCATTCCAAGAGTGGTCCAAAAATTTTAAGAAACTGGGTCGATTCTTCTTTGGGATTTTGTGAAAGCTCAGGTTTGTGTGAATAAACCAGAAACATTCCTGAGCTCAAATCCGAGATGCAACGCGTCGTCGGTGAGATACAGCCACATCTCTGTGAAAAAGTCATGGAAAATTTCATGAAAAGAGTAATGCCCTGTCATCCTTCTGGGCATTTGCGCGTTTACATGAATACCACTATTAATTTGTATTCTAAGTGGTCTTCATTACATAAATTTTCTTCTTCTTGTTGACCACATTTGTTTCGTTTTTGTATTTTTTTTTAAATTTTAGTCCAATCATGAACTTAAAATTATCAAAAGTTGGGTGAAACGAGGTGAGATAGGAACATCTTGCAATTTGTAATGGAAGATGTTGACATCTTCCGCAAAATGATAGAAGGTTGCAAGATATGACCTAGTGTGACAAGGTTATATTAGCTACGTCTTTGTCAAATGCCAGCTCATGCAAATCTGTTTGGCCAGTAAGACATATTTCAATTATTTCCACATTTGTTTTTTTGTATATCTCCCATAGTGAGTCATAACAAAAGTCGTATGAAATAATATCACAGCAAAAGAAAATGGCAGTTGCTATCTGACGAATACAACTTTGCTTTGAGTAACAACTATGTTCGAACACAATAAGAGACAACTCTTATATTTAGCAGGGACAAAATTATCGTCCTTATTCTCAACAAAAAATATCCTTCGTATGCCGTTTCTTAACAACTACAATAGATAGATAGATACTTAATTGTTGGAGATAATTATATTTGAAATTGTTGGCAGAAAGAATCCAAGTAGATAAGGTCGCCTTCTCAGAAAATGTACCACCGTCCAACGGTAATTAATGCAATAGTTCTAGATTAGAAACTGTTAGCGCTGACTCGATTTAGCAACCACCATTGGGACAGGTTTACAATATTTCCCTTTTAATTAACGTATTAAATGATCGTTTCGTTCATGGGTCGATCGGATCATAAAACAAATTGATATTAAGTATTTATTTGCTTCAGTTTATTTCTTAGCGTTGCGGATTTCGTGCCTGATCTCTCTCTCTCTCTCTTCGTCTCTCTCTTGGTGTTTTGTCCATTTCAGTTGTTTTTACCCAACTTGTTGACCTTGTAAGATCAGCTCAAACTCAGCTGGCAGGTTTGGTTTAGTCGGTTGACTCGCGTTCTGTCCCGTCCGTCTAATGGGGAGCAACATATTTGTTTCTTTGTGCACCTTTGTTGTTGCTGTTGCCCTGACTGCTATTCTTTGTTAATAACTTTGCGCTGGATACAACTCGTGTCAGTTGTAGCCCCAAGTTCCAGCAAAAAGTTATTTCTCTCCTCTCAATTGTTGAATAAGCAAAAAAATAATAATTAATTCGAAATGCGTTAGTCATGATATCCCAAAAACCCAAAGAACTTGTTTCTCGTGCTTTGATTTTGAATAACTTAAAGACAGACCCCCTTGTGCCACCTAACATTATGGGTTGTGATGACTATCACATCATTTTCCAAATATTGAGTGAATGAGTGATGTTTCTGGATAAGCATTCCCCACAAATACTGTAGGAAAATATTTAATTAAACTCCATCAAATCATATTCTTAGGGGGTTTTAAATGATTATGTATGAAAATTGAATTTATTGTACAACCAATTGGTTGTGTTAAAATCCAAAATAAATCAGGTTTTCAAATGGAATGACACACTTAAATACCTCATCGTGGTGGAGAGTGTAATATAATGCATACAATATTGAATATATTTACATTTAATTATAATACTGTTTCGATTTTCTTTATTCAAACTCAATACCATTTTAAATCTCCATGAATTGAGATATAGTTTTCAAAAAGAAATTTTGCAAAATGCATCCTCTGATTTTTGGCAAACCGTACAGCAACATATTTCAGACCTAGCCACAGATCTTCCTCGACGGTTGTATGGCATGTAAAGAAGATTTTGCGAATGTTTTCTTGAGGGTTTGTGCTTCCCTCTTGCATAATAAGGAATTCTCAATTCAAATGAGTTTTAGTTCGCAGTCAGTTTGATGCGTTTGTCAGTAGCATCATTCCAAAAAACCGCTGACGCAGATCTGGTGCCTAGATCTGAAATAGCTATATGGTTTGCCAGGAATCATGAGGATGCATTTTTCAAAACTTCTTCTTGAAAACTATATCGCTATTAATAGAGATATAGAATGGTCTTGAGCTTCAATAACTAAAACGAAACAGTATCAGTTAAAATGCCGAATAAACAAATATCATGCCTGCTGTATAATTATAATATGTTTACAAACTACCATACATATGCTGTGAAGAAGGGACTCGGAAAGAGCATCGATTCGTTGTAGTTCTGTGTAGTTACCAAACGAAGAGGTAAAGAAGTATTAATATGTAGTTATGCTAACTCTCATCACACGTCGTGGGGTAGTACAATTGTAATCGTAGGGGTCAGACCCTAGTAGAATTCTTGAATACTAACGACCTTTTGACACTGAATATTGGGAACAAAGCTACGTTTGCAACAAAATTAGGGAAGAGTATTAAATATAACAATTTGTTCCGTAAATCTTATAGATGACATTCAAAAGTGGAGCGTTTCTGATGAAACTCATTCTCGGATCACAGATACATAAAATTCAAAATATAACGGCCACCGCCGAAACCAAGAAGTTTTCGAACAAACTGGACAAAAATTTGCAAGCCTACTTAGAAATCGACTAGACCATCCTCAACTCGACTACTCTAGTACACTGAAACAAAATCTTAACATCAAGTCGATGATAAATGTTCATCAATTGTTCTTCATTGAATTAGTGAGAAATTTCACCAATTCAATGAAAATTTCTTTCAATTTGAAGATTGTGCATGTCTTCACCTTTCTCAGCTTCATTGAATTGATGATCTTTTTTACATCATTGATATGTGGAATTTGGAATAAATATGGATATATTATTGAAAAAATAGAAAGAAATAGAAACAAAATAGTAGTAGAAAATTTAACATAAACACATAATAGAAAATAGTGCAATGGACAGGAAACATTATCCACGGTATGGACATTTTTTTATGTGGTCTCATACCCTGTGCTTGTGGAATTTTACGATGGAAAATTGGCCAAAGAGTTTGGCTACTCATTAACAAATAATTTACATAAAAATTATGACCAATTTACATCAAATTGATGGCAAACTTACATCGAATTGATGACAACCTTACAACAAATTGACGAAAAATGTTCAGCAACTGGATGAACAATTTACATCAAAATGGTGGAAAATTTACTTCAACTTAATGACAAACATACGAGTACATCAAAGTGAGGTAAAATTGAAATTAACTTGATGTAGCATTGTCGTTCAATCAACGAAACCTGTTGATGAAAGATTGATGAAATGTTCTTAAACAATTCAATGAAATGTGTCGTCGGTTGGAAAATGAGGAAATGTTTCATCAAATACATGAAGGAATTCATAAAATTGATGAAGATTTTTGTTTCAGTCTAGGGACGAATCATGCAAATCGGTGTGGCCAGGAAAACATAGTTCAATTATTTCCACATTTTTTTTTGTATATCTCCATAGTGAGTCATAACAAAAGTCATATGAAATAATAGTCGTGTTTTGGTTACAAGCAAGCGATTATCGCTTGCTAAGTTGCAAAGCAAACGGTTTTTTAGCGAGAAGTAATTTTATTCAAAAATATGAAAAATGGTTAAAACGGTAAAAGATGTCAAAATTTTTTTGTTTTAAACTTAGCGAAAATTAATCTCGTCGCTAAGTTCTCGCTAAGTCTTCGCTAAGTGCTTCATACAAAACAAGCGAATATATAAGCAAGCGCTGTAACCAAAAACACGCTTAATATCACGGCAAAAGAAAATGGCAGTTGTTATGTGACGAATACAACTTTGCTTTGAGAAACAATCATGTTCGAACACAATAAGAGACATCTCTTATATATAGCTGCCCACTTCGAGAAAGGAAATCGGGCCAAGAAATCCCTTGGGTTACAAGATAGATACGAAATTTTGGGAAAAAAGTCCACAGACTATACAACAGTGTTAAGCGTAAAAAATTGGCGGTATATTGGGAGGTCTATAAAGGAAGTCTCAGTAAATACAACACAATATTGAGAAAAGTGAGACGAAACTCCTAGGAATTATTAGGCGAACAGCTGGAGAGCGTCAATGATACGCCGAAGATGCATAAATGCCTCTGTAGGACTCGCATTCATGCGGAAACGCTAGTGGACGACACAGGGAAGTGGATGTAGACAATTAAACAAACGCTAAGGCACCTTATGGATACACAGTTTCCGAATGGAAATTCGGAACCCACAGAGGAACGACGACAGAACGAAAATGGGTGACATCAGGCGCCAATCATCATGGACCAAATGATCAAAATAGCTATAAAGACCTTCTCTCCTTATAAAGAGTGCGGACCGTATGGAATCTTCCCGGCTATCCTACAACATGAGGTTGACCTTATAACAACTCCTTTGGTGGGAATCTACACCGCACGCCTAAAATTTGCCTACAAATAAAATAAAAGGTTTCCCATTACATGCCATGAAGGAATTGAAGAGAGTTTCTCACAACCAGTGAGCTGTGCGCTTTCTAGTTGTATACTCACTGATTGCGACCTACAGTTTTTACATCGATTCCTTACGGTATTTTGAGACGCTTTTTCATGACTAAATACTCGATAGTGTCGCCGTCACTATGCGAGGTGACCGCCGCGGAAAGAAATTTAAGGTGGTCAGAGCAGGGATCGAATCCAGGATCTCATGTACAAGAGGCGCACACACTAAGCATTGTAACACCGATGGCCACAAAAATTTGCCTACACCCCGAAGAATTGGCAGGCGGCTAGGGTAGTATTCATACCCAAACCTGGAAAGGAAATTTATGCGACCGCAAAAGTTTATAAACCAATTAGCCTCACATCGTTCTACTCAAGACCTTGGAGAGAATAGTGGACGACATGGTGAGAATACCAGACGATATGCTGAAGTTCAGGCAACACGTATATGTCAACACGTACACGTATATGTCAGGCAACACGTATATAAGTGGAAACCGCACTTCATAATGTAACCCACTACATAGAGGAATCTCTCAATAGTAAATGGTATACAATTTCAGTATGAATAGATATGGAGACTGCGTTCAACAATGTCCAGACCGAAACACTCCTTTGACCAGTTAGCAGTGGACCGTGCATTGAGGCACTGGATCGAGCATACGATAAGGAATAAACGGATAAACTGCGGTTCTCATCGCATGAATGTAAGAGGCAGAATGCAACGTGGTACACCACAAGGGGGGATTATATGACCACTCATGTGGGTCGTCACAATTCACAGTCACCTAAGAATTCTTGCCGACGAAGGACTTAGACAAGTCTGCAATGCAGACGATGTTGTAATACTTACTAGGGGAAAGGATCTTAATCAATTATGAAGAGAAGCCGAGGAGGCACTGACTATAGCGTATAACTGGACACAGCCAATGGGATTAAATGTGAACCCGGGAAAAATGGAAATATGTCTATTCACAAGGAAAACGAAAATCTCAAAGTTTGAAGAGCCTTGGTTCCTGGATAAGACGATTAAAATATCCGATAAGGTTGAATATTTATGGATAAATCTTAGGCCGGAAATTGAATTGGAAGCACCACATAGAGGACAGGGAAAATAACACCTACAGATGTTGGTCGCTATGCAGAAGGGCTATAGGATCTAAATGGAGCCTCAGGCCGAAAATTACACATTGGCTACACAGAAGCGTAATTAGACCAGTACTTAAATACGCTTGTATAATATGGTGGACGGCAGTTGAGAGGAAATGCAATACCCGTCACTACAAAAGGTTCAACGTACATATGTACTACATGGGAATTAGAGGTACAATGAGAACAACCCCGACAAGGGGCTATGGAGACTGTTGTATGTATCCGGACAATTGAGATCAGGGTCAAATACAAGGCTGGCAAAACGCCTACATGCGATAGGTGAATGAATTAACAGGGATCACTAGTCGAAACAACAACGAATAATGAAGGCCTTGGTCGGTTACACGCAAGACCCGAGTGAATCCGATCGAATATTCGTACTAAGGACTAAGGCGAACTGCGTGACTATAACGCTATTTAGGGAAGATTGGCAGGATGTGACCCTGGCAAAAAAACGCCAATTGGAACCTGCTTACGGTTGGCTCAAAGCTAGGCGAGAGAACAGGTCTAGGATTTTTCATTAAAATCCAGCGAATACGAACTTTCAAGCGGCAGTTCGGCCGATTACGGAGTGAATTGAATTTCTCTAAAACACTACGATGCAAACGGACGGGAACATCTTCACGGATAGCTAGAAGACAATTAAGGCAATATCATCAGAAATTGTCAAATCTAGAGCGGTCCTCGTCTGCAAAAAGGTGACCAATGATTATTCCTCGAACGCCAGACTTCACAGCATCTGGGTGCCGGGACACAGTGGAGTTATTGGTAACGAGCAGGCGAATATTCTGGCAACAAAATCCAGGAACCTTCATACGGTAAGCCTGGAGAGCCCGAAATCTTTCGGGGCGACGAAGGCAGAGTTGAGCCATTGGGCGGAATAGACCCACAGAGCACTGTAGAATCAGGAAATAGTGGGCAGGATGACAAGGATCCTATGGGGTGATCCAAGTGGGTTGAAGACAAAAGGCTTGCTGAAACTGGGAAACTCTGAAATGAGCAAGATGATAGGAGACTTAACAGGACACTCGGGCATACGAACCCACCTATACCATATTGGACAAGTGGAAAATAGTGAATGCTAGGCGTGTAGGGAGGACATTGGGATGATGGAGCATTTCCTGTGTCAATGCCCGGTTATCACACAGGCCAGAACCGGACATAACCAATCTTATGGAAATAAAGTGGAAGTTTCTGAGGAACTTTGTGCATAGCACCGAATTTCTATGAGGGTCAAGGTAAAATTTTATTGACGGAATAGTTTCCACAATAAACCCTGCTACTGGCCCTAATTGTTACAACTTTATTTCATTGTCTATGGCTTAAACCACTTGAGAAGCCAGCCTTTGTATGCTTGCGGTGTTATTCGTAGCAGCCAACAACAAGGGGACGATCGACTCTTTTTCATTCTAAATCAACATAGTTTAGGATCAGCTTTCCCACAAATATCTACTCGTTCTGTGTAATATAACATAGAATGTACACATGGAAAAAAACAAATCAAAAACAGTTGTCAAAACTGTCGTCATTTATATATAAGTATAAGTATAAATGTGCCTACATTTTGAAATGGAAACCATATGGATTCAATCCAGCAGTTTGACCCATATTTCATATTCCATTGTATTTCGTAATGCATACAATGAAACAACTTCAATTGATCTCAAAATTCATACAAAAAAAAGAATAATGATCAAAGTTGGAAAAGCGTTTTGTTAAGACCGACCATAGTTTACCCTACGCCACAAGATCTAAACAGACTTTCGAAATATATTAGGAACAACAGCTAAATAGGCTGCTGAAAAATGGTACGTTTGCTAAAATAATAAACATTTGCTTGTGGTTTAGCAAGTGAGTTTCAATTATGCTGCATTAAAACTGCCATGGCAGTACGTTTGCTGTAATAACAGACAAATTGCCTGCTGATAAGTAGCAGTGTTTGCTGTTAAAAACAAACTTTGAGTGCAAGTCTACTTTCTGGGTGATTTTTGTGCTATTTGGTTTTCGAAAATTGAAACAAACGCAGAAAATTTGTATAAGTTAATGAAATATGGCCGTCGGTGGTGCAATGGTTAGTGTGCGCGGCTCTTGTACATGAGATCCTGGGTTCGAACCCGGCTCTGACCACCTTAAAATTTCTTTCGGCGGCGGTCACCTCGCATAGTGACGGCGACATTATCGAGTATCTAGCCATGAAAAAGCTTCTCAAATTACCGTTCGGAATCGGTGTAAAACTGTAGGTCCCAATCAGTGAGTGAAAACTGGAAAGCGCACAGCTCAGTGATTGTCAGAAGTTCTCCCCGGTCCCTTCATGGGATGTAATGGGAAACCATTTATTTATTTTATTAATGAAATATTTATTTCGATCGATAAATCATTGCCTGTTATTTACTTTTTAAAGATTATTTCATGCAAATGTTGCCTACGGCTACACTTCACTTGGTACATTCTGAAAGTCCAATTTTGGCACACTTTTTCCAACATTTCGGCCGGTATCTCACCAATGACACGTGTAACGTTGTCTTCCAAGGCAGCAGTCATGGTAGGCTTGTCCTTATGGACGAGAGACTTCACGTGCCCCCACAAAAAATAGTCTAGTGAGGTCAAATTGCCCGAACGAGGCAGCCAATTGACATCGCCACAACATGACGACCATAAAATGGACGTAACTTGGTAAACATATTTTTCACAGAGAACAAGTTTTGATAATACAACTCGATGATTTGCAAGAGTTGATCGTTTGTAAGTCTAAACCGTTTCCCATTACATTCCATGAAGGAGAGCTGCTCACTAATTTTTATTTCACTGATTGGGACCTACAGTTTTGCACCGGTTCGGAAACAGTATTTTGGGAAGCTTTTTCATAGCTAAGTACTCGCTAGCGAGGTTACCATCACTAAGCGAGGTTACCGTCGAAAGAAATGTGAGATGGTCAGAGCAGGGGTCGAACCCACGTTCTCATGCACAAGAGCCGCGCACACTAGCCATTGCACCACCGACGGACGGACGGATTTAAAAGACATCAACTGAAATTTTAGTTCGTCAGTTGAAATTTAACATTTTTCTTTCGACTTTAGGTTAGGTTTTTTAAATTGCAATTGATGTGTTTTAAATATAAATTGATGTCTTTTAAAATTGTATCTCTAACTGGACATTCTATTAATAGAGATACAGAATGGCCTCGAGCTTGAACAATAAAATTAAAAAGTACCAATAAAAAGGCCCAATAAATAAAAATCATCCCTGATGAATTTAAAGGATGTTTTTAAATTTCAGTTGGAAATGGTGTAGTGGCACTTACCTCCAGTTTTTGATATGAAAATTGGTAAAACACCGTCGCGTCCTGTTATAAAACGCGTCATATTAAAGGCGTCACACTATGAGATTTATTTCCTGCTACAATTTTTCATACCAAAATATACAGACGCCAGTGAAAATTTGTTGCCGAAAATCGCGCGACTTTTTGTTACAAATTTTCGCATGCTTGTTTTGTTTTTTGATATGAGCCATATACATACAGTGGTGGTCATACAATTAGGAACGCCGGTTTTGAATTTGTATTTTATAACAGAATTACTCCCAATAAACCGAAAATTAAAAAAGAAAATATCCAGTATTGTCAGACTCACTTATTGCTATAGTGTCTACAAATATTTCGTTAAGTAGCTATATTTCTGAAAAGTGGAAACTACATTTTCTAATAGATCTTCTAAAAGTCGATGGTCATGCAATTAGAAACGACGACAAAAACAATATTTTATTCCCAATTTTACAGAAAAATATAATAAAATAATACAAAAGATTCCTAATACTTTGTAGGGTAGACCTTATTTTTTATGGCATCGGCAAATCTCTGTGGTAAACTTTCTACCAAAGTCCAGCAACGCGAGGATGGTATCGATTAACCAAACTGCCTTAATATTTCGAAAATGTTCGTCACTATGGTTTGGGGTTTTTGTTTTTAAATGTCGTTCGACATCTGGACATTAGTTTTGAATTGAATTTAAGTTCGAACTTTGTGGCGGCCAGACGAAAACATTGGTATGCGTATCCATAAACCATTGCTTCACAACTCGGGAAGTGTGCTTAGGATCGTTGTCCTGCTTGAAAATATATGTAACTGACATATTTTGTAACGAAAATGGTTCAGTTGCATTTTCCGGAATATTTTTATATTGGTGTTGGTCGGTTCGACCATCTACACGGTGTATAGGAGCAACGCCATACCAACTAAATTCACCCCATACCATCAAGTTTCCACCTCCGTGTTTCATGGTCTTTATGGTGTATCTAGGATCCAACGATTTGTCTAGTGGCCGTCTTACGTAAGCTTTTCCATCCGAACCAAAAAAATTAAAGTTGTAGTTTCCTTTAAGGCTGTAAGAGATCAGGTTTAAAATTTAACATTAAACTTCGATTCGTCGCTGTAATGTTTTGTTTTTTCAAAAATTAACGTCCGAATTTTTTCGTGCAATGCACCTATCCATCCAGACCAGCTTCTTGTAATCTACGTCTAATGGTCCTAGATAAAATAGTTCTCGATATTCTGGGAGATTTGGTGCGTTGCAATAACATTAATTTCGGTTCAAGTCAAAAAAATCTACAAACTCTACAAATAACTCTATCGTTGTATGGAGTGGGGTTTCTTGGCATTGGACTTCTGTTAGGGGTCTTAAAACTTCCCGTATTTTGAAATAATTTTATTGCCCTAAAAATATTTTTTTTTTTTGGACAGCAAAATCGGTATGCTATGGCTAAAATTCATTGATTTCCTTTTTGGTAGCAGCGCACAATTAATTTGCGTAGTGTTGGAGTGCATGACATTTGTTGCCACATATTTGTACTGAATTGTATTTAATTAGTAAAATGTTGGTTAAAAAATAAAAAATAAATAACTTACGTTGAAAATAAATTAAATTTCCACAGTTTACGAATGCGTTTCTAATTACACTGTGAGACAAAATTAGATTTTTTTCAAATGATGGGGTTCTGTCAACCGATTCTGGTAGAAAGGTCTAAAAAAAATGTACTTGTATCGGCGTTTTGCCAGAACTGATCAAAATTTTTTTTAGGGCGGGTCAAAGTTTTCGCCCCTCGGAACTTTCCTGCAACATATCGGCATGCAAAATTGTGTGTTCCTTACTTCTGAGGTATAAACTATGTATGTTCAGAAGTTTTACAGAAAAGTTTCAGATAAACATTTTTGTGGAACAAATTAACCCTCTAACTGTCACGTATAACCATAATTTTTACTTTTTTTTTAAACTTAAAATGATCGCCATAAAATTTCACTATATGTGTCCGAACACTCCAAAACACAAATCTTAGCCCAAGTGCTAGATAAAAGATGAAATATGACAAAATTCATTATATTATGTGGACTATTTTTAATGGAAACAGCAAAATGACAAAATTCATTATTAACCCTTAGAAGGCAGTTAGTTTTTGCTTATTATCTACCACTTGGGCTAAGATTTGTGTTTTGGAGTGTTCGGACACATATAGTGAAATTTTATGGCGATCATTTTTGTAGAATATTTTGACCACGCCCCCCGTCGTTTTGGAGCAGTTTATTGCGAGTTTTTTGATTATGATTATACGTGACAGTTAGAGGGTTAATTTGTTCCACAAAAATGTTTATCTGAATCTTTTCTATAAAACTTCTGAACATAGTTTATACCTCAGAAGTAAGGAACAAACAATTTTGCATGCCGATATGTTGCAGGAAAGTTCCGAGGGGCGAAAACTTTGACCCGCCCTAAAAAAAAATTCTTATCAGATCTGGCAAAACGCCGATACACGTATATTTTTTTTTAGACCATTCTACCAGAATCCATTGATAGAACCCCATCATTTTTTCGGGTGTCGCACAGTGTTATCTGTCCACCCTCAGAAACACGTGTCACTACAGTTTTCGCAATTGTGAGAAATTTTCAAAAGTTAGTGCTGATATTTAGACATTCAGGAATATATATGGAATATAGAGTGAGAATATAACGGGAGTTACCATAAAGAGAGACACTTTATAAGAAAGTTGTGAAAAGAGATGTAACTTTGAATACATCGTTTCTAATTGTATGACCACCACTGTATATTAATTATGCTGATGCATTTGAAAGTCTGCAGCCGATGTGTCATTAATCTCTATGCAGATGTAAGCAATTCAAATTGTTTGGAACCAGTTTCGAAGAGTCCAGTCTGCCGCTAAGATGTAGAAGATGCAATGAAAGTGATTTTAATAAAAATAGAATTTCTATGCAGTTTGGGGCTCATTTCATCTTTCTTGGGTTTGATTTCATTGGAACTGATTTAATTTTTGTTGTTGTTAAGTTATTTAATTTTGTTTGGGTCTTACTCATACATGGGTTTTTTTAATTTGCATTGGATTTTAATTTGCATTACTTTATCTAATGCAAATGCAAAAGAATTACCATTGTTCGCAATGGCAATTACAAAATTTTGAATTGGCATTTGCTCAGGCAATGCAAGTGCAGGCTGTGAAATCAGATGCCAATTGTAATGAAATATGGCAATGCTTTTAATTATTTCGAAATTGTTTGACTGCTTGCAATTCTGTTTTTAAAGTATTTTATATGTACAAGGTGGCGCAAAAGTAATCCTCCTATCAGAAAATGCTATAAATTTTGCGATTGGCCCCTAATGTCAGTTCTGTTTTGACATTTGTGTAGTAAACACATGCGAAATACACGTTAATAAACAATGTTACGCTACACTGCTCCAGAACGCGGAATATTGCTGCCTATTTATTTGAACAATAATCGGTCGGTAACTTTGGCACAACGTGAATTTCGTCGCAGATTTCCTGGCCGTCCAACGCCCACTGGTGAAACACTGCGACGTTTAGCCGCTCGCCTCGAAGAGACTGGCACAACACGAGATGCTGCCAGGAGTGGCAGACCCCGGAGTAGCCGTTCTGCAGAGAATATTGCTGCTGTAGCCGAGGATGTCATGGAAGCGCCGTCGACATCGACCAGACGACGTGCCACGCTACAGAGCAATGATCAACGAGTTCTTTTTGCCGCAACTTGATGAATTGGGATTGGAAAACATGTGGTTCCAACAGGACGGTGCAACGGCACACACTGCACGTGCCACAACCGATATGCTGAAGGATGCATTTCCCGGGCGCCTAATCTCCCGTTTTGGCGATTTGCACTGGCCAGCAAGATCGCCTGATTTGACCGCTCCAGACTTCTTTTTGTGGAGCTTTTTCAAATCGCGGGTTTATGTCAACAAGCCTCAGACTCTTGCAGCTCTTAAAGACAATATCCGTCAAGAATGTGAGGACCTATCGATGGAAGTTTTGGCCAAAATGATGGAAAATGCCATAAAAAGGGCTCAAATGACAATCAAATGTGGCGGCGGCCATTTACATGACATCATATTCTCGACTTGATATAAAAAAAATTAAAAGACCAAATAAAAATAATCCACTAGAAGAATCAAAGTTTTTCTTTTTTTTTTAAATTACAGCCAAAAAACATCGGAAGTTTACTTTTGCGCCACCTTATAGATGTTTGTGATTTCCATAGGTATTGCCTCGTAGTACTTTCAAAGTCATAAACCTGTACTGTATAAAATATTTGAAAACCAAAATTGCCAGATATGAAGGAAATTCTTTGAAAATAAGTACAATTGCCAATGGTATTGCAAGTTTTTGGTTTTTTGAATTTGCATTTGGACAGGAAAAACAAATTAAACAATAAATTATAACTGTCATATAATTAATTTTCCCCATGTATGGTCTTACTTCATTGGGATTGATTCCAGTTTTTGTGCTGGCTGTTGTTTAATTTTGTTGGGTATGTTTTCGTTGTTTTCTTTCGGGATTCAGTTTTCTTGGGACTTATTCCGTTGGGAGATAATTCAATGGGATTTATTTGGGCTCCACGAAATACCCCCCAAGGAAATAACCTTCAAACGAGAAATGAAATAATCTCCAAGTTTTTTCATATGAAACAACAACCAAATTTTTTGAGAAGTATTTAATTTTTTTTTTTTGCAATTGGGGTTTCTAAATTATGAAATAATCTGCAATGAAATTGTATAAAAATGGGCCTTTTACAAGGAAATTTTTTCACCTTTGTTTCCATTTTGCCTTGGAGTTAATTTCATTTTTACTTGGCTTTTATTTCATTCTTTGTTTTTGGATGTTATTTTTGTTTTGGGGGGTTTATTTCATTGGGTGCTATTTCCTGGGCGTTATTTCCTTGGGGGGCATTTCGTGGAGCCTTTATTTCATTGGGAGTTATTGGACGCCGTAGTTTTTTAACAATTTTGTAGACTAAAATCAGGAAAAAGCATATTATTTCTGAACGCCCCATCTATTTTTCCATCTCTGGTATAACGTTTTTTTGTTTGTGTCTCAAAGTTTCTATGACCTATAAAGCGAACCACAACTTGTCATTCATGAGCATGAGCTTGGTCGATTACTTTTTATCTGGCTGATGAATTAGAAAAAGTATTACCAACAAATTTTGTGAACATGATACTGATGCGAACAATTTCGATTTCGGGCGGTAAACCGACAATCAATCGACAAATTAATTATATGACAATTATAATTTATTTTTTAATTTGAATTTCCTGTCCAAATGCAAATTCAAAAAACTTTCAGTACCATTGGTAATTATGCTTAGTTTCCAAGCATTTCCTTCATATTGGCAATTTTGGTTTTCAAATATGTTATACAGTACAGGTTTATGACTTTGAAAGTACCACGAGGCAACACCTATCGTAGCCATAAACCTCTACATATAAAATACTTTAAAAACGGAATTGCCAGCAGTCAAACAAATTGAAAATAATTAAAAGCATTGCCATATTTCATTACAGTTGGCATCTGATTCTACAACCTGCATTTGCATTGCCTGAGCAAATGCAAATTCAACATTTTTTAATTGTCATTGCGAACAGTGGTAATTCTTTTGCATTTGCATTAGATAAAGTAATGCCAATTAAAATCCAAATCAAATTAAAAAAAAAAACCATGTATGCCGACAATAAATATCAACGATATTCATGCTCATGAATGGCAAGTCTGTGGTGCGCTTAGAATGTAATTCAATTTTTCTTCAAGCTTAGGCTCATTTGCATGAAGGGAATATCTTGCTACGATTTTTGTTCAGTATTATTGTAATATTGCTTCGTAAGGCAGCTTACGTTGACACGTTGAAATTCAAAAGTAATCCTGCTTGCTTGGAACCTTCTTGACAGTAGTTGTTCAGAGTTTATTATTTTATATTACGTTTTATGACAAAAATATATCCTGCACAAAAAGGCAACGAAATTTCGAAAATCCACCGGATTGATGCGAAAATTTTTATTAAAATCACCTCAGACTCATTGCACACACTTTTCCTATAAATAAATAAATGGTTTCCCATTACATCCCATGAAGGGACTGGGGAGAACTTCTCACAATCACTGAGCTGTGCGCTTTCCAGTTTTCACTCACTGATTGGGACCTACAGTTTTACACCGATTCCGAACGGTAATTTGAGAAGCTTTTTCATGGCTAGATACTCGATAGTGTCGCCGTCACTATGCGAGGTGACCGCCGCCGAAAGAAAATTTGAAGGTGGTCAGAGCCGGGTTCGAACCCAGGATCTCATGTACAAGAGCCGCGCACACTAACCATTGCACCACCGACGGCCACACACACTTTTCCTACAAGCTGAAAAAACGGTCTTTTTTGTTGTTTGGTTGCAAGCACAACGTGTTTGTAGCGTGTCGCAAATATATTATACTTGTGCCCAAACACATTGTGTTGGCTATTCAATATTACATGTTTGAGACACAATGATTAATAGGCTATAATATGTACTATTTTTGACGCCCAAATGTAGCTTTGTTTGTGGAAACCCTATAAAAACAAACACGAGACAGTCAACAAAGTAACAAAAATACAGCAGATATTCATCTCATGTAAACAATGCTTGCAAACATGTACATGTTTCCTGAAATATGTTGCTAAGGCCAATATTTTTCAGCGTGTTTTATAGACGCGATTCTGCCTATGAAAACGTGTCAAGTTATCGCAGCTATTAGCACAGAAGTAATAATGTATTGCATATGGATAGGTATAGGTCACAATTTGACCAACCGTGCCTTGTTCTTGTTATCCAGTATTTTCAGAGCTTATGTTGTGGGAATAATGTCGCACGTCAGATCTAATGAGGGGGATTCTATGACACAGCTGATCGAAAACATACTAGGGAAATGATAGAGAATAAGAGATCAAAGAAAACAGGAACTAATTTTAAATATTGTTTATTGATACAAATGACAGCTAAATTATATTTTTTGTTGTTTGCATTGAACGAAAATATGTATTCCGTTTTATGTCCAAGAGGCAACGAAGAGAGTAATGGAAACTCTTAAGTATTACTCTATGATCTAATGGAAAACAAGAACACTGAAATACAGCTTCAGTACGTTAAGCTGTATTTCGAAAATAAATTGCTGCTGTTACCACCTTAAAATAAAATTTCGATTGTTTAATGATGCAATTTAATTGCAAAATAGTTCGTCTCTGGATTAAGCCATTTGTGGATTTGAATACACGTTTCAAAATCATGTTTTGTTGGGTTAACTTTTTTGTTGTTGCACTTTTGTTAATTTTTTTGTTTGTTTTGATAAACATATGAGGATTCTTAGATTGCACATTTTTTTATTTTCTTGATCGTCTAGTTGGTCGAGTTATGGGTAATTTATAGTCGTTTTTTAGTGTATGGAATTTTGAATAAAATGTAATTTTTTTCATCAGATCTTCACTTTTAATATATAACTATGCAGACTTTAGCCGCTGCTTTTGAGATTGTTTTATATTCTAATTATAATTTTGTTAAGGATGATTAAAACCTAATACTACGTACATTTCTGAAAAACTACACACAAACAAAATAGGTTGTGTCCATTCTTACGACAAGAGAGGCAAAGAAGAAAGGACACAGACAGGCATTTTTCTTTCCCATATTCATCATAATGGCATCACTGGAAAGGTATTACTTTCTTTAACTTTGAGTGAAAATTTTCACAAATTTAACAATTTTTATGAATATACAAGGTGGCGCAAAAGTAATCCTCCTATCAGAAAATGCTATAAATTTTGCGATTGGCCCCTAATGTCAGTTCTGTTTTGACATTTGTGTAGTAAACACATGCGAAATACACGTTAATAAACAATGTTACGCTACACTGCTCCAGAACGCGGAATATTGCTGACTATTTATTTGACCAATAATCGGTCGGTGACTTTGGCACAACGTGAATTTCGTCGCAGATTTCCTGGCCGTCCAACGCCTACTGGCGGCGTTTAGCCGCTCGCCTCGAAGAGACTGGCACAGCACGAGATGCTGCCAGGCGTGGCAGACCCCGGAGTAGCCGTTCTGCAGAGAATATTGCTGCTGCAGCCGAGGATGTCATGGATGCGCTGTCGACATCGACCAGACGACGTGCCACGCAAATGGGTATCAATCGACGGTCTTTACAGCGAATTTTGGTACAAGATTTGAAGATGTTTCCGTACAAAGTCCAGACGGTGCATCAGCTGTTAGCTGTTAGCCATCCTTAATCACCACCAAGAGGAAGATGATTTTTCATCAAAAATAATCATGAGTGATGAGGCCCATTTCCATCTTAGCGGGTACGTAAATAAGCAAAATTTACGCTTCTGGGGCACTGAAAATCCGCGTGTAACCCACGAAGAGCCATTACACCCGCTCAAAGTCACTGTATGGTGTGCTGTTTTCGCTAGAGGAGTCATCGGACCTTTTTCTTCGAAGACGTCGCGGGCCCAACGGTTACTGTGAATGGTGAGCGCTACAGAGCAATGATCAACGAGTTCTTTTTACCGCAACTTGATGAATTGGGATTGGAAAACATGTGGTTCCAACAGGACGGTGGAACGGCACACACTGCACGTGCCACAACCGATATGCTGAAGGATGCATTTCACGGGCGCCTAATCTCCCGTTTTGGCGATTTGCACTGGCCAGCAAGATCGCCTGATTTGACCGCTTCAGACTTCTTTTTGTGGGGCTTTTTGAAGTCGCGGGTTTATGTCAACAAGCCTCAGACTCTTGCAGCTCTTAAAGACAATATCCGTCAAGAATGTGAGGACGTATCGCCGGAAGTTTTGGCCAAAGTGATGGAAAATGCCATAAAAAGGGCTCAAATGACAATCAACTGTGGCGGCGGCCATTTACATGACATCATATTCTCGACTTGATGTAAAAAAAATTAAAAGACCAAATAAAAATAATCCACAAGAAGAATCAAAGTTTTTCATATTTTTTTTAAATTACAGCCAAAAAACATCGGAAGTTTACTTTCGCGCCACCTTGTATCAAGAAAACCCCATGAAAATACTACAAAAGTGTCATACGTCAACCAACTACACCATTTTCAATTGAAATTTGAAAAATATCAATTAAATTTTGAAATATATTAATTGAAATTTGAAAACGATCCATTGAAATTTAAAAGACATTAATTGATATCTGAAAGACATCAATTGAAATTTGAAAGACATCAATTGAAATTTGAAACACATCCATTGAAATTTAAAAGACATTAATTGAAATTTAAAAGACATCAATTGAAATTTAAAAGACAGCAATTGAAATTTAAAATTCGTCACGAGAAATTTAAAAACTATTAAGCAATTGTATGTATCAGATTTTAAAATTTCAATTGATGTCTTTTAAATTTCAATTCATGTGTTTCAAATTTCAATTGATGTATTTTAAATTTCAATTGACGTGATTTCAATTTTACTTGAGGTATTTTAAGTGTAAATTGATGTTTTTTGAAATTTAATTAATGTCTTTTAAATTCCTATTGATGTATTTTAAATTTCAATTGATGGTTTTTAAATTTCAATTGATGTTTTTGAAATGCAATTAATGTCTTTTAAATTCCAATTGATGTCTTTTAAATTGCAATTGATGGTTTTAAAATTTCAATAGATGTATTTCAAATTTAAAATGGAATTTTTAAATTTCAATTGATGATTTCAAATTTCAAATGGAATTTTTAAATTTCAATTGATTTTTTTCAAATTTCAATTGGAAATAGTGTAGATAGATTTTAAAAAAAAAACTCTCAAAGGTCTATCAAAGCGTAACAAATTTTTAGACAAGATTGTAACTATAAAAAAAGTTACACCAAACAAAACATGATTGTTCGAGGGGCTTTCAAAGCCGTTTAGCTCACAAATGGCCTAATGCAGAAACGGAATATTTTGCAAATCATCATTTAAAAATCTAATTCTTATTTTTAAGTGGTGAATGGAAAGTGATTTTGTTTGGTCGCGACCCATTTTCTGGAATTCTGTCGATGCTGCTATTTCAATTACACTGTGCGACACCAAAAAAAATTATGGGGTTCTGTCAACGGATTCTGGTAGAATGGTCTAAAAAAAATATACATGTATCGGCGTTTTGCCAGATCTGATCAGAATTTTTTTTAAGCCAGGTCAAAGTTTACGCCCCTCCGAACTTTCCTGCAACATATCGGCATGCAAATTTGTGTGTTCCTTACTTCTGAGGTATAAACTATGTGCAGAAGTTTTATAGAAAAGATTCAGATAAACATTTTTGTGGAACAAATTAACCCTCTAACTGTCACGTATAACCATAATTTTTACTTTTTTTTGAAATCTCGCAATGTTGCAGGAAAGTTCCGAGGGGCGGAAACTATGACCCACCCTAAAAAAAATTCTGATCAGATCTGCCAAAACTCCGATACACGTACATTTTTTTTTAGACCTTTCTACCAGAATCCGTTGACAGAACCCCATCATTTTGAAAAAAATCTAATTTTGTCTCACAGTGCTATCAATCACACACACGATGATTGTGTTCAAAGAGGCACTTAAGAAATTAAAGATTTTTCTTTGCCATCACAAGTCGAGGTGTTGGTGGCGTTCCTCCTTATCATAATGGAACGTAGTACGTTCGCCAAGTTCAAAAGCCTTCATAATATGATAACGTAACTCTCTATCAAATTAAATGTTCCCAAAATGATTTACAACGATGGGGTGGGTGTGTGGTAGACTTGACTGAATACGAAATTTTTCATAGTCAACTTTCCCACATCAAAAAGACGTCATTGTCGTCATCGGTTGCCTCTTGTCGTACGTGTCAAGTCATTGAGAATTCCTAACCCACAAACCAACACTCCCATAGTTTGGGTGAATATTTTGTAGTTTTTCGTTTTGTTTTGAAAGAAAAAAATTGATGATGCGTTGCCATTATGTGTTGTAATAATAATTGCCACAAAAAAGACTTCAAGTCGAATTCAGAAGTACAACAACAACAACAACAGCAGTAGCAACAGCAATAGCATTGTAATCAGCAGTTTTGGTATGCAATGTACGAAATTGAAATTGAAATTGTTTTCTTCAAGTTACGCAAACGTTCCAATATTGTTTAGGTTATCGCTTAACAAATCAAATGGAATCGAGTTGAATTGAATGAATGAATGAATAATCACCGTCGCCGCACCAGCACAATCGCCAGCTAACGACGGACTGACTTGACTGTCTATTTTGTGTCTATGAAGAAACAAACAAACCACATCCCACCATTTGGGGGAATCGAAATGTAATGTTAACAAAATGAAATCGTTTACCAAAAACAAAAACGTTTCAAAATTTCAAACACATGAACAAAATACGAGTAGTCCATCAGGTTTTTGCATCAGTGATTGAATCAACAAAAAGTGCATCATCGTCACTAAATCTATCGTTTGCTTCGGCGAATGATGACCATAAAGACTTAAAACATTTGGAAATTATCCACTGTAAATAAACGCGAAAAATGAAAATCGAACGATATCCCGGGAAGGCAGTCGATGCCAGTTTGTCACTGGACCGTAACAGTGCCATGGTGGAACTGTACGAGGCCAATTGGTATCAGGCCCAACAGAATTTTGCTCAACATCGCGGCACCACATCCAAATCCACAGCTCACAAATTAGCAACAGTCTCTAATGGATCGCATAATTCCCCTACAGTTCCTGCCACCACAGCCCTAACCATGCGAAACACGGTATCGCGCAATGGAGGAGGAGGAAGTTATCTCAAAGAAGGTGTTTCTACCCTCAACAAATATCAAATGACTCTAGATCAGATCCGAGACTTAGAAAGAGAAAGTACCGATGGAAATATTGTCAATACCCTAAAGAATTTGAATGGCTACAAAACGTCAACATCCCTACAAAAACCATTTAAATCTAGTGATAATTGGAATGGTTGGGTGGATCCGGATGAAGAGTTGCAAGCGCGTGACGATTTTAGTACCGTGAAGCGCCAGCAAAGACCTCGGCAGCAGGTATCCATAAAACCTCCCTCTCTGAAGAGATCCCAAACCATGGTGTATACTTCGCGACCTACAAAACCGTCTGCCACTAATTTATGGTTCAACAATGCTCAAACGAAACGATTTTCGTCGGAGAAAGACGACTTTTCAACTGTGATATCCAAACAGCCACAACCATTGCGAGAGAAACTATTATCCTCTACGGACATGATACCTGAAGCAACAAAGCCACTGCCACCAAATAACAGCAGTAACGACTGTGATAGTAGTTTAGGACCCTTAGATAAATCACTTTCTGCAAGTAATCACTTTCTGCCTCCAACTATATCTCCGCCCCCACTACCTGTCCCAAAGCCACGGTCAGCTACGGCGGTAAGCCGCTCCAAGTCCGTGAGGTTTCCCTCAGCGACAATGTACCACCCACACGAAACTCTCAACAACCATTCCTTTAACGCTTCCGCCACTCCCATAATTCCCTCTAAACCCACAACATATATACGGAATCGTAAAATATCATTAGATATCAAAGCGGGTCTGGAAAGTGTAAATACTCATGAGCTGCTATCCCAGCAATTTGACGATCTACGTGTGGATACCAAATCGACTGCGGCTCCAACACTGCACACCAGGCAAGCTAGTGACTCTTCGACATCGTCGGCCCATTCCTCTAACACGAGCTCATCCAGTGGGCCTAACTCACAAAAGTACCACGACCAATTTGCTATTCCAAGGCCTCGCCTAATTGTACCCATTCACACGTACGCCCGCAAGCGACGCACGGGTAATCTGCTTGATCAAGATATTGAAACTATAAATCAAACCAAAGATAACGATGACGGCGAAGATGATAATGATGATGATGATGGTGGTGGTGGTAAGATCTGTTTCTAAGTATTTCCTTAATTATTTTGGATATTTTTCTCAAATTATCTTTAATGTGTTTCGTGTTTGCTTATCTTCCCTTTTGTTTGGTTTTCTTTGCAGATGGACGTGTTGAGGTCTCTCGAGAGGGTAAATATCTGTCGACCTTGTCGGGTGCAAAGGTTCTGGGTGAATTGGCCATTTTGTATAATTGCCAGCGAACAGCCACAATTACCGCTATTACGGAATGTAAACTGTGGGCCATTGAACGACAATGCTTCCAGACAATTATGATGCGTACCGGCCTTATACGCCAAGCTGAATACACGGACTTCCTCAAGAGGTTAGTAGGACAATTAAAGTTGTAGCCAAAAGAAAAAAGAATACAAATACCAGAATTTATAAGCACTTCATCTTCAGCCACCAATTGACACCAGTTACCTTTTTATTCTGACCGTTCTTAATGGCAATTCATTATAATTTTAGAGTTGACCTACAAATTCAAAGTAAAACCAAAAAATTTAACTATTAATTAGGCATAAACAATAGGGTGTACTGAAAAAAATGTTGGCGGGGGTCCCAAACGATGCGTATTGAAGAGCTGGTTACGGGAACGTCAAACTTTCTTTTACACGAAGGTACTATTTTGGTATTGGCCCCAAACCGTGGCATGACGAGCATAAACACAAAAATTTATTTTCAAAATTTTGTGATAGACCACTTTTTTCGCGGCAACATTTTGAAATTTCGGTCATGCATACTTTTTCGCTGCAATTTTTCAATAGAATTTTTAATTTACTTTACTTCATTTTTTATTTTACATAGGGGTAAGTGATTAACTGATTAATCAGGCAACCTGATTAATCGAAACCTTGATTAATCGAATAATATATTAATCATACATTTTGATTTATCATTTTAATCATTAATCTGCACTTTCCAAAAAATGAGTAAAATTATTCAAATATGATTAATCAATATTCAAATTCAAATTAAGACTTCATAATTTTTCGACTTTTAATCACGCTTTTGATTAATCAACATTTTAATTAATCGATTAATCGCACATCCCTAATTTTACTTGAAAATACTATCGGAAAAACTAAGTTTGATCAAGACTTTAAAATGCTGCCGTAAAAAATACTTGGTCAACATTTTGATAATCGCCCTTATTACGGTTGTCGTCTCGACGTCGTTGTCGTTTTTTATGTCAACATCACTTCGTGTCAACGCTAATTTGGTATTCTGTAACTGACATGATACGACGTCGACTGTTTATCGATAACCAGTCAAAAACATATACAAAGTTGTCAGTCGTACTTCTATTATTTTATTTAATTTGGTAAAAGATTTTCAAGTTCCTAAAAAGTGTTTATTTAGTGTTAGGCGAATGGAAGCGGTGAATTGAGACACGTCCTATTGGAGACAAGGACGTAATGGAAATGATCTCATCAAATTCACCATGAACCGACCATTCGGCTATCTTAAACCATTTTTTTTTTATCAAACCAACACTCAGGGGATGCCCCCTATAAATGCAGTGCATTGTGTTGGCGAAGGAAACTTATGGTAGTGGAGTGTAAAAAGGGGGAGTAGTGTTTTGTTGACATTTGCCTTGAATCTTTGTATGTCACAATTGGTCGGAAATACACTAGCCGGAAGTATATTCCACATCCGGCTGTATGGCTGTAGAACGAATTTTCTTTATAGTGTGTTGTGCGGTCAACCGGCCACTCGATAAAAAACAGATGAGAGTTCCTGGAAAGCCGCGTGCTTCGGCTAAATATCCTCACGTCTGGCATAAGTTGACGGATGTCCGAGGAACACATATCGGGGAAATATCGATAGAACAGCGACACGCAACCCACATTTCGACGATGCTCTATTGTCTCGAGTTGGATACCCTACTGTCCCCTATCAACAACATCGCTCTCCTCTGGACACGATCCGCAACACATTTTCCGACTTATATCCACTTTTTTATTTTAGCGATTTTCTTATTTTGGCGATATTTCGAAAAAAAATTCTTCCATAAAAATTGCAGCAGTTCATGAAAACCCTTAGACACCTGCAAAAATTGGTTATTTTTTCGATTGGATGCTCCGTTTGCGAGATATAGAAATTTTTTCTAATTTTTTCATATTTTCAATCAAAAATGGGGGTGGGTTACCCTGTGTAACCCACTACCCATCATCGTGGGTATAAAACTAGAACTAAACTAGAACTAAAACTATCCCTTAATTGGATATAACGGGAAACCATTTATTTATTTAAAAAGCTCTGTTTTTTCGGTTTGTATTTTTCATTTTCTGTTTCGTGTTTAAATCCCAATACTTCTTCATATCTGTATTTAGTTTTGATAATGACGTTTAAATTTTGAATGAACATTTGGATTATATTTAATTAATTTTAATGATATTTAAATTTAAATGAATTAGGAAAGCGTGTTTACGACAAAATTTAAAGATTTTATTCAAATTAATATTAAACTCATTTAAAGTTGAAAATCATATTCAAATTTGAAAGAGATTTCATGTATGAAAATCTTATGAAGTATAACAAATATATTTATATACTAGTTAAAATATTGAAATTGGAAAAGACAATTGGTTGAAAAGCTTATTTATTATCGTGGGTAGCTACCCATTATTTTCCTCATTACCCAAAGGGTAATCATGCTGGGTAATTCCCCATCGTCGTGGGTAACTACCCATTATTTTCCCCATTACCCTGAGCGTAACGGGTAATCGTGATGGGTAATTCCCCATTGTCGTGGGTTAATAATAATGGGGTAACCCATCATCCACGAAATACGAACCCTTTCATTTCTGCAATACGCATCTTTTGATTGAAATTCCAAAAATCGCGGTTGCCAGTACATGTTCCAGGACAAATGTGAACCAAAAATTCTAAAATCATATCTTTTACGATTTACAGCCTGTTTCCATACTTCGAATTACCCGTCAAAACAACGTACGACACGTGTTTTGCGATTCTGTATGTCAACGTCCATACATTTGAGTGAAAAAATAAAAGCTTTCTATTTTCCGTATGTAATTTTGGAAAAATCTGTATCTTGTGTATGAAAATTCTGTATCTTTTGTAGTTTATAGCAAATACTACACATTGTGTTTGCTATTCAATATAACATGTTTGGGGCACAATGATTGATAGACAATAATATATGTTTTTGAGACCCAAATGCGAGTTTTTTTGTTGCTACCCACTAAAAATAAAAACGAGACAAACAAAGAAATAAAAAGACAGCAGATCTTCAAGTCATGAAAGCAATGCTTATTCTCCAATATTTTTCAATATTTGCAATATTTTTCAGCGTGTATATCTTTCGTTGACATGCCAGAAAACTGTATTGCCATTATTTTTATTTAAAATTTTTTGTTAAATTTTCTCATGTAAAATTGTTATTTTCTGCCAAAGTGCCTGTTATCAGTCAAACAAAATAAAGCATATGATGATTGTTTATCAAAATTTTAATTTTTTTCAGAAATGTTCTACATATGCATACATGTGCAAAATGTATTGGACATTTTTAACAGGAACTTACGTTTTTTGGATTTTCTGATTGGGATTTTCTATATTGGGATTTTTTTGATCGTCTGGTTTTGACGTTTCATTTCGATTGTTACGTTTGGTTTCGTGGTATGGAAATCAAAATTACATACGGAAAATATAAAGCTTTTATTTTTTCACTCAAATGTATGGACATTGACATACACAAACGTAAAACACGTGTCGTACGTTGTTTTCACGAGTAATTCGAGTAATTCGATGTATGAAAACAGACTGTAAATCGTAAAAGATAAGATTTTAAAATTTTTGCTTCACATTTCAAAACGATTTTTTTAATTTTAATTCAATATTAAATATGCTTTTCAACCAATTGTCTTTTTCTAATTTCAATATTTAAATTAGTATATAAATATATTTGTTATATTTAATAAGATTTTCATACATGAAATCTCTTTCAAATTTGAGTATGATTTTCAAATTTAAATGAGTTTAATATGATTTTGAATAAAACCTTTAAATTTTGTAGTAAACACGCTTTCCTAATTCATATAAATTTAAATATCATTAAAATTAATTAAATATAATCCAAATTTTCATTCAAAATTTAACCGTCATTGTCAAATTTAAATACAGATATGTATGAAGTATTGGGATTTAAACACGAATCAGAATATGAAAAATAGAAACCGAAAAACCAGAGCTTCACTGGTTTGTAAGTAAATAAACGGTTTCCCGTTACATCCCATGAAGAGATTAGGGAGAGCTTCTCACAACCAGTGAGCTGTGCGCGTTCTAGTTTTACACTCACTGATTGGGACGTACAGTTTTACACCGATAGTGTCGCCGTCACTAAGCGAGGTGACTGCCGTCGAAAGAAATTTAAGGTGGTCAGAGTAGGGATCGAACCCACGTCCTCATGCACAAGATCCGCGCACACTACATTTGCACCACCGACGGCACAGGTTTTTACCGAACTTAAAATCTGAAAACCGTTTTCTTGATAAATAGATTTCTAAACCAGAACCAAAATTTCAGTCGGGTGAACCGACTTAAACATACTCTCACCCTAAGTCATCCATTGCGTCCGAGTTCTGTTAAAACACGTTTATATTCACCTTACATTAAAAGAAAGGGGCGTGGCAAATTTGCCCATATTCAATCGCAGAGTGACATTGCGCAAACCATTATCTAATAAGGAACTTAATTAGGATCCTAAGCGGTTTTGGGAATTTTTTAGACCACCAACCAATTGACCGCCCAATATTTATATGGGAGGTACACAAATGGGCATGGTGGAGTTGTTAATTTTTTTTTCACAGTAGCTTTTGTTAAAATATTGATCAGTACCAAATTTTATTAAGATCGACTTTGGTTTACTGGAGATATCGAGTTGGCTAACCGGAAATAAGTCCCACTTTTGTATGGGAGGTACGAAACTGGGCGTCCATTATTATTTACATAGTTAGTACCGAATTTCATTAAGATTGGTTGTGGTTTACGAGAGTTATTTTGCCGATCAACCGGTCATCCGCCCAACTTTTGTATGGGAGGTACCAGAATGGGTCTGGCTAACCCGCTCATTTTCCATGGAAGAGTGGCATTTGACCAAATATTCTCCGGAATATCATTTCATGATTGGTTCGGTTTTGCGGGACTTCTCGTGTCGAACAACCAGGACGGCCAAACAACTTTTCTATGGGAGGTACCAAAATGGGCGTGTCTTAAATAGAACATTTACAGATTATTAACCAGTGTGTGAGTTGAAGCTAAGCACTTCTATTAGAAAAAAGTTTTAGAAGAAATATGAGTTTGTGCCAAATTTGTCGATTTGTATGGGAGGTACCAGAAGGGTCAAAACGCCCATTTGCACTCCCAAACTAAGTGTGGACAAATAATAGTCACTGACAAAATTTAATTGTGATAGGTGAAGATTTACGACAGTTATCGTGTTGAACAGCCAGCCAGACAGACAGACGGGCATGGCTCAATCATCTTAAAAAGTCCGAAAACGAATTTCGTCCAAAGATTTTAAAAAACCCCTATTGTCATGATTTTTTTTATATCTCAAGATGTCTAGCTTCCATTTTAAAATTCTGCAATCGGTTACAAATTGGAAGTTACATATGGAATTTTTAGTGTCTTTAAATAAGTGAACCGGAGTGTATAAGTATACCCCCATCCCTATGGTTGAGGGTATAAAAATTCCACTTGTTTGGGTACATAGGGGTTGTAGGTGTAGTCAAATATATTCGACTTTTTGCGGTACCAGTTTTCGACAAAAGTTTCAATAATAGACGATTTAGGGTAAACTAAATCACGGATTCGATTTTGATGATTAAAATCAGATGTCGCAATGAAATCGAAATTCAAAATTGAATTTTTGATATAATCTTAAAAGCAAAATCAAATATTGGGTTGGCAAGAAAGTAATTTCCGTTTTTTTTTTTTTTTTCTTCAAAGCAATTTTCATTTATTTTATTTAAATAATTAATTGTAATCTATATGCAGGTGCCACTTTGTTCAATAACATTCTGCCATCGTTCAGGCAACTTTTTCATCCCAGATTCATATGACAAATATACTCGACCTACTCGGTGGATAGGTCCTCTTGTGTGTAGAACGATTTTCCATTCAAAACGTTTTGCAGAAAATCCGAAGGTGCCAGATCGGGACTATAAGGAGGATGTGGCATCACTTCCCGTCCAAGCTCCAATATTTTTTGCCGAGTCTGCAAAGATGTCTGAAGCCTAGCATAGTCGTGATGGAAAACTACGCCTTTGAGGTTCAAGGCGTCAATTGTTCGTCAATCAAAGTTCGTCAATTGCTGACAATAGACATCAGAATTTATGGTTTGGAAACAATTCAAAATTATTATTCCCTTAAAATCCCACCAAATGTACAACATAAACATTTTTTGATGCAGTTCAGGCTTTGATGAAGTTTTGGGCGCATTTGGACCACGATCACTTTCGCTTGGCATTGTTGTAAAGAACCCATTTTTTATCTCCAGTGATAATGCGTTTCAAAAATGGATCATTTTTGTTGCGTTTGGCCAATAAATCGCAAGTGCTTATCCGCTTTGTTAAGTAAAAAAAAACGTTTCCCATTACATCCCATGAAGGGATTGGGGAGGCTTCTCCCAACCAGTGAGCTGTACACTTTATAATTTGTTACTCACTGATTGAGACCTACAGTTTCCGACAGGTTCCGGCCGGTATTTGAGAAGCTTTTTCATGGCTAAGTACTTGATAGTGTCGTCATCTCTCAGCGAGGTGGCCGTCGTGGAAGGAAATGTAAGGAAATGTCATGCACAAGAGCCGCGCACACTAGCACAGTGGATTAAGTTGATTTCCTTTTGGTCGTGCGAAACCCAAATATCAATTGAGATGCGTTAGCTAGACAGGGCACTACGGTACAGGTTCTTCCGGCAAAAGAAGGTGTTAGTATGTCAATCTCTACCTGCCGTTTGCAGATCAGGTAGTGAGCCGATAATATGTTCAAGGACAAGTGGAGACTTACTTCAACTTGCAAACATGCCAGGGTCCTCTGGCCACAGGTGGACAGAAAGAGGACTAGGCAACTACTTAACTTGCCGAGTGGCAGGTTATCCACAATGACAGGAACACTTACGGGACATTGTCTTGTAGGAAAACACGCCCTAAGATTGGGACATAGAAACTCCACTCTCTGTAGATGCTGCATGGAAGAGGACGAGGAAACGACGAAACACCTTCTCTTGGATTGCCCTGCTCTGGCAGGACTGAGAAGTAGGATATTCGGAACACATCTAGTTAGCACCGTAGCCATACAGGATATTCCTGTAGCTCTTATAGACAAATTTATTTAAAGGGAAAATTGGCTGGACGACTAGTCAATAGTTGGTATGGAGGAAACTGCAGGTATCACAATGGGCTTCTTTAGCCTAAGTGTGATAGACAGCGTGCTGTCTTGCAGCCTTTTCAACCAACCAATAATGGTCGTGTGCGACACCTTCAGCTTGTCTTCAACTTATCGAACAGAAACGTGTCGATCAGATTCAATAACGGCTTTGATTTCGTCCTCATCGACCATCGAGTTTTGATGGTGAAATTTCCAGATCGAAATTTGTTGAACCAGCTTTGGCATGTGCGTTCTGTTAGTCCTCTGCGTCTTTTTTCTTGCCTTTTCGGAAATAAAAGAGAAAAATATGACGAAAATGCTCATTTTGCTCATCCATATTCACAACATGATTTAAATGAAAACTGGCCAGTGAAAATAATGTGGCATATCACAAATTTTAGCTTGAAATGTCAGCTGCGTAACTGTATAACAAAGATTTAGTCAGCTGATCAAAAGCATTTCAAGAATAACAAAAGCACCATCTATATGACAAAACCAAAGTTAATTTCTAACCAACCCAATAGTTATTTCCCCTGATAAAGAAAACGAGAAATCTCAAATAATTTGGCAACATTGGTTCTGCCTATTTTACGTTTATAACAGAGTTTTTGTTATGGATTCTTTCCCTACTGAAACTCATGCTGAATTTGCTTTATTTTGCTGCAGTCATTTCATTAATTTCACTTTTCATTTACTTAACTCCACAAATGGAGTTGTCAGTTGCGGAATTTCATTTTCCAAAGTCAACCACAGCAGCGATTACCGTCGTCGCCGCATTCAGTATTTTGTAATGAGTGTAAAAATTATGAAAATAACATTTGATATGGGTTTTTTCCTCAAATTCGCAATGACCTCCGAGGAACCAGTAGTAGTAACCGCCAGCATAGCATAACCGGCAGAGTGCTTCCAAGTAGTTACTTCATTAACATTTCTGGTTGGAATCTCTTGCCGCATTTGTTGTGTTATTGTTACCATTTTACACACTTATTAACAATGTTAAGGCGTAAATGACGGACAACATTACATGTTGAAGCTGCCGCCAGCGTTGCCGTCACCTAATGTCTCTTCAAATGCCGGGCAGCGGGGTGGTCCCCGTCTTGTCTCGACTCGCTTGTCCGTCCGCGCGCCACTCATCTCTCGATGTTTATCCGCATTTTAGTATTTATTTCTTTTTTTTTTAATAAAAAAAAACCGACAAAAGTGAAATCAATGTTTATATAAATAAAGACCATAAAATAAACTGGTAGTACGTCTTTGTCGACTCCCAGCCAGACGTCTTGGTCTATGGATGCATAATGCATCCATAGTCATATATGTAGGTATGACTATGTACGTCGTCAGTTAGGAAAGAGAAGAAAGGTTTGATGATCATCAATACGACCGACGATGATGATGCTGCTATCCGTAATTGGTTGTGGTTCAAGGAAGACAGGAGGAGATCTACAGACTTGAAGCAATTAATACGAAAACTATTATCAATTTATTGCAATACTTTTGATGGACTCAATATATTTAGTGTAAATTATTTATGTTTGCTTGTCCAATGGGACGTGACGATATCTAATGTACAACTCCTCTAGTTATTCATCTGTACCATTTTGAATTGAATGATTTGTGTTGATGGTTGGTTGACTCGGGGATGGGATGGAATGGTTGGTTGCATGTTTGGTTGTTTGGCGTGTGGTGCTGATGATGATGATGATGGTGGTGGTGGTCTCATCACCAGAGAAGCGTGTTTATTTTGATAATTCGTCCGTCCAGCCCAGACCGTATATATGGAGACCGCATAGCTTCGTGATTATGGTGGCAATGATGTTGAAAATTATTTCTTTAATTAAACTTTCTCTCATTCCATTTCTGCACAAAACTACACACAACACTCCAAAACCACCACCACCCGTCTCCGACAGATTCGGGCGAAAAAAAACACTAGACCTAAAACAAACAAAACTTGCACAATGATCATGATGATCATAACGATGGCTATAAAGACCACCAACCACCACTTCACTTAGGAGTGCGAAAAAAAGTGACTATGACTGAAGTGATCATCGTCATCATCATCATCGTAGATGACTGAATGACGATGGTCTTGCAAGACACAAAACATCACCACATCTTTGTGTGGAAAGTTCGTTGACTGACTGACGACGGAGGATGTTATTATTTTGAATGAATCCAATGAGATAATTTTATGTGCAAAATTATGCACAACCAAATAATATTTGTCGTCATCTTGTTTGTTGTATTCTTCCTTCCTCATTACTACTTGCTGGCTTACACAATACTATTTTGGACTACCTGCTTCTGTAACTTCGAGTTTTGTAATTTCCTGCTTTCTACAATTTCAGTGTGCCCATATTTAAAAATCTCCAGGAAGACACTCTTATCAAGATTTCGGATATCTTGGAGGAAACCCACTACCAACCGGGTGATTATATAGTGCGTCAAGGAGCGAGAGGTGATACGTTCTTTATAATATCCAAGGGTCATGTGAGGGTGACCATTAAACAACCCAACACACAGGAGGAGAAATTCATACGCACCCTTTCGAAGGGAGACTTCTTTGGAGAGAAGGCATTGCAAGGGTAAGTAACACAGAAAAAATAAAATATAAAAAGTCATTAATAAGTTTGAGACAATAATACTCGTGTTGGAAATATTTTCCCTGATTAAGCCCGGTATTCAGTTTTTATGAAATGTTTGTTTCATGAACCGAAAATTTTGCCCACTTTTCATTTGCTTGGTACTCAGCTCCTTGCGAAAATTTCGTAGGCAAAATCAATAACAGGGTTGTTACGCCAAAGTTATTTCGTACGAAAACAATTGTTTGATAATTGCTTGGGACCGGAATTTTGACATTTTGATCATTGTAACAACCAAAAGCAACACGACATGCGTTAAAAATAAAATGAAGCGCGTAGGGTAATTTTAAATGAAATACTTGCAAGGGAAATCAAAGATATGTGGTAACTCTCCGCAACAAAATTTTCCGTTTAGAGATAAATGACAAAATTTCTTACAAAAATTTCGCAAGAACTGAATACGGGGCTTAACCACCATATCCTGTGGGGGAAAGGAAACCTTGTCGAAAAATCAATAGAATTTCAATATGAAAGACAAAAGTTCCAATGCTGATGCTCGCTGTATTCTTTGAGCATTTGTATAATGAATAATTCTCATTAAAGCCAAGTACTAAGATCGTTCACGCTAAAAATATTAAGCAACAACAATTTGTTTCGCTTTGAAACGGGCCACCAACATATCACTGATGACAACTATATGTTTCTCTGTTTTCAAGTTTCTTTTACACTAGAAATTCAGAGAAAAAATCAGAGATTGAGCGACAGTAGACAACATCTTCTTTCAATTTGATTGGTCGTTGCATTTTTCTTAGCAACATTAAAATGTTGCTCTATAAATGTTGCTGATATTTCGCAACGAAAATATTTCGTCGATATTCCGCAGTCATTTTTTTTTTTTGTATGGAATTTTGTAATATTTCAGTGAAATGTGGAAATTTAATGGCATTTTATACTTTTTGCCAAACTTTTTTTAAAAGAGCAACGATATTCAACTTTATTGAAAGTAATAAAACTCCCGCTAAGGAACGTGGAACTGTTATTAATGAGACGCAATTCTACGCGTATTTTATAATGAATTAGATAGTACATCCTTTACAACTAAGAAATAAAAATTATATTTCTTGTTCCTCGAAAATGTGACGAAAAATACAACTTTTCTTTTAACTTGAGTTTAAAGACTCTTCATTATCTTTCCATGCTTAATGAGAATTGCGCCTCTTTAATAGCACTGTGGGACAAATGGTAGGGGTCAGTGATCGGCGGGGGTTCTGGCTACCGGGAAGGTTATATCGGTCAAAAACAAGTCATACGTGTCCCGGCGTTTCGCTGGGTCACGTCTAGGAATCGTGATGTATCGATTTGAAGTTAGTAAGTATCATATAGGGGAATTTGTCTCGGTTAGGGCTCATTTGTTTGACATAACTCGAGAACGACTAGTCCGATTTTGCAGCAAAAAACTTAGAAAAATTAAGAATTACAATTCCTTTAATCTATTCATATACTGTTTCTCTACACAATCAACAGTTTTGCAGTTATAAATAAATTTATGAAGAAAAAAGAAATATTTTTTACCCAAAAAATTAAAACTGTTTATTTTCAAAAATCATGAAAAATCCAAAACGGGAGAAGTGTCAAGTCTTATTCCTTTCACGTAAAGTCACATAACATATGACCAAAATGAGACATAGATCATAAAAATCGATGAACGCATAAATTTATTTTCGTTTGTTTGCTCCCTTTACTGTATTGTGTGGGGGTTCGCCTTCTTGTTCGGAGTCTGTATCGGATGAGGATCTGTCTTCAACTGGAAGTTTTTAATCAGTCAGTTAACTTTAATTTTGTGACTTCTTCTTTTTCATCTTCATTGTCGGCATCGTACGTCTTTTGCGACCACCAACAAATTTCAGCCACCAGTGAGTCCAGCCTATTGTCTTTATATCGCGTTTCAATGGCCACTTGATGGAAGCGCTCGCCATGTACATCCGACTCTGAGGCTAGTTGCTTGCTGTAGTATTCGATATAGTGATGCAAGAAGTGCCTTTTGAGAGTCGTGTGTTCACTCCAATTTTCTGGAAGTATTACAACATCTTGGTCACAAGAGAGGGGTAATTGTGTGCTCGCTCACTTCCCAAAAAATATCGTATGACTTTCTTCACTGCCCACAACGCAAGGTAATCATTAGCGACTAAAGCGTCTTTAATAGCTTCCGTATTTCGGGCGCATTCAGAACACCTTTCGATTTTGCTTCACTGATTCGTGCGAAAATATTTTTCAAGCAATCGAGAATTTTCCGTTGATTCACAATGGTCTTTATGAAATGGTTGATGATTCCCAGTTTGACATGGAGAGAGGGCATGAGGACGTTCTCCACTGGCACGAGTGGATTATTTACCCAGTTGTGTCATTTATCCGTAGAATCTCGAGCTGATTCGTGGGAAAATATTTTTCAAACATTCGAGAATTTTCCGTTGATTTACAATGGCCGTTATGAAATTTGACATGGAGAGGGGCATGAGGACGTTCTCCATTGGCACGAAAGGATTATTTACCCAGTTGAGTCCGTTCTCCGTAGAATCTCAGCAAGCCAGTCATGCGTTCGATATTGGTATCCTTTAAATCGGGTATTCCATTGACACAAGAAAAAGTCATGAACGTTTTTTCAAAGAATTTGGTATCGAGCAAATTTGTAAAATCATTCAGTACGATTATCCATATTCATTGAAATTAAAAATCAATATTCTTGTCAAAATGAGATACCTTCACTTAAATGTGAATAAAAGCGAAACGCGTTAATCGATTTTCATGATCTATGTCTCATTTTGTTCATAGGTTATGTGACTTTACGTGAAAGTAATAATACTTGACACTTTTTCCCGTTTTGGATTTTTCATAATTTTTAAAAATAAAACATTTTAATTTTTTAGTCAAACAATTATTTTTTTTATTCATAAATTTACTTATATTTATAAATGCAAAACTGTTGATTAAGTAGAGAAGCAGTATATCAATAGCTTAAAGGAATTGTAGTTCTTAATTTTTCTAAGTTTGTTGCAGCAAAATCGGACTAGTCGTTCTCGAGTTATGTCAAACAAAAGAGCCCCAAACGTGACAAATTCCCATATATGATACTTCCTAACTTCAAATTGATATTTCTCGATTCCTAGACGTGACCCAGCGAAACGCAGGGACACGTATAACTTTTTTTGGCTATATAATATTTCCCGGTAGTCAGAACCCCCGCTTGTTGCAGAACCCCCGATTTTACACAGTGTAATTAGGATTTGTTTGGGAGACATGTAGTCAAATTGCAAGTTTAAGTAGAATACGGATAATATGCAATGTAATATGAAAATGTAGTTTTCAATACAAATTAGCCAAAAGCAAAGAAGGGATACGTTCGCATTTTATACTATCTAGAAGTATTATGGTACTTACTTGGGACTCTTACCTTTTTGACCTTTATATACACCTAACATTAACCTTAATATTGTATTTTCCCTATTAACAGAGATGATTTACGTACGGCCAACATTATTTGCGATTCGCCCGAAGGTGTCACTTGTTTGGTTATAGACCGAGAAACATTTAATCAGTTAATATCGAATTTAGATGAAATCAAGCACCGTTACGACGATGAAGGAACCCTAGAGAGGAGGAAGTAAGTTGATCACTCACCAATACCCTTAAATATGATATCGTATGCTAATAATTAAATTTCTACACAGAATCAATGAAGAATTCCGTGAGGTTAATCTCACAGATCTTCGGGTCATCGCCACTTTGGGTGTGGGCGGTTTTGGACGCGTCGAATTGGTTCAAATCAATGGCGACAACAGCCGTTCATTTGCCTTGAAACAGATGAAGAAAGCCCAAATTGTGGAGACCCGTCAACAGCAGCACATTATGTCGGAGAAGGAAATCATGGGCGAAGCCAATTGTCAATTTATTGTTAAGCTCTTTAAGACCTTTAAGGATAAGAAATATTTGTATATGCTTATGGAATCCTGTCTCGGTGGTGAATTGTGGACTATTCTGCGTGATAAAGGAAACTTCGATGATTCCACCACACGGTTTTATACGGCTTGTGTTGTGGAAGCATTTGATTATCTGCACTCTCGCAATATTATCTACCGAGATCTAAAACCCGAAAATCTACTGTTGGATGAGAAAGGCTATGTAAAACTGGTAGATTTTGGCTTTGCCAAGAAACTGCAATCGGGTCGCAAAACATGGACTTTCTGTGGCACCCCGGAATATGTAGCCCCTGAGGTGATTTTGAATCGTGGCCATGACATTAGCGCCGACTATTGGTCATTGGGTGTATTAATGTTTGAATTGTTAACAGGTATGTGATGAAGACTGACTTTATTTAATATCCTGGTTTCTTGATATTTATTGATCTTCACATTTCAGGCACACCTCCATTCACCGGTTCCGATCCTATGCGTACCTATAATATAATTCTTAAGGGAATTGATGCCATAGAGTTCCCCCGCAATATTACAAGCAATGCCCGCAATTTAATTAAGAAGTTATGCCGTGACAATCCCGCCGAACGTTTGGGCTATCAACGCGGTGGCATAAGTGAAATACAGAAGCATAAGTAAGTACAAATTGTGGGTAGGAGCGGTAGAAACAACTTGAAGCTTCTATTAAAATGCATTCTAGGATCTCGAATTATGTCCTAGACGATTGATATCTGTTCAATTTTAATATGATTTTATGCAGTGGTCTTTTGATGCTACTTACACTAATTGCTAAAACCATTTTGGGTTGGGTTAAAGTTTTGAAGTTTTGATATCTAGGAAAACCAGTACAAAAATTTCAGACGGGTGCACCGACTTAAACCTACCCTCACCCTAAGTCATCCACTGTGACCGAGTACTAATAAAAAAACACATATATTCACCCTTACGTTGAACGAATTAGGGTGGCAAATGTGTCAATATTCAATAACAGAGTGATATTGCGCTAAATATTATTCAATACCCAACTTATATGGCTTTTACACCGAACAAGATTAACCCAGAAGATTACATATACAGTTTTAGGGTCTTATCACATAACTCTCAGTGAGTGAATCTAACTCAGGCGCACACTCAGTCACTGGAGGTGAAAAATTGTATCACATAAATCACACTGCGTTGGAGTTAGAATTTTTTCTACCGCCGTTACACAATCGGCTGGCTTTGAGATTTTCATACTTTTTTGGGGCAACACGTGTTGAAGTGTCAACATTTGTAAACAAAACACACGCACTACATACACAAAATCCACATCATATGTTCCCAATAAGCACAAAGTCGGACTCGAATCCGATTTGAGTCCGACGCGTCGGATTCCGCTTACGCTGATCCGATTCGGATCCGGTTTGAAGCGGCGCACACTGCTCGCACCACAACCGATATTCTGAAGGAAAAATTTCCGGGTCGCATAATGTCTCGTTTCGGTGAATTGCACTGGCCGGTCACATCACCCGATTTAACCGTTCCAGACTTCTTTTTATGCAGTTTTTTGAAGTTGTGGGTTTACGTCAACAAACCTCAGACTCTTGAAGCCCTTAAGGAGAATATTCGCCATGAATGGGAGAATCTGTCGCCCGAAGTTCTGGCAAGAGTGATGGCAATGAATGAATGAAATGAGCCCGCATAGTCATCAAATCAGGCGGCGACCCCTTGGCCGATATCATTTCCTCAACTTGATGGAATAAATACTAATGAATTAAATGAACATATTTCACAGCAACCCCAAAGTTTTTCAATAAAAAAAATTACAGGAAAAGAATTTGAAACACATTAATTGAAATTTAAAATTCGTCACTTGGTATTAAAAAATTATTAACCGATTTTATGTATTAGATTTCTAAATTTCCAATGGTGTATTTTAAATTTGGATTGATGTATTTTAAATTTCAATTGATGTATTTTAAATTTCAATTGATGTGGGTTAAATTTCAGCTGATGTATTTTAAATTTCAATTGATGTATTTCAAATAGAATTTTCAAATTTTTAAATCATAATCTGGTTCAAGATCATTTTCTCCATTAAAAATAATTTTTAATAGAGAAAGTATATAAAAATAAGAAGTGAAATTGATTACTTCGGTGGATGGTTGGGTATTTTTTTGTTTCTTCATAAACAGTGCGACGACAAAAAGTATTGAATAGTATAGGGAACTTATGGCACTCTTTTTCCGCTCTCATGTAGAGAGTCTGAGTAAAAGAGCATAAACGAGTCTTATTCTCTTTATAGAATATTTCAATATAAATGCACCATTTTAACAATGTTATTACATAGAACTATACAAAAAGCATAAATGTTTCAAAAGCATCAATGTTTCGCACCAAAATTATAAAGTTATGACAAAAAGAGAGTAATACGTTTTGAATCATTCGCCAGATGTCCCGACCTGCTTGTTTGTTCGCTGCCGCTACATCAATACCATCATACTTATTTTCAGGCAGAGGCTATTGTTGTACAACAACCACGTTTGTGGTGCTAACTCTGTGTGTTGTTTGCATGTGTTCACTTCGATAGATTGCCCTACCCGTGCCTATAGATGTTACACATCAAAAAATACTTTGTAAAACATTCAAGGTTTAATAATTTCTTCAATTGTCACTAAACACATATGTATACATATACATACTACGTTTTATGGATACCATGGTCTGCCATCTGTAACGGACGTTTTCCCAGCGCCTATTTTTTATCAATGTTGGTATCGCCTTACGTCAAACCTTATTCCGAAATCTATGTACCTGTTTTACTATCGTGGTTTTAATTAGGCAAACAATATAGAAATAATTCAAATTTGGCAACTTGTAATATCTATCTCTATGCGCATAATGATCGCGACTACTTTTACAAAATTGGCTTTTTGATGCAAAAATTTTAGTAAACTATGATATAAAAAAAATGGTGTCTCATAACATCCCATCAGGGATTGGGTAGGGCTTCTCACAATCACTGAGCTGTGCGCTTTCCAGTTTTCACTTACTGATTGGGACCTACAGTTTTACACCGGTTTCAAGCGGTTTTTTGTGAAGCTTTTTCATGGCTATTTCTCGATAGTGTCGCCGTCACTAAGCCGTCGTCGAAAGAAGTGTAAGGTGGTCACAGTAGGGATCGAAATCACCTTTCTCTCGCACAACAGCCGCGCACACTAACCGTTGCACCACCGACGGCCACATCTTCACTAAGATAAATTAAATTTAATAAAGAACTGCGAGTAGAATTAGTGACCTAAAAGTGACCGCAGTTTAATTGTAGTTAGCAGCTTCTTTTTTTTGCGAAATTGTCGATAATTTGTAGACATGGACACAGATGGATTTGTAGGTATGGACCAATGTAAATGACAGTAACTAATAAGGTATCTAATAGTGATGCACAGAATCGAGGAACCGGTTCTTTACAGGAGCAAGAACCGAAAGACGGGTATAAATGAACCGAAAACAAAGACCGAAAAACGATTCAAAAGGAACTGGAAAACAGGTTGAAAAGAAGCAAACGTTTCCTAAATAAGAGGACGTTTTTCCAAAAGAACCAAAAGTGTTAACCAATGGGTGAGGGTACGAAAATGTGTATTTTTTTTTGATCAAATTTTAGATTCCACTTAAGCCTCTTTGCGACAGCAATTTGCTGACAACCGGAACCGGTCCAAATACCCGGTTCTTCTCGGAAGCGGACTCGACAGAACCGGTTCTTAAAATACGCGGAATCCCACATCACTAGTATCTAAGCTCTACCACATCTTAACCCTGTCGAAATCGAGCAAGCCGTTTAAAAAGGGATCAATTGTTATTAGGTCTTTGCATTCTCTCGGGTTAAAAAAATGGTCTCAGGTCTAACAGGAAAATTTTTTAATGTTTAGTGCTTTGGAGAACAACAAATCGTTTTTAACTCAATCATTGTTAGAACAGTTTAAGCAGTCATATTAAATCGGTATTAAATTGAATTTAAATCGTAAATACTTGTTTAAAAAAATAAATAAAGGGTTTTTCAACAGAGACGCTACAAAAGTAATTCGATAGGGACTGCGAACGACGCCATATTTTTTCCCGCTCTTTTGACATTTCTCTTCAGTAAGGTTTGCCATTTCATCATGGAAAGATATACGAGCCAACAACGAGTCGAAATTATTAACATTTACTACCGAAATTTGGAGTCAGTGGCCTCAACTTTAAGAGCGCTACGTCCAATTTATGGTCGGCTCATTTCTGGCTGAATGGCTTCGTCAATAAGCAAAATATGCGTTATAGGTCAGATAGCAATCCACACGTAATCCATGAGTCATCATTGCATCCCGAAAAAATTACGGTTTGGTGCGGTATATGGACCGGCGGCGTCATTGATTATCTTCTTCAATGATAACCGAATATTTTTGGCCCCAATTGGATAATGTGGACTTGGAGGACATGTGGTTCCAACAGGACGGCGCCACAAGCCACACAGCGAATGCCACAATCAATTTATTGGAAACCAAGTTTGGTGAACGTGTTATCTCACGAAATGGCCCAGTCGATTGGCCTCCTCGGTCGTGCGATTTGACGCCGTTAGATTATTTCCTGTGGGGCTACGTCAAGTCTATGGTCTATGCCAACAAGCCAGCGACGATTGATGAACTTCGTACGAATATCGAACGTGAAATTGCAGCAGTATCGGCCGATTTATGCTTGAAAACCGTCGAAAATTGGGTTCAGCGTCTGGACTTCTGCAAGCGTGCCCGTGGTGGCCATGCAAAAGAAATCGAGTTCCATACATAATGGCATCGAACGTACTTTCACAGGAATAAAGAATTTCATTGGTATCTAAAACCGGTTTTGTTTTATTTAAAAAAAACTTTTGTAGCGCTCTTATTGAAAAACCCGATAATAACTTCGAGTTTAAAACTAAAATTGTTAATATCTTAAAGAACTTCTATTACTTATTTAAACAATAAATTAAACTGCCCTCTGTCATTTTGTTGGCCAACAGGGTCTTAATTTCCAATATACAAAGATTTACTTGCATTGATAAATTTGTATTTTTCTATATTTCCTAGATGGTTTGATGGTTTCTATTGGTGGGGCTTACAGAATCGCACATTGGAGCCACCGATTAAACCCACTGTGAGAAGTGTAACCGATACAGCTAATTTCGATGATTATCCTCCAGATCCCGAGGGACCACCACCAGATGATATCACTGGTTGGGACAAAGAGTTCTAGATTTGTGCAAACACAAGGATACAAGAAAAACAAAACGGATTTATTTTTCTAAAGCCATATAATTAATTAAGACGTAATTTTTATAAATATTTTCTTAAAAGAATTTTAAACAAAAGCAAGTAAACTGTCTTCCACTTTTTAGAAAAAATCGAAAAAAGGGATGCAATAAACTATTAGTGATATACAACACAAAATTCTAACCTTATAATGCATATCTTAATTATTATACATACATACATACATATATAGAATTAATATTATTGATGTCGTTACAATGTGGAAGAGGAAAAGATCCGTGCTAAATTATCTAATTAGAAATCGAATTACATACATATATTTAAACAAATCGATTTCATTGTGAAATTAAAAAATTAAATTGTAGTTTTAATTATTTAGTTTAGTTTCTACATTAAAACAACAAAAACAATTATGTTATTTACAACAACAACAAAACAAACAAGTCAATTTTTCATTCGATGGAACGAATTTGAGTTTACTCTCCTTAACTACTGTGTATGCATTAGAAGGTTAACACAAACATGGCTTTTCAAGTAGAATTTAAAAAAAGAATATACATATATACATAAAATTGTTTCATTATTGTTAAAGTATAATATCTGTATGTAATAGTTTGTAACTATATGTGTAAGCAATTATTTTTACAGAATTTCTAATTGTAAAAATAAAGAAAACAACGAATTCTTAAATAAAGTAATTTTCTGTTTGATTGATAGTTTTATAATAAAAAAAAGAACACAAAATCATAAAACATAATGACGCATTTTTGGGGGAAAATGGCAGGAATTTATTAAACAATATTTTGTATTGTTCTTTTGGCAGTTTCTTTGTGGTAACACCAATTAGCGGTTTCTTACACTTGGGTATCACACAATTCTTTCAAGTACAAACAAATTTAACGCACAAGAATGTGCTACACAACCACTGTACTGAAATTTGTCTTCTTGATGCGAAAAATGCATCACTAGAGACAACTACAATTGTAATTGATACCACGTTAATAAGATAAACATAAAAAACTATTGTTTTTCTGCAAGATATTGTGAAATAGATAAGAATTATTTGCAGTACAAATGTTGCAACTCGCTCTCACTACTTAAGCTTTGTTGCTCCATCCCTATTCCATACGTGACTTTCAATTGGAACAACAACTAGAGTTGTTTCTGTTTTTGTGCCAAAGAGGTTAGTAAGTAAACTGTCTGTTCTAAAAAGTCATTTAAAATAAATTGAATTTATAAAAAAAAACAGTACAACGAACAAAATACTCGTTCAACAAAAAGACACGTATTTTCACTCTGGCGGTATTAAAGAAGTTCAGAGAATAACCCAATCTTTAGTCTACAGCCAGTCGATATCAACACCTTCTACGGCAGAGGTATAGCAGCACAACAATTTCATAAAATAACAAATCTTTTATCTAAAATTTAAAACTTTCGTTTTCTTTCATATCCGCGTCTGCGAATTTGTTGGACTTTGCAGATCGAAGACATGAGGAGGTTCAAATCAACTTTCTTAGTCATTGCTGTAATGTATTTTATGATGCAGTGGAGTTGGGTATTGCCACAGCAAACTGAAGCTATTGATCACAGCCAAAATAGTACTGGTAAGTAAGCATGTTAAAAACTGGCAGTAGGGTAAATTAACACAGAACACAGTGGTTAAGTAATTATGAATCGACTCAAAATTACGTATAAAAATACTTGGAATGGCTGCCATCTATTTTACTATTATATATAATGGGTGATTTTTTGCTATTTCGTTTTTGAAAATTTAAAAAAAAAAACAGAAAATGTGTACAAGTGAATGAAATATTTATTTGGATTGATAAATCAATGCCTGCCATTTATTTTTAATGACTATTTCATGCAAATGTTGCCTACTGCTACGCTTCACGTGGTCAATTTTGACACACTTTTTCCAACATTTCCGTTTGTATCTCTCCAATGACACGTGTAATGTTGTCTTCCAAAGCAGAAGGCTTATCCTATAGACGAGAGACTTCATGTGACCCGCAAAAAATTGTCTAGTGAGGTCAAATCGCACGAACGAGGGGCGGCCATTGACAGCGTGAGATTAATTGCTCAGCAAACTCGCCTGTGGCACCGTCCCATATACTAATACTTATAGTAGACCTACACACCAAAAAATTTAGTGGTAATATTGCCTATAAAGATTGTATAATATCAGCCATTGGCATAGGTAACATAGAGTGTGCTTTATGGCCGAAAAATTACCTATAGGTATTGCTGATTTAACTAGCACAAATTGACAATTCAGCTATTTCTAAAAAGTAAATATACCCATAAATTTCGTTTGAAACAGCAACGACTGTTTAGCTATATTAACATTTTTCATAGGTTAATACACCTACATATGTACGTATGAAGAATGTTTCCCCATTTTTCTCTCTCTCTCTTAAATTTATTATCAATTTAGCTATTTATTTTAATAGAAATTTTGACTATGTGTATGTGCAACATCCATAAAATATGTGGTAACGGGTTTTTCAATAAGAGCGCTACAAAAGTTTTTTTAAATAAAACAAAACCGGTTTTAGATACCAATGAAATTCTTTATTCCTGTGAAAGTACGTTCGATGCCATTAGGTATGGAACTCGATTTCTTTTGCATGGCCACCACGGGCACGCTTGCAGAAGTCCAGACGCTGAACCCAATTTCCGACGGTTTTCAAGTATTAATAGGCCGATACTGCTGCAATTTCACGTTCGATATTCGTACGAAGTTCATCAATCGTCGCTGGCTTGTTGGCATAGACCATAGACTTGACGTAGCCCCACAGGAAATAATCTAACGGCGTCAAATCGCACGACCGAGGCGGCCAATTGACTGGGCCATTTCGTGAGATAACACGTTCACCAAACTTGGTTTCCAATAAATTGATTGTGGCATTCGCTGTGTGGCTTGTGGCGCCGTCCTGTTGGAACCACATGTCCTCCAAGTTCATATTATCCAATTGGGGCCAAAAATATTCGGTTATCATTGAACGGTAGCGATTCGCATTCACAGTACTGTGCCGGTCTTGATCACCACGGAAGAAGTACGGCCCAATGACGCCCGCCGGCCCATAAACCCCACCAAACCGTAATTTTTTCGGGATGCAATGAGGGCTCATGGATTACGAGTGGATTGCTGTCTGACCAATAACGCATATTTGGCGTCTTGACGAAGCCATTCAGCCAGAAATGAGCCTCATCGCTGAAGATGATTTTCCGATGAAAATCCGAATCATTTTCAAGTTGTTGCTCAGCCCAATTCACGAACATACGACGCTTATGGTGGTCAAGCGGCTTCAGTTCTTGCGTCAATTTGATCTTTTAAGGATGTAGGCCAAGATCTTTTCGCAGAGATGCCCAACGCTTGAGAACGACGAGTGAGAGACACATTTGGACTTTCTTGAACTGAAGCCTCAGCGGCAGCAATATTCTCGACACTACGGGCACTTCTTTGTCTCACTGGCACGGGAACATTTTGTACTGTGCCTGTGGTTGTAAATTTTTCCACTAGACGCTCAATTGTTGATCTGGTAGGACGATTATGACGACCATAAATTGGACGCAGCGCTCTTAAAGTTGAGGCCACTGACTTCAAATTTCGGTAGTAAATTTTAATAATTTCGACTCGTTGTTGGCTCGTATATCTTTCCATGATGAAATGGTAAACCTTACTGAAGAGAAATGTCAAAAGAGCGGGAAAATATATGGTGTCGTTTGCTGTCCCTAGCGATTTACTTTTGTAGCGTCTCTGTTGAAAAACCCTTTATATCACTTTTCGTCAAACATCTCTATCACACTGACCGCATCACGAAGAGTGTGAAAGGAAACGTCAGATGAGTCAAATATTCTCTCTAGTATGATTTACTCTATGCACCGTCATGTTGAAACCACATGTCAACCAATACCAATTCTTTTATTTTGGGCAAAAAAGTAGAGGACGGGAAGGACGGGAATCTTGTCATAGATGTGCAGAGTATGTTGGGAATTTGGAGGGAAGGAAGGGAGGGTGTTGACTACACCATTTCCAATTGAAATTTGCAAAATATCAATTTAATTCAGAAAAATATCAATTTAATTTTAAAAAATTTTAATTGAAATTTGAAAATTATATTTGAAATTTAAAAATTATATTTGAAATTTAAAATACATCAATTGAAATTTAAAAATTCTATTTGAAATTTGAAATAAATGAATTGAAATTTAAAAAAAATCAATTGAAATTTGAAAGACATCAATTGAATTTAAAAGACATCAATTGAAATTTAAAAAACATCAATTGAAATTTGAAAGACTTCAATTGAAATTTAAAACACATCAATTGAAATTTAAAAAACATCAATTGAAATTCAAAATTCGTCACCTGAAATTTAAAAATTATTAACCGATTTTATGTGTTACATTTTTAAATTTCAATTGCTCTATTTTAAATTTCAATTGCTGTATTTTAAATTTCAATTGATGGATTTTAAATTTCAATTGATGTATTTTAAGTTTCAATTGATGTGTTTCAAATTTCAAATGATGTTTTAAATTTCTATTAATGTTTTTTAAAATTCAATTGATGTATTTTAAATTTCAATTGATGTATTTTAAATTTCAATTGATTTTTTCAAATTTCAATTGGAAATGGTGTAGTGTGTTCAAAACCACGGGTTTTCAAAAATTTAGGTTTCTCCGAATATTCCGATTTTGTAAAAACCAGTTTTCGGTTAAACTGAGGTGTAGAAACCAGTTAATAAGCGGTTTCGGTTTTTATGACAAAATGGACAACTATGCACTATAAAAAATCGTTTATTTCCAATTCGTCTCTTTGAATTTTGAGGTCGATTATCGAGTACATACGAGTAGCAATGAGATTGCTTCTCAAAATACCGTTCGTAACCGGTGTAAAACTGCAGATCGAGTGTGTGCACCATAGAGTGATGACGTATAGAGTTGCCATTGTTCTCATCTGACAATTGCTTTCACAATATTCGTGGTGAGGTTATGCGATAGAGAGGTATTTGACGTAAATTGACTAACAGGTGGAATTACATTTTTCATGTCGTTTTGATGACAAACTGTGAAATTTAAACGTATTTTATTGTTAATATATATTTGTGGTGTATTTACACAAAAATTTTAACGCATAAATCGAAATGCCATTGCTGAATTATTGTTGAATGGTTTGAGCCATTGCCTCTCTCTGGTATTATTAAAGCAATACTTTCCAACATCCAACCGCCCATCTGCAACACAACTAATGTCATCAATTTACTTAGAGAGTTGGCGTCTCTATACGTCATTACTCTATGGTGTGAACCTATGCCTTCATGGGATGTAATTGAAATTTAAGGGTGGGCCATGTAAAATTTCGAATTTAATTTCGCTTTAAAAAAATGTTAATAGACATTTTTTCAAAATTACGAGTATGTTATTTTATTGGTAAGGCCCGTTATTGATATTTAGGAATGAACAAGATCTCGTTTGAATAGCTTCCATGACTTGCTTTAACTCAATCTCTATTTCGTGTTTTAAGGCCTAAAAAGAATCGGGATTGTTCACGTTACAGTTGTATTTTACGGCGCTCCAGTGATATTAGCCTAACGGGTTCATATCGCAGCTGCGAGGCGGCCAATGGACTTCCGAGTTTCAGTTGATTATGCTGTTTTCGAACACAGTGCGTAAAAGGTCGATAGTGACGTTGGCTGTGTGGGTCGTAGAGCCGTGCTGTCTTCAACTTTTGGGAACGAAAAATCGTTGAGCATGGCACGATAACGCTCGCCATAGACGGTTACGGCGGCTTCTTGCTCATTTTCGAAGAAATATGGTCCTATGATGCCGCCATGCCACAAACCGCACTCAACAGTCACCCGTTGTGGATGCATCTGCTTCTCCTCGATGACGTGTGGATTTTTCGAGCCCCAAAAGCGACAATTTTGTTTGTTAACGTAACCCCGGAGGTGAAAATGAGCTTTATCGGGAAATATGATTTTTCCGTAAAAAACCTCATAATTCTGCGAAAAGTAGTACGAGAAATGTTCAGTTCTGCGAACGGTGGCGAGTTGGTGTTCGAACACAGTTTCAGCTGCAGCGGAAATAATTTCCACTGAACGCACCGGACGAGCACCTGCACGATCTGTTTTGTCAACTAGAATTCGGATAGGAACAGAACACATTTATTTGTGTTTTTAAATTAACATGTTTAAGATTGATTCTGAAAGGCCTCTTAAGGACCTTTCCAACAAGCCCAAAAACAAAAAATCCGACCACTGGCTCAGAAGTTAGCAACTTTACCCCACTACCCTCCGACCACCAATCCGAAAATTTTGAACCCGCTGCCATTTCGCACCCTTGCATTTTCGGACATGGTCCTAGTGGACTTTTCTTCATGAAATGAGCCCAGGAATACGCTGGAGAAATTTGTCCGGGACTTCCTGAATCACCCTGTATGCAAAATCTGGTATGACGAAATCTGATTGGAGCCTTATCATACTGTGTCCTGTTTTCAAAAAGGCGACCCGTATATATATTAGGGCGGGTTAATTTTTTTTTTGACGAAGCGTATAGCAAAAACGTAATCTATAGGTGATTGTGAGAAATTTTGCTCAAGAGACCATAGCTCTAAGTCGGATTTGGAGCCCCCCAAAATTTCAAAATAGATAACTATTTTTCCATATATACTTACTTATCCGGTCTCGGACAACCCCTGGGGGTCAGGGACCTTACAAAACGAAGATAACATATTTCGCCAACCAGTTTGATCTTTTGCTTTATCTCTCCAGTTGGCAATACCAAGTGTACGCAGGGATTCGTCAACCTGATCCCTCCAGCGGAGTCTTGGTCTTCCTATTTTTCGTCTTCCTTCAAGTTCGGTTTAGAAAACCCTTCGCGCTGGTTCATCTTGATCCATTCTACTGACATGGCCTAGCCAGCGCAAATCGTTGTGCACTATAGGGCCATACATTTTTCGGAGTATTTTTCTCTCGAAGACTCCTACAGATGTTTCGTCTGCTTGCGATAAGACCCAGGATTCTGCGCCATAAAGCAAGACAGGTTGAATGAGAGTCTGGTACAGCTGGACTTTTGTTACTTGAGAGAGGGCTTTATCTCTAAAGTGCTGGCTTAGCCCAAAATAACATCTATTCGCAAGCACAATTCTCCGCTTGATCTCAAGACTGACGTTGTCGTGTTTGTTCACGGCAGATCCGAGGCATATAAATTCGTCCACTACCTCGAAGTTATAACTGTTATCAACGTTCACGCTTTGGTCTAATCGCGTGGAGGCCCTGTTCGTTGAAACCATTAATTTTGTCTTGTCCTCATTTACCGTCAGACCCACTTTTGCTGACTCCTTCTCAATTCTCGAAAAAACCGCAGTAACTTCTCTAATTGTGCGCCCAATGATATCTATATCATCAGCATACGCGAGCAGCATGTGACTTTTGCTGCTGATGGTTTTATTCATGTTGACTTCAGCTTTTCTCATAATGATCTCCATTAAGATGTACAAATCGACACCTACCAACTCTTTGTACTTATACATTATAAAGCGGCCTTCGATAACCCGATACGGGGAAAAGTGTACCAAGCAATGTCGGAGCTCGGTATTCCTGCAAAGCTGACACGTCTTTGTAGACTGGCACTGACCGACACGAAATTCTCAGTAAGGATTGGTAAAGATCTCACCGAACCAAACAGAACAAGGCGAGGCCTCGGGTAGGGCGACACCCTATCATGCGATCTCTTCAACATATTAATTGAGATCATCATGAGAAAAGCTGCAGTCAACATTAATAAAACCATGAGGAGCAAAAGTTAGAAGCTGCTCGCGTATGCTGATAATTTAGACGTTATTGAGCGAAATCTGCGAGAAGTTACTGCGGTGTTTTCGAGAATTGAGAAGGAGTTAGCAAAAGTGGGTCTGACGGTAAATAAGGACAAGACAATTTCAACGAGCAGGGCCCCCACGTGATTAGACCAAAGCGTGAACGTTGATAACCGTTATAATTTCGATACCTCGGATCTGCCGTAAACAAAAACAACAACGTCACCCTTGATATCATGCGGAGAATTGTGCTTGCGAATAGATGTTATTTTGGGCTAAGCAAGCACTTTAGAGATAAAGCCCTCTCTCGAGTAACAAAAGTCCAGCTGTACCAGACTCTCATTCAACCTGTCTTGCTTTATGGCGCAGAATCCTGGGTCTTATCGCAAGCAGACGAAACATCTGTAGGAGTCTTCGAGAGAAAAATACTCCGAAAAATGTATGGCCCTATAGTGCACAACGACAAGCTGTATGAACTATATCCCGGCATTGACATAGTTAAGCGGATCAAAATAACGCGATTACATTTTAATGTTAATTTTGAACTAAAATTTAGGAAATGTTTTTTTCTGAGTGTACTTGGTGTAGGCATATTTGAACTAAATTTGAGGTAGTTTTTTAATATACGTCAGTATACGAGGGCGGATCAGTAAGTCCGTGACTTTTCGTACTTCCCTTGTAGTTATATGAAATACAACACTGCACCCATCAAGTACTACCTATTAATAGACTACTGTCAAATTTTGAGCAAGTTCCGTCATTTACTTTGCGTTTAACACCTGTTCAAAACATACAACCTCGTGCATTTGTTAAAAAATGGAAAAAAGTGAATTTCGAGTGCTCATTAAACATTATTTTTTGCGAAAAAAAACCGTCAATCAAACCAAGGAAAAGCTTGATAAATACTATGGGGACTCTGCACCATCGATTTCAATGGTAAAAAAGTGGTTTACTGACTTTCGTTGTGGTCGCACAAGTACAAATGACGCTGAACGTTATGGACGGCCAATTGAGTTCAATATACCCAAAAATTTCGAAAAAAATCCACGATATGGTGTTGGCCGATCGAAGAGTAAAAGTGCGTGAGATTGTTGATGCGATAAGCATTTCATATGGCAGTGTGGTTTCGATTTTAAGTTGTCAGTTAGGTTTAGAAAGCTGTCTGCAAGATGGGTGCCGCGTTTGCTCTCAATTGACCATAAACGTAATCGTGTGACAACTTCACAGGATTGTTTGGAATTGTTTAATTGGGCTACGAATTGGTACCTCATCCGCCATATTCTCCGGATGAGCCCCCACTGACTATTTCCTATTTCCAAAACTAAAGAAATGGATTGGTGGAAAGAGATTTAGCTCCAAGGATGAAATTATTGATCAAACAAATGCCTATTTTATGTATCTCGAAATATTCTATTTTTTTTGGAAGGGATACAAAAATTGGAGAAACGTTGGACTAATTGTATTTAGCTAAAAGGAGATTATGTTGAAAAATAATTTTTTTCCATAAAAGACTGTGTTTCATTCAAAAAGTCACGGACTTATTGATCCGCCCTCGTACATTTAAACTTTAAGTGGCTTCATTTCAACCAAAGTTTACTATTTTGTAGACTACGAAAAGTGTACTTATATTAACTATATTTTTTCTAAATTTTAGAATAATAATTATAATTTTTATGACACTATTTTAAAGAAAATTACTAACTTGTTTTAAGTTCATACAATTTTCAAGGGTACTCTGGCCAAGCAGAATTTTCTCAATTTTTGTTCAATTTCCTAATTTTTAGTAACAATTTACTAGAATTAAGTACATTTTGTGAACTAAATTTAAGTTAATTTTGAACTCAAATATAGGAAATGTTTTCCTTTGAGTGTACTTGGTGTAGGCATATTTGAACTAAATTTGAGTTAGTTTTATAATATACGTCAGTATACATTTGCAGATACATTTGAACTAAACTTTTGTTCATTTTGTATTATAGTCAAAAACGTTTTACTGCATTTGAGTTTGAAATTAACTTTTTTTCAAGTTCAAAAATTCAAGATGGTGCAGAATGCTTTTAGTATATTTGAACTCGAACTTAGTTCAACTTTATCAATATTTTTTTACTCTTCTTTCAAAGTTTACTTATAACTTGTAGTTCAAAAAATAAACTGTCGTCAAGTTAATAACATATTATTCTTTAGTTAAACGCATTCTACATTCAAAGACGTGTGTACTCCAGTTTTATTAAACCCCATTGTATGGTATAGGCAGACAAAGTGCTTTGAACCACTGTGCAACATAACTCGTATACATACTGTCATGTGAATGAGATTTATTTGTTTTTCTCCTTTTCCAGCTTGTTTGGAGCCCAAAACATCAGGCTTATGCCGAGGCAAATACCTACGTTATGCATACGATAATAAATCGGGAAACTGCATTAGTTTCTACTATTCGGGATGTGGTGCCACACAGAATAATTTCCTCACCTATGAGGAGTGTCGACGTGATTGCATGCAACGATTAAGATATTAAATGAATACCAAGAGTTGCCTGTTGTTCCTACTACTTATTTATTTCCCAATACAACTTTACAACAATGTTTTCAAACCAAATACTAAACTATAAAATAAAATAAATTTGATTTAAACGCTTGAATTGAGATTTCATTTTCACACAAGGACCTTGGCTGCACAAACTCTGTCCGGCCCTGTGGTGTAAGTGTTTGTCACTTGTAAGTTTGATCTGTCTTTAAAATAAAAGCCCGCTCATTTCATGTGGTTGAAAGCTTTTGCTTACAGCCAGTTAAACTCGTTTTGGACGGTAAACCTTGTAAAGGTCGTTTGGACAGTTTATGTAAGTAAGTGGAACTCTCGTTATCTCTGACTCAGTCGCTCTCTCACTCATGGCTGCTTGGTGGGTAAACAATTGAACCGGCTTCTCTGTGAAAATATTTTAGACAAATACAAATCTAGTAAACAATAAACAAATAAAGTTGTCCACATTTCCCAGTGACACATACTAAGCACCCGTGGCGCTAATTACACTACGAAAACAAAATGAATTCATATGACTACGTATGGCGAGATTTGACATTAATGTGCAAATTTATTATCTCAACTGTCTAATAATTGATTTGTTAAATACTCGTATGTGAATAGAGTTGGGGATTTTTTCATGAAGCCTATTCAAGTTGTCGGAGGTGTTTAATTAGGGTCCAAAAAATAGGCATTTCTTAATAACCGGTTTGTTTCCGGTGAGTTCGAAAAAGTTTAAAAAACTGATTTCTGGTTTTAACTTTGGTAAACACCGTTAAACCCGTTTATTTTCAGGGTTTTTCACAAAAAATAAAAATAAATTGATTTAAATCTAACTAAAAAAATAAATAAAAAAAAATAAAATAAAAAATTATAATAAATTAGTTTAGCGAACGTTTCATATTTATTAAAATTTGAAACTAAAAATCGTGATTTTATAAGTCGAAAATTTTATCAAAAATTTTAAAATTTGAGTAAAAACCGATTAACCGACATAAAATTACTGGTTTTCCGCTTATTCGAAAATAACGTTTTTAAAAACCCGACACACGGTTAACTGCGCAAAAGCCCTGGATAACCGGTTCCTGCAAAGATTACATGCCCAGTAAATTTAGTGCACACCAAATGAACAATTTGAAATCTCCTACAAGATACAGTAAGTTTTTGGAATTTATGGTTTTGTAACTTCAGTCACTCCTGTTAACCCTTTGGGGACCAAACATTTTCCGTTGAAGCGATTTTATTTACATTTTAATATTGGTGGTCTGTGACGGAATAATAGTTATGTTATAACAATTGGGGCCGTAGATCCGTTCTATGCCCCTCATTTCAGTTGGCATGTAACGGGTGGTCCAAAGACAGGTATATTTTTAAATCACATGTTATTTTGACACTGATAAGAGTGATTCTGTTCGAAATATTGGCCATCAGTCAGTATCATACCTTCGCGGACCAAAATGAGCCCGTTAAGTTAATGGGTTAGTTAATAAAGCCATAATATGCCAAAAGAAACTAAGTTTAGTTTATTTTATTTAATTTTTAAAACCATAGTTGTATTTGGACTTAGTACAGGATGTTTTTTCTGTTCCAGGCCCACGTTTTTTGACCGCCATTTATCAGTTTGTATTTGGCAGTTGTGCAGAGCAGTCGATAAAAATGTATTATGGAAGTTATTAAAAGACTTTATCTAAATAGTCGCTCAATTGTAAAAGCTGGTCAACCATTTAGCGTACTGTAAAGAATTTTGAAACTTTGTATATTTGAAGCGTATATACGGCACTATTAGTGTATTCAAAAAACCAGTATTTCGAAAATGTCGGTTTTCGGTTTCTTCGAATATTCCGTTTTTCGCGAAACTGGTTTTGGGTTAAACAGAGATGTAGAAACCGGTTAATAACCAGTTTCGGTTTTTAGGACAAAATGGAAAACTATGCGTTTTATAAACATCTAATTCAATCTTTTTGATGTTTGAGATCGACTACAGAGTACATGAAAACCTTGTTAAAATACCGTTGGGAACCGCTGGAAACTAAAGTGTGGACAATATAAAATTTTGAATTTATTTTAGCTTTAACAAAAATACTAATATAGACACGTTACATCATTCTGCATTTTTCAGTACATTTTCGATTCTTTGCGCACCTACTTCGTGGTTTAAGGCCTCAATGCACTCGGGCTTGTTTGCGCAATACTTATATTTTACGGCGCTCTAGAGATAATGGTCCAACGGGTTCAAATCACAGCTGTGATGCGGCCAAAGGGCTTCCGAGTTTCTGCTGATTATGCGGTTTTCGAATACAGTGTGCATAGATCAATTGCTACGTTGGCTGTGTGGCCATCCTATCGAAACCGAACGTCGTCCATTTCATCCTCTGCAACTTTTTGGAAGAAAGACCGCTGAGCATAGCACGGTAACGCTCGCCATTGACGGTAACGGCGGCTCCTTTCTCATTTTTGAAGAAACATTGGCCTATGATGCCGCCATGCCAAAAACCGCACCAAACGATTACTCGTTGTGGATGCGTCGGCTTCTCCTCGAGGACGCGTGGATTATCCGAGCCCCAAATGCGTCAATTTTGTTTCCGGTAAAACTTCTCATCTTCAGCCAAGCGACCTTCAGCGCATTCAGCGCAGTGAAAGCCCATCGGATGGTCACGACGCTTCAGTTCTTGGACTGATTGGACTTTATAAGCCTTCATACCAAAGTCTGTATGAAAAATTCTGCGCAATGAAGTGAGAGAAATATTCAATTGCTGCGAACGGTGGCTAGTTGATGGTAATGGCTGTTCGAGCACACTATCAGCTACAGCGACAAGTTTTCCACTGAATGCACTGGACGAGCATGTGCACGACTTTTTTTCTCCAATAAGGACCCTGATGGACGAACTCGATTCACAAATTGATCCACAAACTGCGTTAATGGCACTCTATTTTTACCGAATTTATTTCGTAGATTTCCCAATTTTTTATTTTTCAAATTGTAACCTATAACTGATAATATGTCACTTGGTAAATGTCAAATTGGCCATCTGCTTGTCACTTCGTGAATGTCAAATTGGTCATCTGCTTCGACATGAGTGGGGGTTCAAATTCCAAATCTTTCATGCCCCCCCCCCCCTTTATTTAGGGTTTAGTTTATTTACGTTGTAATTCCACGTTGTCATATCGGTTGTGTAAAAACCGAAAAAAAAACAGTTAATCGACTTGCAATAACCGGTGATACCGGTTCTTCGAATATAGCAATTTTTAAAAAACCGACGTACAGTTAACCGGCCGGAATACGGTTAACCGGTTTCGGTTTTGAATACACTAGGCACAGTACATTGCTGCAGGGAGAGACAATGGGAATGAAAGCCCAGACACGTCAGTCAGACACGGTGCACAAGAATTTCAAATGTCGTCAACTTTCTTCAAAATACTCAAAAAAGAGTAAAATTCAACTGGCTCAGAAACTAATCGAAAATGACCACGTGTGCAGACGGGAGTGGAGTGGTTAAAAAAACATTGGCCTGGAACATAAAAAAGACCCTGTACTGCACGTGCGGAAATATTTCGTAGATATTCCGCAGGCATTTTTTTGTATGGAGTTTTGTAAAATTTCACGAAGAATGTTGATCTTAGTACGGGCCTTAACTAGAGAGCGAGAGAGTTAGATTCATGACAGTTAAATTATGGATAACTTACAAGTTTGTACTTGAGAAATTTTTGCCAGAGAAGAAATAACATTGAAACATATGTTTTATGTAGAGGTGCGTGGGTGACTCAGGGGTCACGAAGTTCTCCTAAATATATGTGACCTGGTCTACGGAAAGGTAGCTATAGTCAGAAATCAACTTTTCCAGAAAACAGCTGTTAAAGATTCCGAGTCGCGCTGCATTCTTTCAAACTTCATGTGCAATTTGAAGCAAAATAAATGAAGTTAGGAGTCTGCAGGTTGTTTCATTGAAAAGAGCGTTAAATGTTCTATAAAATTAGTTCAAAAAAGAAAAATCAATTTTTCCCGTAGACCAAGTCACATATTCACAATTCAAAAAATGTTTTAGTTCTAAAGTTAAACGCTGTTTTAAACTTCCGTTATAGGAAACCAATTTTTATCGTCACTGTAAATGTATCAAATAGAATTAAGTAACAGGCGGTATAATTAAAAATACCATATTATTTTTGGGTTCTTAGAAACTATGTATGTATATAACAACTAGAGTTGGGAATTTTAGTTCATACAAGTGAGCGCTCTTTTTAGTTCAGCTCATCAGAGTGAACTAGTTCGTTCATTTAGTTCAGTTTTGCAGATTTCTAAAGTGTTTTGGATACTATGATATTTGTTTATACTAAATCGTCCTATTTAAGGTCGACTTATCGATTAGATTATTCCGTTGCTGAAATATTGTATTTCGGTAATCTTGCTATATTTTGGAATAAAAGTGGTGATTAGCGCTGTAGTTATTGTTGTGAAGAGCGGAACAGTGTGAACTAGTTCATATAGTTCACAAGAGTGAATCGTTCAATGGAACTAGTTCGTTCGTGAACTACACAACTCTAATAACAACGTTGTAAACGCTCATTGTTTAAAAAAGTACAACTTTTTACTAAAATAAGATAAATGAAAAAAATAATTGTGTATTATGGATTCTTTCAAAATTGTTTATGCAACAAAGTTCTAAGTGATAAAATTTAAGTTCTAACAGTGACGCAAGGTTCTAAGTAGCTCATAGAACCTTGTGGTACCAAGTTATTGCGCCTAATAAATGATCATCAAAGTTCAATCTATTTTCTTAAACACAAAATTCCAGAAAACTGAAAATTTCATCGTAGATATATCTGAGGTATTACATTATTTAAAAAAAAATTAAACAAATTAGACAATAGTTTTCGCCAAAATAAAATATCAGATAATAACTAAAGTATTCCATAGTATTATTCTCCAATCATACCTTGGTGAATTTAGAACCTTGTTGTTTTAAGGTCGGGATACATCGGGGTTTCTCTGAGTGCAGGTGTCAAAAATCCCTTGGGAAAACCCTGCTTCCCTGTGGTCACCAAATAGTTAAGACACTTAGCTACCATCTGTCAAAAGACTATTATCAAATTACAATTCGTATGTAAATGACATTTAAATTGTAAATTTTACCGATAAGATCGGAGGTGGATGTCATACGGCTCAATGTTTGCGATTGTGCAATTGTGCTCATCTGCCATACTTCAAAACGGAATTACGCATGCAGGTACGATACTGCGAAGAGAGCTTCCCACAATCAGTGAACAGTGCGTTTTCTGTTTTTAGACTCGCTGATTTAGACCTACCTATACGGCCCTTTCACATCGACTACATCGCCAACTAGATTTTTCGACAACTATTTATAACTACGTACTTAACTCCAACCAACAGTGGTGGAATATACCAGTATTTCTTGGTATGTTCGACAGTTATCGAGTTCTGCAACCTTTTATGGTGAAGCCTCAGTAAAAATCATACAACCCACCACAACCACATAGTATATGTATATAAGTAATTATTAATAGTACCTATAGAATTACCCAGTAAACAATTGTTTCCGACGTATCGGACGTCTGAAAGTTCTCTTAAATTATATCTGAGAGATTACAGAAAAAATTTATAAAGTTTGCTGTATTTTCCTTGAACTTTTCGACCCCTTTGCATTCATACGTATCCAGGGGTAAATTGATACATTTGGATACTTTACTAAATTGCAAATCCAAAAATTCTTTAATATTTTTATATACATAAACTTGTTTCTGTGGGTTTTGATTGTCCTGAAATTCTCAGTCGTAGTGGCTTCAACGTTCCCGTTAGAAATATTCGTTTCAATGAATATTTTAATGTTCCCATGCATCGAAGTAATTATGCTCTCTATGAACCTATTTTATGTTCATTAAAAGACTATAATTTAGTCAATACCAAATATGATATAGATTTATCATTTTCTCTAAGAAAATTGATATATATTTTAGATACATATTATTTTAGTTTAAGCTAGTCTGTAAGGATTGTGCACCCATAGACTGAAATAAATAAATAAAAAAAGTTAGCCGAAATATCTGAAATTCCCTCAGTCATTTAAACGAGTTTTCTGTACATTCTCTGTTAGCCGGTTCTGCTAATTCTCTGAAATTCCATACGAAAATCATGCGACGTTTCTGCACATTCTCTGAAGGGAATTTTTTATTCTATTTCAATTTCTTTTTATTCCGTAACCATGCGCCAATAAGGGAATTCCCCGAAAATGTTTTTACTGTATAGTTTCGGTGAATTAAATTGTTGTTTTTGTTTTGTCTGCATCATTTTGTTTGTTGTCATCAGTTACAATCGAGCAAGCAAGTGCTTAAGACGTCGCGGTCGTCAAATAAAAATAATAATTAATTTGTATAATTATTTGGAACGAAAAATGTGACAGATGGTCAGAAAATAATCTGAAAAGTCGGAACATTCTCGCATGTTGTTTGTTTGCCACGACAAATAGTAGAATGTGTCAGAAAATTATCGGAAAAGTCGTACCATTGTCGGATCTTTTTCCAGATTTCTCTCCGGAATTGGTACTACAAATCGGACAAAGGGTCAGAATATTATCGGATAAGTCGGACCATTATCTGATGTTTAATTAGACTTTATGCCGACTTCGTTCAGGTACGTCTAAAATCCTTCAGAATTTCCCTCTGTATTCTCACAGAAATCTGTCCGATAACTCTGCACACTTTTCCGAATATCCTCCGACAAAACTTTCCGAATTCTTGTCAATCGCCCATACGATTACGTTGTCTGACCGACATCGGCATCAGACGCGGCAACTTGTGCAGAGTGTTTGACAGATTTCTGACCGAATTCGGAAAAAATTGTTTACTGGGTAAGGACTAAATTTCAATACACACCTATTCTAATTTTAATTTCACATAAGTTTAACAGATTTATTGTAGCAATTTAATAAAACGGCTACCAAGTCCATTTGAACTCATTTTTGATGTGTCTTGTTTGTCACATACTACTTTGTAATTTTTGAGGTTCGTACGAATTAAAAACAAAAATCTTGACACAAAATCCTTGCTATATTTAGCACAACATGCATGATTGCATAACCTTTGCGAAATTATGGGTCCCAGCAATATCGATGATTGGTGCAAGTAATCTGCCAACAGCACTTGGTAGTTTGTTAATGATCCCAAAGTTTAAGCGTTATCAGTGCAACAATGTTTGAGTTGAAATGTTTTCGAGCAGTGTCAATAAACAAGTTAATACTGAACGATGATCGGGCGCACAGCCAACGTGTTACATACTAACAGGCGTGTAAACAAAGGGATGGAGGTAGATACAATAATATGATATTTGTATATTCAACTGAAGTGTTTGCCTGATGGTGATGCCATGTATTGGGGGATTCACTACTTCCGATTGAGATGCTGCATGAGAGCAGATTAACATCACATGTAGAGAATTTAGCGAGCTCAGCGAGCGCCCAACTTAACCCTTCATGACAGCAGGCAGAAGTTTTTGCGAGTATATAAGCTACACCCTCGTCTATACTTCGACATCACTCTAAATTTTAACTTCATTCGAATCAGTCAACCAACCACTCAACACGTTACATTCAATATGAAATTCATTTTGGTTTTATTCAGCATCATTGCTTTCGTTTTCTCTTCTGCTCAAGCGTTTGAGAAATCGGGTATGTACTACAATCTAAAGCAGTACACTTGGTCAATCAGAGTACGATACTGACACCTTATACTTTCTTTCTAGATTGCGCTCTGCCCAAAGACGTGGGACCCTGCCGCAAAGCCGATTTAACCTATTATTACGATACTGCAGCTAAGTCTTGTCAATCATTCTTCTATGGTGGCTGCCACGGAAATAATAATCGTTTCGATACCCAGGAGCAATGTGAAAAAGCTTGTCTTTAAGTGTGCCCAGTGCTGGTTTCTATTCAAAATTTGTTGTTGCCATTTTTACATATTTTGCTGATAAGATTGTTATTGAAAGTTAAAAACAAAAATTAATATATGTATATTAGTATTAGTAGTTATATAAAATTCAAAATTATTGCCAGTATTTCCACAAAAAAAACTGGTTTCATTAAATTACAATTTTAGTAAAAGATAATAAATGTAAAAACAAATCATCACAAAGAGGGGAAAAAATCATCAGAAAGAGGGAAACAAATCATCAGAAAGAGGGCGACAAATCACCACAGACTTATTGTCAATTTCATTCCTTTTCAAGATTCATCGAAAATTTCAAAATATCGCAATAATCTGAAAATAGTGTCCTACATTTCATAAAAAACATGCCTTAATCCAAAATCCATTAAGTAAAAGATACAAACCGCTGACTACTAGTTATATACATGTACATATGTATGTATAATTACAATAAATCGGAAGCTAAAAACGATGTTTTACAACTGCTGACCTATCCCACTACCCATCGCACCGTAAGCGGCGGCATGAAAAATTAATATTCATTTATACCGCAACCGGGCACATAATTCAGTTGTGTCTCAACTGCTTGTTGGTCTTGTTCCAGTTGTAATTTTGTAAGTTTGAGCTTGTTTATAATACTTTGGACCTTGCAGTCATCATCAGAACTGTATTTCCACAAGGGCTTAAAACAAAACTAGTGTGTCTGGTAAAAATCATATTTAAAAATTAAGTAATTTGCGATGAACAAATATATGCGGTTATTGTCTACGAGATTAATATATACAGCTTCAATATTTAACATCACACATGACTGGACTTGGCCTTGGACTCTACTTCTGCGGATTCGGATACTGTCATATAACAAAACGGCGGGGAAGATGTTTGCGGTACCATTCCAATGTTTTTTAAACTCAATTTTTAAAAAAAATCTAACTACTAAAAATTTGTAATATTACGAGGGTTGCTATTTATGTGTATTTCGGGTCCTGGCAATACTAGTGTCGCCAGATGAAAACTGGAACTTCCATTGAAAAGTTTGACATTTTTAGCATAGACTAATACTTATAGTAGGTAGACCTAATAGTTCTCTCGCCAAATTTATGACATTTGGCCTGGTGTGATATTTACGTTCGATGTTGAAAAGAATTGCTTTACTAATACCAGATAGAGGCAATGGTTCAGAACAACGAACAAAATAAAAACAACGGCATTTCGTTTTGTGTTAAAATTATTGTGTTAAATACAACACAAATGTATGCTAACAATAACAGTCAATAAAAAAGATTAAGGGTGGTATTCTGTAAGTCGTGAATCAGTCACTTCGCGTTACTTTTGTCGTTTTGGTAGTTTATAATACGTTACAGCTGTTCGGTGACTACCTGCGTTGAGTTACGTTATTTAATGGGTTGTTTATAAAACGCATCGCAGCGTATTTGATCACTTCAGCTGTCAAATTGAACACGCCACAGTTCTTCGCGTTAGTTGAAGAAATTACAAATTTAAAGAAAAATGTCGATCGAGGATAGGCAGATGGAAATATTTTGCATTTCATTGTTTATTGTTTATGTTTAATAGTTGCCAATTTTGGCTGATATGCATTCGACGGATAGCGCTCAAACTAAATAATTCAAAATTATACTGTTTACGCACTGAAATTCTTATTTACAATAATAAAATTAGAAATGGAACGTTTAAATAAATAATGCGTTGCAAAACTATTATAATTATATTTAAAAAATTATAGACATCAGTTGATGGTGACAATAATAAACAAAAGAACCAATACATTACAATCAATACATACCACCAAATGGCACGTGTTTTTGAAAACACAACTAATTTAATATAGATGGGGAAATGTATTGGAAATTGAACCCCAAAATAACATAGGTTTTTTACACATTTGATGTGAATATTGTTGGTATTTGCAGTATTATAAATAATAGCAATCTTAAAATCTATTGATCTACTGAAATGGAGCTAAATTTTGTAATCTTTTTCATTCTGAGCATTTCACTCCAGATTACTCTTTCTGATCTATAATTGTTTATTTTAGTTTGGCAACTCTATAAACCGCATATGTCAGTGACAGCTTTCGTAAACAAACGCAAGCGCGAAGTGATATATTAACTACCATTTTTTGACTTTGGCGTTCGCGTTGGTTTTTGCGTTTACGTTCACTTTCGGGACTTTTAGAATACTACCTTAAAACACATTTAAATTTCATAGTTTTTCACCAAAACGACATGAAAAATTAAAGCAAGAAGTTATTGTAATTCCACCTGATGTATGTCACTTTTCGACAAACATCTCTCTATCACACCGACCGCATCACGAAGAGTGTGAAAGGAAACGTCAGATGAGCCAAATATTTTCTCTAGTAAGATTTACTCTATGGTTTTCACTTGTATTTACAGTGTGTCGAAAAATTCATCTCGGTAAAAAAATGGAATTAACCCGTGAAAATTTTCGCGCTATGATTTTTTACGATTTTCGGCGCGGATTATCGAGACAAGAGTGTCTCAGTCAACTTGTTTCGACTTTTGGTGATGAAGAACCATCAAAAACCACTGTTAATCGCTGGTACCAAGAGTTCAGTCTCGAACGCCGTTCACTTCAGGCTGTATATCGTGAAGGTCGTCCAACTTCGGTCGTTTTGCCGGAAACCATCGATGCTGTGCTTGAACTGATAAAGCAAGACAGACATGTGACACACAGTGAGATTGAGGCATCCTTGGGCATTACTATGACAAACATCAATAGGATATTGCATGTTCATTTGGCCGTAAAAAAGACTTGTGATCCCACATTATTTGACGAATGCTCCAAAAAGGCTCGTGTTGATTGGAGCAAAGAAATGTTGGAAAAAAACAACCGCGGTAACTCAAATGCAGTGTATAACATCGTCACAGGTGACGAATCATGGATATATGCATATGAGCCCGGAACAAAATAGCAATCGAGCGTATGAGTCTTTCAAGACGAGCTAAATCCAACAAAAGTTGCTAGTGGAAGAAGCACATCGAAGCAAATGATTTTCAGTGGAACGTAGGACGGTCAATTCTTAGAGGTATGCCACCATCTGTTTGCCAATAGTGTTGGAATAAATAAGGAAAAACAACAAGAGAAGACTGCATCAGGACAATGCCAATGCGAGCTCTCACACATCAGCTGGGCTATTTGAGCACTCAACATGTTGAATTGATGGGTCATTCGCAATACATCCCTGATTTGGTACACCCAATTTCAAAAAAAATTTCAACGCGAATGGAAAGAAAATAATAAGGAAATATTTTGAAAGGTACCAAACCATTGTTCGGGTCACCGAGCTGTTGCATTTTCCTAGAGGGAGAGTGAAGAACGCAATACAATATTACAAGGAAAATACAACTTTCGAAAATTTACCTCGTAAAACCCCAAGAAAAACTACACCAGCTGATGACAGGCGATTAGTCAGAATGAGCAAGTCCTACCCATTTTTGGCTTCTACTGAAATGAGGCAACAAATGAATGAATATCATGGTTGACAAATATCGGCACCAACTGTCCGTTGACGTTTACAAGAGAAAAGTTAAATTGGAGAACAGTGAGATGTAAACCCAACGTGTCAAAAAAATCCAATAAGTGTTCGAACTCACGGGCGTTGTGTTAACACCTTTTTGTTACACGGTACCTGGTCGATTTCTATGAACACATTAGTAAATGTTACATTGGAAAATAAAAAACAGCGTTCAATCATAGGATGACGTTACATTTAAATAATATTAATACTTAAAAATATTTATAGACCAGTGCAAGCACATGTGTCATTATTTTTGTTTAATACTTTTGTTTTATTCCCACAAAAAACAAAGAGAATGCAAAGCAACAGACACATTAACATACATACATTGTTATGTTCGTACATACGCTACACAAGTTCACACAATTTTCGTTGCTCTCTTGCTATCTCATTTTTATATACGTATAATCATGGGGATTCTATGGCACAGCTGATGGAAAAGGTACTAGACTGATGATGGAGAATGAGAGAGCAAAGAAGACAGGAACTAATTTTAAATATTGTTTATTGATACTAACGACAGCTAAATTATGTTTTATGATGTTTGCATTGAACGAAAATACGTATTCCCTTTGATTTCTGACACGGGAAAGAAATACGTTTGAGTGAATCGCGACGACTTTTTTGATTCTCTTCTACTAGGGTTGCCAAATTGCGCCGGTTTTTTCTTCTCTACTTGTACATCCTTTTTGAGAATCCCCCTGATAGAGGTTAACTTTCAAAAACCATATGATTATAAAAGGGCAATTTAGTAACAATATTTGACTCCCTTTACTGCTTTAGAAATAAATTTCAGTTTATTTTATTTAATTAATTAATTTAATTTAATTTTATTAATTAATTAAATTAATGTAATTTAATTATTATTTCTCTATGTTTTTCTGGTTTTCTCTAACTGGCTTAATTGTATGAGCACAAGTGTAGAAGGGGCCTTTAACAATGTGACGTCAGGCGCGATAACGAACTCTCTACAGATCATTAATATATCACGGCCGCTAGTCGACTGCGTTGATTGCATTCTGAGAAATCGCTTCGTCAAACTCGGAACTGGGTGGAAGTTGAGTGAGGACCGCTACTAGGGGAATAGAACAGGAAGGAGTTCCGTCCCCACTCCTATGGCTCCTGGTAATGAATGGAGTACTCAAATCCTTCGATACAGTTAATACGAAAATTGTGGAGTATGCGGATGACGTGGTTATCATGATAGGTGGGAAATTTGTGACCTTATGAAAACTGACCTGGGGAAGTTGCTACGATCGGCCAGGACCTGTGGCTTGGGGGTTAACCCCCAAAAAACGGAATTGGTTATCTTCACTTCAAGCCACCGAGTGTAAATATTGTGGAACTGAAGCTTTCAACGGAGACCAAGTTCCTAGGTGTTGGTCTCGATCACAACCTGAATTGGCCAAGGAACATCGAAAAAAGGCTGAAGAGGGGTATCAATGCTCTATATGCGTGCCGGAACTCTACGATATACATAGGTAAGAGCTGGAGATTCAGCCCGAAGGTGGCAAAGTGGTTGTATACTGCGATAGTCCGGTCGATTATTACTTATGGATGTCTGGTGTAGTGGAAAGGCCTTCACAAGGTTAATCTACTGAAGATGCTCGGCAATGACTGACGATGACTGCTATGGGGATCACTGGGGCTAGAAAGAGTACACCGCAAGCGGCCTTGGGGGTATTCCTGGGCTTTCCGACCCTGGATGTAGACATACGATAAGACAACTGCGGCCCGAGGGGCTATCAGTTTGAGGGAACCTGGCGATTGGCATCAGTCTGTGCGTGGTCGACTCCATTCTATCTTTACGGAGGGGTCAAATATAGAACAGGGCACAGGGGCTGGTATATACCAGAGAATAGCAATAAGTACTCGTTGCAAAAGTATACCCAAGTACGTACACAGAATTTTCATACTTGTGTGTACCCAAATTTTTAACACGCAGAATACATACCACCACATATTTGCTTTGTACAATTTATGTGTGTACTCTATACTTATAAGGAACATTTTCTCTACACATCCACTCCTATTCGCTCTCTTCGCCAGAATACATCTAAAGAAGATTGTACACACATGTACTGAAGTATTTTTTCATAATTTGTATACAGAGTCGTGTTATAAGTATGGGCACACACAAGTACTTATAAGTATACAGCAAGTGATGTGGAAACGGAAAAATGTAGTTGATTTAGTGAGAAACTGAGAAATGTTGAATGGCTTGAATGGTCCTTAATACCAAACCCATCGAAAATAATAACTTTTTAATTCAATTTTATTTTGTTTGAGGACCAGAATGAGATTAATTTTTGTTGTCGATTTTTTAATAAGGCCACTAAACTACGTCAAAACAATGCATTGCCAGGTCTTGTTGCATAAGCCCCAATATTCAAATGTTAATTAAAAACCAGTGCGCTAATTTTTTATTATTTTCTAGTTCTATTATTCACTTTTCCACGCTTTGTAAATGTATATACATACATACATACATACATATTTCCACATAATTTCACCGTACAACAGCGTCCCTTTACACAGCAACCAATTTTTTACTCATACCCAGTGGGTATTAAGTACCTAACAGACACAAGTGATTTTGTATACTTCTGTATAACCTAACACACACAAGTGTTTCGTTTACTTTCGTTTAACAAGCGCCCAACAACAACCCTAACTCGCAATTGTACTTATCGAATGTTAGCACTTGTAGCTACTTAAGTTATCGTTGGCATAAATATGTAGAGTATTGTATACGTTTCGTCTATTACTTGTATGAATTTGTATTTGTTTTGCGAATAATACTTGTAAGTGTATTCTAAATGGTACTTATCGACATTCTCTGGTATATACAGCGAGGACCTGCAGCTACCTCTTTGCTTTAGGATACATAGGGAATGCAGTGTCTTTCAGGCTAAGGTACTGGACATTCGGAAGGCCACGGAAGCCATCATAGGATGTGGAATCGGTTCTACACGCTGAAAAATCTGAAGTTTTTTCTTGTTTGGGTGCAAATATAACGTGTGTTTGGAGCTTGGCGCAAATATAATAGTGTCCAAACACTATCCATTATTCATTGCTATTCATTATTACATGTTTGAGACACAGTGATTAATACGTTATAATAAATGTGCTTTTGATCCAAATATGGCACCGTTTGTGACAAAAATACAGTTGCGTTTGGTGCACTGGTTACTTCATTTAACTTCTGTCGAGAGCAAAGTAATAAAAGAGAGGCAAATAGAGATTGTTCTCAGCCTAAGTTAACTGTATTTGTGTATTACTCTATAAGTCAGTGATTCATAACGACTTCAGTGTTTCTTATGTTGAATGATCTGTTGAGTTTTAGTTTCATGCATTCACATGCAAACATACAAATGCTTCTACGTAAGTATATGAACGTTTGGGATGAAACGCGTATATGGCTCCACGTAAAAGTATGAATTTTGCAAGTAAACGGAATAATGTTTGCATTTAAATACTAGTGAGTTTAGGACTATATAATAGGATCAATATATGAATATTTGGAGTGTGTTCCAAACATATTCATGGTTCCTGCAGAATTTGTTTGAGGGAATATGTTACAGAGGCGTGTTTTTTGCAGCGTGCAGTAGACGGATAACCATATGTGTCGATAGCCAGACTACGATAAAGGCGATCAACTGTACATGGTGTAGATCGAAGTTGGTGAGAAATTGTAAGGAGAAGTTGAACAGGCTGAGGCCTTTGAATATCAGCCGCTGCTGGGTTTCAGGACACTGCGATATTCCTGGGAACGAATTAGCGGACTTACTGGCTAGAGGACCATGTACGTTTCCTGATAACGACTCTACCCTCGGTAACGGTTTTGACTTAGTGGAGGACTGGATGTGGAAAACAGCTAGAAGACTTTAGGTCTCCAGACCCGACTATATAACTGCCAGATCACTATGCCACGATCCCCATTACATAGCAGATCCCATCAGGATACATGGTCGGCCTGTGCCGGGGGAGATTTGAGACTGGCCTGTGGAATTCTAATCGGTCACTGCAAAATCTTGACAAATGGGATAGTTCTGTACCGGACTACTGCTAGACCTCGCACAAGCTGCGGTAGTCCGGTACAGAACTGGAGCATCTTCTTTGTAAATGTCCTGGCGCAAGACTTTATAGGTGACCTGGAGTCTCTCTCCACAACAGTAGTGAGCATACTACTGGGTTTCATGAGGTGCCTCCCATGGTTGACCTGGTCAAGGTGAATGGTTCACTGTTGTGAGTTCTTCCTCCCACGATCTTCTATTCTTCATCTTGTACATACTTTCTTTTCTTACATTCCGACTTATATATTCTTCTTTTTTCCTTAACTCTCTCGTTTTTTAATCTGACAATCACAATTGATCAATAGATCGCCTAGTGTAGTGTGACCTGTATTTCTACCAGACCACACGTGTCCCAAACCTAACCTAACCTTCGTGCAACACAAGTGTTTCAGACATCATTAACAGAAAAGTGGAGATACTATATTTTTAGCAAACCCTTTTTATTCGAAATCTGTATTTTAACTATAATATTGGTGTCCACGATAAAGCTTGATTATATTTGTTATCAAATATGGCGTCAGTAGACTGTGATAGAAATTGTGCAGTGTTGACACTTAAACAAAAAAACTATAAAAATACAAAAATGTCATGTACAAAAATGAGTATCCTTTCCAACAAATACAAAAATGTTTGGTTAAAATTACTCATGGCAAACCTGAAGCTAAAATTAAACCATAAACAATGGTGTATCGCACGTTCAGTGGTGCATTCAAATCACTGGTACACAAGGACTTCGCGACATAAGGTTTCGTTTACGAATACGTGATTGAAATTCCAACACGTCACTATGTCGAGAAGAACGATATTTATAAAATATGTAAATTTTTTATAATATATGAATCACAATAACGAAATCTTTTGTGTGCAAGGAAATACAATTCAGGTTTATTATGTGTATGATATTACTTAATGGAACACTTTGATAGTATTTACCATAGAGTAATGGGCGGTTGGATGTTGGAAGGTATTGCTTTAATAATACCAGATAGAGGAAGTGACTCAAACAAACCAACAATAAATGAGCAACGGCATTTCGTTTTGTGCGTTAACATTTTTGAGTAAATACACCACAAACAATAAAATATAACAAAAAAAGTCCAAAATACGTTTAAATTCTTCACCAAAACGACATGAAAAATTTAAGACAATAATTTTTGTAATTCCACCTGGTGTAATTCTTTTTTCGTCAAATAACTCTCTATCGCACCGACCATGGCAAAATATGTAAGGTAGAAGCCGTAGGAATTGAAGGCATTTTGTTTTTATTTCAGGAACCTTGTCAAATTCAGTTGATAGAAATTGTTATATCAGGTGGAATTGTTGTAATTTTCGGCAACAACCACAAGGACAAGAAAAAATTTAACCTTCTGTTTTAACGCTATCACCTATAGTAGATACATCTTGGAAACATAGATGAATACATACATAGATACATTTATTCTCTCAATAGTAAACAACGTCCAACAAAGGAACAACAACCGAATTTCGTGTTTTTGTGGCAAAATAGTTGTGTTAAATACAATACAAATTTATACCAACTATGAAAGTCAACAAAAAAGTGCAAAATACATTTAAATTTTTCAGTTCTACACCAAAACGACATGAAAAAGTTAAGTGAACATATTTTGTAACTCCACCTGGTGTAAGGTAATTTTAAATTTAATTTGTCTCATTTCCACAAACCTACGACGAAGAGTGTGAAATGAAACGTCAGATGAGAGAATAAATGTATCTATGTATGTATTCATCTATGGGCATAAACAATATTTGACAAGGTCGGACCACAACGACAAGAAAAAATTTAAATCAGTTGTTCTAACGGTTCCACCTGTAATAGATACATCTTGGCACCGACCGCACCACGAATAGTGTGAACGGAAATATCAGATGAGAAGAATGGCAGCTCTATATGACATTACTCTATGGGATTTAAACCACAGTACACTATTTCCAATTGAAATTAAGACAGAATCAATTTAATTTAAAAGATATTAATTGAAATTTAACACTTCTGAAATTTAAAAAAAAAAATCTACTGCAATTTAGTAGACACCAATTGATATTTGAACAATTGTAATTGAAAAATAAACTACGTCAATTAAAATTCAAAGAACATCAATTGTATTGAATATAAATCAATTGAGATTTCATACCTCGAACCACTCAATACGATCGTCAAAACTACATAGGTGCGATATGTGTAAGTCGAAGGTTCAAATATTTGAGTGAAAACATAAAATCCTTTTAATTTTCGTATACATTTTTGGTTTCCACAGGCCGAAACCAAACGTAGCAGACGAAGCGAAATATCAATATCATAGGTCGAAAAAATGCAATAGTTTGGACCGACCGACCCCACAACGAAGAGTGTAAAATGAAACGTCAGATGAGAGAGATGACACCTCTAGGTGTCATTATTACTCTATGAACATTACCGTGGAGTAATAATGACACCTAGAGGTGTCATCTTTCTCATCTGACGTTTCATTTTACACGTCGGTGGTGCGCGACTCTTGTACATGAGAACGTGGGTTCGATCCCTGCTCTGACCACCTTATATTTCTTTCGACGACGGTCACCTCGCTTAGGGACGGCCACACTATCGAGTACTTAGCCCTGAAAAAGCTTCTCAAAATACTGTTCGAACCGATGTAAAATTGTTTGTCCCAATCAGTGAGTTTAAAACTATGTAGAGCACAGATCACTGATTGTGAGAAGCTATCCCCTATCCCTTCGTGGGATGTAATGGGAAACTATTTATTTATTTTAGAATAAATACATATGATTTATAGAAGAGGTAATTGCCGATATAGCGCATCAAAAATACACTGAAAAAATAGTAAAGGGTACCTGTATTAGTGATGGAAACTCAACAGTATCAAGTTTTCGAATAAAAAGTGCCTCACAAAGATGTATCGAAATCGAAAAAGTTGGATGTACTTTTTGATTTTCGATACACCTTAATGTGCGACGTCAATATTTAGCGTAATTGCATTTTATAAGTAGCAAACAAGAAGTTTAACGAGTTGCATCATTAAAAATTGTTTCCCCTAATTATTCCATGCATTTTATTGTAAAATTTTAATACCGTCAGGAACCATGTAACACCTTTTGAGAATATTCGTAATGCGTTGTATCGGCAATAACTCTTCTCTATAATCCATTTATGCTAATTTGTCAAAATTGTGTAGCTGCCGTTTTAAAAACAAAAACAGTAAAAAATTATAGAGGTAAAAATACAATTTTGGTAAACAATCAACATTTGTTTTATTTTGTTCGGCTGCTAATTAGCAATACCAGTTTCTTTTGTCAGAAAATATAAAATTATATATTGAAAAAATTACCAAAAGTTTAAAATAAACATTAATGACAATGTAGTTTTCTGACAAGACAACGAAAGGTAGATGGATGAGCTTTTAGTATATACACGGAAACTTTCATACGTTTTAGATGATAGAGATTAGAGATAAACTATTTTTAAACACGTTCGTTCGTCAGAATTTTCAATCGACATACGAAAACAATTTTTAATAGTAATTTGTTTATTTGGGAATGAAATAAAAAAATTATGAACCTTAGAAAAATTTATTTTATATTTTAATTATATTGAACAGTAAGGGAATTTTTAAATTACATGGTTTTAAATAGTGTATCTGGCAAATGTCGACCTTTGCTATCCACACACTGCTGCATACGTTTTCTGAAGTTTTCATGAACTCTAAACAAGTATGTCGACTGGTATTCTGCCAATTTCAGCCTCAATATTGTTAATTAGGTCTTCCAAGGTGTTGGGACGATTGATATACCCCAAAGGAAAAAATCGCATGGGGCTAAATCTGGTGAGCGTGCCGGCCAGTTCACATCACCCCTCAAAGAGATAAGCCGTCCAGGAAACATTTGCCTCAAACAATTCTGTGTGTGCAGTGGCACCATCCTGTTGGAACCATGTATCCTCTAATTGCATTGCCTCAAGAGCCGGCTGAAAAAATCCTGTATCATAGTCAAGTACCGTTCAGAGTTCACGGTTACGGCAAGACGGTTATCCTGGAAAAAGTAAGGGCCAATGATGCCTATTCGTGATATGGCGCACCACACACTGACGCGGTCCGAATTCAGAGGTCTCTGGTGAAGTTCTCTGGGGTTTGTTTCACTCCAGTACCGCATATTTTGTTTGTTTACACACCCGCTGTTACACACACGCTGGCCCTGCAATGATCGAGTGCGCATTTGCAAAATACGCTTCAACACAAAATGACCTCTCCTCACGTGTCGAATGCATGACGGCAACTGAAAGGCAGACGAATTCAAATCTCCCGCCAGCCACTATAAGCCACGAAAACTCTCCACTCTCTTCGACCAACAGTGCCGCCACAGCCTGAAGTGCAAAAAAGCAAATTACCGCGCTCCACCCTGTATAAAGGGTTTTCCAATTTGAGTGATATGATTTCTTTAAAAAAACACACTAATTGTTAAAGAAATTCAAATGTTTTTTATTCAATGTGAAATACAATCGATACAATTAAGTTCTGAATAAAACGTCTTTCAAACGGCCTATACGTCTTCTTCTACAGGAACGAATTCGATGAACCCAATTTTCGAGCACCTTTTCCACTAAATCAAATCGAATGTCATTAATAGCACGTTCAATATTGATTTGTAAAGCTTGAAGAGAGTCTGGTTTATTGCTAAAGACCAATGACTTCAAATAACCCTACAAGAAATAGTCTAATGGTGTTAAATCACAACTCCTTGGAGGCCATTCAATGTCACAATTTCTTGAAATTTCTCGCAATAATTCTGTTGTTGCCAATGGCAAAGGTCCAATGGCTTCAGTTCTTGAGTGATAACAATTTTAAACGGAAGCAAGCCCAAATCCTTTCTCAAAATCCGCCAGGTTGTGGTTTGAGACAGTCCCAATTGTTGACAAAGTCTTGGAATCGATAAATTGCGGTCTTCAGCAACTCTTTCCTGAACGGCAGCAATATTTTCATTACTTCGAACGGTTCTTTGTCTTATTGGCAATCGAATATTGTGTAAAGAAAATGTATGCTCGTAATTTGCAACAATTCCACAAATAGCGAGCACAAATCGACAATTATTACAACCATAAAATGGCAAATGGCAAAGTTTCAATTGGAAAACGATTATTTTGATAAAAAAATTTAGTAATTTGTAAACGTTGTTCTTGCGTATATCTCTCTATGATGAAATTGTAAACCATAGAGTAATTATTGTAACTAGAGTGCTTCTTTCGCTCAGCAAATTTCTGACATTTGGCCTAGTGTTATATGAACGTTGGATGTTGAAAAGAATTGCTTTACTAATACCAGATAGAGGCAATGGTTCAAAACAGCGAACAAAATAACAACAACGGCAACAATTTGACAGTTTTTCACCAAAACGAAATTTTTTTTATTTTTTACAATTTTATTATTACAATTTTAAAAACAAAAGTTTTTAGTTTAGTATGTCCATAGTTTGAGTTTCCACTACTAGTATTGCAGCAATTTAAATCTTATTTTATAATTAAAATATGTAAATTTTTTTAAAAAAAAAAATTACATTTATAGGGAAAAAGATAGTAAAAAACCCTACTGTATTCTCAAAGAGAACTTAATAGTAAATATCGGGGTTTTCAATAAGAGCGCTACAAAAGTTTTTTTTTAAATAAAACAAAACCGGTTTTAGATACCAATGAAATTCTTTATTCCTGTGAAAGTACGTTCGATGCCATTATGTATGGAACTCGATTTCTTTTGCATGGCCACCACGGGCACGCTTGCAGAAGTCCAGACGCTGAACCCAATTTTCGACGGATTTCAAGCATAAATCGGCCGATACTGCTGCAATTTCACGTTCGATATTCGTACGAAGTTCATCAATCGTCGCTGGCTTGTTGGCATAGACCATAGACTTGACGTAGCCCCACAGGAAATAATCTAACGGCGTCAAATCGCACGACCGAGGCGGCCAATTGACTGGGCCATTTCGTGAGATAACACGTTCACCAAACTTGGTTTCCAATAAATTGATTGTGGCATTCGCTGTGTGGCTTGTGGCGCCGTCCTGTTGGAACCACATGTCCTCCAAGTCCATATTATCCAATTGGCGCCAAAAATATTCGGTTATCATTGAACGGTAGCGATTCGCATTCACAGTAATGTGCCGGTCTTGATCATCACGGAAGAAATACGGCCCAATGACGCCGCCGGCCCCTAAACCGCACCAAACCGTAATACAATGATGACTCATGGATTACGTGTGGATTGGATGTATTTTGCTTATTGACGAAGCCATTCAGCCAGAAATGAGCCGACCATAAATTGAACGTAGCGCTCTTAAAGTTGAGGCCACTGACTCAAAATTTCGGTAGTAAATTTTAATAATTTCGACTCGTTATTGGCTCGTATATCTTTCCATGATGAAATGGCAAACCTTACTGAAGAGAAATGTCAAAAGAGCGGGAAAAAATATGGCGTCGTTTGCTGTCCCTATCGATTTACTTTTGTAGCGTCTCTGTTGAGGCACCCTTTACTTTCATTCATCTTCTTTGACGAAGATCCAGAAGATAAATACATCTATAAATTCCTTATTAGTTCATAATTAGACGATCTGTTTCGATCATCAAAGCTTTTTGTTAAGTTACTTATAACTCTATTGATTGTATGTTCATTGAAGTTTCTATGTAGCCGATACGTTGAGTAGCGTCTGGGTAAGTTGTGAATAATTTTAAGATTTTTGTTTTGTATGATTTGAAGCTTCTTGCGGTTTGTTTTGGCGACCTTATTATACCAGACTTGTGAACCATATGTCAATATCGGCCGTATACACATTTTACATAGTAGTAATTTATTTTTGACGTTAAGTGATGATTTTCTATTTAAGAGTGAAAATAGAGCTCCTCCACATTTAACAGCTTTTTCGCACGTTTTAAAGGCGGATCAATGAGTCCGTGACTTTTTGAATGAAACACAGTTTGTTTTGCAAAAAAAATATTATTCACTACACTTAGTCCAACGTTTCTCCAAATTTTGTATCCCTTCCAAAAAATAGGATATTTCGAGGTACATAAAATAGGCATTTGTTTGATCAATAATTTCATCGTTGGAGCTAAATCTCTTTCCACCAATCCATTTCTTTAGTTTTGGAAATAGGAAATAGTCAGTGGGGGCTCAATCCGGAGAATATGGCGGATGAGGTACCAATTCGTAGCCCAATTAAACAATTCCCAACAATCCTTTGAAGTTGTCACACGATTACCTTTAAGATCAATTGAGAGCAAACGCGGCACCCATCTTGCAGACAGCTTTCTAAACCTAACTGATAACTTAAAATCGAAACCACACTGCCATATGAAATGCCTATGGCATCAACAATCTCACGCACTTTTACTCTTCGATCGGCCAACACCATATCGTGGATTTTTTCGAAATTTTTGGGTATATTGAACTCAATTGGCCGTCCATAACGTTCAGCGTCATTTGTACTTGTGTGACCACAACGAAAGTCAGTAAACCACTTTTTTTACCATTGAAATCGATGGTGCAGAGTCCCCATAGTGTTTATCAAGCTTTTCCTTGGTTTGTTTTTTTCGCAAAAAATAATGTTTAATGAGCACTCGAAATTCACTTTTTTCCATTTTTTAACAAATGCACGAGGTTGTATGTTTTGAACAGGTGTTAAACGCAAAGTAAATGACGGAACTTGCTCAAAATTTGACAGTAGTCTATTAATAGGTAGTACTTGATGGGTGCAGTGTTGTATTTCATATAACTACAAGGGAAGTACGAAAAGTCACGGACTTATTGATCCGCCCTCGTATGTGATTTAAATGTAAGTTTATACATAGATTTATACCCATATATTTTACTGTGTCTTGAATTGGGATTTCTGCACTTTGGCTATACGGAAGAATGTTTGGAACTCTTTTAGGAGATTTGTTAAAAGGAAATATAATGGCCTGTGTTTTTCTTTCATTAATTTTAATTTTTCATTTTACAAAGAATTTTTCCGCGTGTTCAAGTGCTCTTTTCATTTACTCTAACTATTGAGTTTGATACCTCAATAATATACCTCGTTATAATATATGTATCATCGGGGTAAATGTCTGCTTGGTGATCTTTTAGGACGTTAAAATCTGTTGTATAAAGGGAATACAAAACTGGAGACAAAACAGATCCTTGAGGCACTCCAGCTGGTATATTTCTTTCTGTGGATTTATCTCCATCAATATTTACTAGTAAGGTTCTATTGCTTAAGAAACATTTAGTGATTTTCTGCAGGTAAATGGGAAATCCTAAAAGGTTCAGTTTATATAAAACGTCATTATGACAGATTGAATTAAACGCTTTTTCAATGTCTAATAGCACAATGCCTGTACTCCTTCTGATTCGTTTATTGTTCTCGATAAAGTTGACAATTCTTTTGACTTGATGTACTGTGGATTGCTCTTTTCTAAAGCCAAACTGTTCTTTCTTTATTTTATGGTGGCTTTCTGCAAAGTCTAACTAACACCCGTTGTAGAATTATTTTTTCAAAAATTGTATCGATGCAGTTTAACATCCTAATAGGTCGAAAGATTTGTGGAGACTTTGAGTCTTTTCCTGGTTTGAGAACTGGAATTACTTTAGCCCTTTTAAATTGCTTGGGAAAGTAACCATTTTTAAGACACCAGTTAAAAATATTTGTAACAGCAACGAAGAAACTTTCGGGCATATTTTTCAATAGAATTGGTTTTACATCTGGTGTATGTCACTTTTCGTCAAACATCTCTCTATCACACCGACCGCACCACGAAGAGTGTGAATGGAAACGTCAGATAAGACAAATATTCTATCTTTAAAGAATTACTGTATGTTGTAAACATTACTGAAGACAATGAAAGAGAAATGACAGATCATGACATACTACAAATGGCCGAAACGTCACTTACAAATCAAATCACTCAATTTGGAAACCCCTTTTTTAGGTTTTTTAAACTTCAATTGATGTGTTTGTTTTTTTATATTACAACTGCAAAAGGACATAACCTAGTATCTATATTTACCATTCAAAGAATAGAATTGACTAGACATGATTATAATGTAACACTTATACTATTCATAGAAAATTTTCGGAAATACCCATATTATGTAGTATGTATGTATGTATTTTGGGCAAAACATTTTATTGCTCCATTGTGATGCTCTATTGGTCGTTTATACATCCAGCGAACCATTTCCCGATATTTGGCTCACAAGTTAACAGTGACTACTAGCAAAGTCAAAGCTGTAGAACAAATGTTCTAAGAATTGTATTTTTTGTTTTTTTTGTTTCCAAGACAAATTGATTAAAAACAAAGTGTTTTTTTTAATACAATGACGATGTATACAAGTATATTAGGATATACTGAAAAACGCTTTTTAGAACGTATAAAGCAGAGCTGTAAATGAATCATTCTGTTTTTAACTCAATTCATTACGAATTAGCAAAATTTTGAATTAATTCTTTTCACCAAAAAAAAGAATTGAATAGAATTCGAATCAATGCAAATGAATTTGGCAAAAATGAATTGCAATTCATTCCCATTTATTTTGAATTGAATTGATTTTGAAATAATTCAAAAGAATTGCAATTCATATTAATGAAATCAAAAATGATTTGCAATCAATCAAAGAAAACATGGTGTTTGGAGTTTGTTTCTTCAAGTATTAGTTATTTTGGATTAGACATACGCTGAACGACAAAACACATTCAATATTCAAGAAGCAATTAATAATTTATGAAATCCACCCAACGAAGAACACTTTATTTAGTATTATTTACTTTATTTTACAACAAAGAATTATCTTTATCTAAAGAATAAATTAGGGAAATCAACTAATATTTGTTTTAGATATATAATAAATGCTACGTTGGTATGTCTAAAGCAAAATAACTAATACTTGAAAAAAGAAACGCCAAACACCATGTTTACTTTGATTGATTGCAAAAGATTTTTGATTTCATTAATATGAATTGGAATTCATTTTTATTTTTAATTCATTTGAATTAATTCAAAATCAATTCAATTCAAATGAATTGCAATTCATTTTGCCAATTCAAATTTGAATTGGAAATGAATTGCAATTCATTTTGCCAATTCAAATTTGAATTGGAATTGAATTGCAATTCATTTTTGCCATATTCATTTGAATTGATTCAAATTCCATTCAGTTCTTTTTTTGGTGAAAAGAATTAATTCAAAATTTTGCCAATTCAGTGCATGAATGACTCGCGAATTAATTCCAAAAAGAATGATTCATTTACAGCTCTGGTATAAAGTTTCCATGTCTAGAGTATTTTGGCAAATGCAAATTTTGTTTTCATTTTTGTGGTTATTATGGGTTTGAAACGACGTTTCAGAACTTCGTAATATATACGCATGTGTATTAATGCTTTAATTGTTTAGATTATACAAATCTTCTGACTGGAGAACATTCTCAAAAACAAAAACAACTTAGATATAAGTAACGATGACGCTTGAGTGGGATCACAACTGGCATTGGTTTCTAAAATACCCGCACATCCACATGCGCACAACACAATTAGGTGAGTAAGAAACTGACAACATTTCTAATTTGTTAGTTTGTTTTGAATATAATCAAAAATTTGCAATATTAATATAGAATGTACAATGTTTTTTGTTTTAAAACAAAAATGTAAATAGACCAAACGCACTTGACAAAGCAACAACAAGTAAGCATGTTTCCATGAGCGCAATTTATGTATCGAACGGTGACAGCTGTAGAACATTCAGAGTATGTCCTACTCCACCACCAACCGATGTTTAAGTTCCCAATTCGAAAGCCAGTCGCTGTGCTTTAAGAGTGACAACATAGTGCGATATATGATGTAGATATATGTGCGTTGCTTTTGTTTAGCTGCTAAACCCAACGAAGGTGAGATGCCAATACAAACTATACATGTGTAGAGTGGGAACGGCAAAAAAAAGCAAAGTAAAACTCAAAGAGGACTGGTTTTAAATACGCCGCACTTGCTACAATGGCAGCAATGCTGCAGACGTACAGACAAACGGAGTAAACACCCAGACAAACTGCAACATCAGGGGTAAAGCTTTAAAAATTGTTGTTTATTTCAAATTGAAATCACGGCGAACACTTACACACACTGTGAGTATTCGAATACTGCAGAATTTTGTATTTATAAATTCGCATTCAGTTTTGTAGGATTTTTTATATTTCTCTACCTATATTAAACAATTTTACATTACAGATTCCAAATCAAATACCAGAGTCAGTTTATTCTGAATACTTCAAGCGATCGCAAGCGCAAAACGCAATCAACCATCTAAACAATCCATTAGGTATTTCTGTAGTTTACTTTTGTCGTGCTGCTCCGCCGCTCGGCATGTTGGCTGATTAGTTGTTGGTTGCTTTGCTTCTGTTGGTCAATGCAGCCATCCAACCAACACTGGGGCTATTATTTCTTTTGCAAACGGAACAATTATTAAGTTTGTATATTTAACTTTTCGTGTTGTTTTGGTTTTCGCAGATAATTTTTGTAAGATCTACAATCTTCATCGCCACCATCATCATCAGCATAATCTGTTCTACTTCAGTGCACTTGAAGGAAGGGCAACAACACCAAAGAAGAAACAGTCAGCAATTTTTAAAGAGTTATTAAAAAACAAAAACTAGTGGCAATCAGTTGAACACTCACTGACCACCACCGCCAGCCACGCAAGTAGTGAAAACAAGAGGTTTCACTTATCCACAGCCTCCAGTTGTGTGGTATTAAGTTATAAGACGTGCAATAAAGCAAAGGTGTTTTTGCCATCCATTCACTATTTATCACATCATACGCTTGTGCGCAAGCGCAAATTTCTTGGGAAAATGAAATTTCTACCAGCCACATTGTTACAATTTCTATTAATATTCGTACTGAGATCAGTCAAAAATGTCGGATATGTCGAAGGCGCAGTGGGATTATATGGACCTGATCGATACGAAGGTAAGAAGAATTGTGTTTTATATTAGAAAAAAAAAAAACAATCCGAATATTTTATTCAAGACACTCAGTTGAACTGGTACTTAAGTGAAACTTATAATTCCATTTAAAAAAGTGATTTTATTGTGTTCGAAATTGAAACGGAAACAACTTGCAGTCATTGAAATAGTTATTAATAAATTTGCTTTTTTTTTCAAACCGATGACGGCTGACAAACGATACATTTTCATGGAGCAAAGAGTTAAATGCCTGCAAAATGTGATATGTGAAATTTCTCGAAATGTGGTTGTGTTGCACCATTCTTAAGACTTTTTAGTTATGAATGCCGATTAACGATATGCGATTTGGTATAGAAGTTATCAGTACGAAAGATATTCGTTAATAATTATGTAAAATGTACCATAAACAATAACTATTTTAGAAAAAATCATTCGTCAGGTTCTTAATTTGGTCAAGAAATGCGTTTGAATGTGAAAGTGATTTACATGATAAGGCCATTAAAAAAACAACGTTTGTGACCGTCAGTGGTAGAGTGTCGTGCGTGTCGTATATGTATTAGAAAGACCGCGGGTTAAATTCCTGCACTGGACACCATTCATTTCTTACGGAGACTGTCACCTTGCTTAGTGATGGCGTCACTATTAAATTAAAAAATTCCCAAAATCCGTTTGGTATCGATGTAAAACTGTAGAAAGCTATCAGTGAGTCTAAAAATATAAAGCATACGCCCTTTAAATTCTCTTCAGGTATAGAGAGTAAAAAATCTATGTTTTTATAACAAATTCCAGAGATATAAAGAAACAGAAAACTAAGCCGCGCCGCGAAACTGGTGTAGACCCACCCCAGTCAAGAAAACCTCTAAGACCGGTCACACAGAAAGCTTTATTACACAATAAACTATGCCGAAACCGCGAAGCCGGTGTTGAATTTCCCTAGAGGAGCAAAGTCTTAAGCCCGGCCGAAAGGCAATTCACACAGAAAACTTTAAGTAAATAAATGGTTTCCCATTACATCTCATGAAGGAATTGGAGAGAGCTTCTCACAATCAGTGAGCTGTGCGCTTTATAGTTTTATACTCACTGATTTACACCGGTTCCGTACGGTGTTTTGAAAAACTTTTTCATGGCTAAGTACTCGATAGTGTCGCCGTCACTAAGAGAGGTGACCGTCGTCGAAAGAAATTTTAAGGTGGTCGGAGCAGGGATCGAACCCAGGATCTCCTGCAAAAGAGGTGCGCACACTAACCATTGCACCACCGACGGCCACAGAAAACTAAAACAGCAAACTCGGTATTGTGTCGAGTAAAATAGTAAAAAAAAAGTTATCGATTTGTTAAATCGTTAACACCAATCTCGCTAACTAAGCCAGTTATTAAGCGTGTTTTGGTTACACCGCTTGCTTATATATTCGCTTGTTTAGTATGAAGCACTTAGCGAAGACTTAGCGAGAATTTAGCGAAGCGAATCATTTTCGCTAAGTTTAAAGAGATATTTTTTTGACATCTTTTACCGTTTTCAACACTGTTTCATATTTTTCAATAAAATTACTTATCGCTAAAAAGTCGTTTTCTTTGCAACTTAGCAAGCGATAAAACACGACTATTGATATTTTTTATTTAATTTTTTTTGGCTTAGGTTGAGCTCTTCTACAAAAAAAGTGTGATGATAAGGACCATAGAGTAATACATGTATATAGAGAGAAAATATATGTCATCTGACATTTCACACTGTTCGTGGTGAGGTCGTTGTGTTAGGAGGTGGTCGGCTTACATCAGGTAGAGTTACAAGAACTGTTGACTTAAATTTGTCATGTCGTTTTGGTTGAGAACCGTGAAATTTAAGCGTATTTTCGACTTTTTTGTTATCTTTTATTGTTCGCATACATTTGTGCTGAATTTAACACAACAATTTTAACACCCCAAAACGAAATTCCGTGGTTGTTTTCTTGTTGGTTGATTTGAACCATTGCATATATCTGGTATTATTAAAGCAATTCTTTCCAACATCCAACGTTCATTCATATCACACCAGTCCATATGTCATAAATCTGTTGAGCGAAATGTTAACTCTATATATATGTATGTACTACTCTATTTATATGTATATATGTGTTTACTCCATTTCATATTTAGTTAGTTTTGACATCGGGTAATGGCGTATAGAGTAGCCAACTCTCTCAGATAGAGTATTCAAAAACCCGCCCTTTCCAACAAACCGAGTTTTCGGTTGTTTCGAAAAGCGACGTTTTGGAAAAACCGGTATAACCGTTTTTTTTAAGTTAAATCCCGGGTTAAACCGGTTTCCGTTTATATAACCTAAATTTTTTATTATAAAATTTAACGAAAAAACTTACATTTTCACAGAAAAAACGAATGTAGTTAAATTTTAAAATGTTTTTTGAGATTCCTTAAAAAATGCTCCATATGCTACAAAATTTATATTTATTAGAAAAGCTCTCATCTAACTTCAGTTTTGTATTGGCAACAATTAAATAATTTTAACTTTCTACAGAGAAATCAATTATTTCAATTATTTCAACATAACATTATTTTCCGAGTTTTCTTCTGAAAATTTCCCATATACATATTTGCAGTTTGCAAACGAAATGAAGACTGTAGTAATTGTTGATAAACTTATGAATGGATTTTATTTACAAGTATTTAAATACATAGCTTTAAAAGAAAAACAAATACTAATTCTGGAGATGAGTCCATTTAAAAAATATATATTTTCAGTTTATAACAGGGACCGTAACTGTTATAAGTTTTATAATAAAAATTGCAATATATCAATTATTTCCAAATTTTTATTTAAAAGTTACAAAATAACACTTATTTTTGATTTGTTACAATTAAAATATAAAGTAAGAGTTATTTTTGATTTTTTAATTAAAAGTTACGATATAAGAGTTAATCCGTAACTTTTATTTTTAAAAATCAAAAATAAAAGTTAAACTGAATATCTTTTGATCCAAGTTCTATATTGCCAAAATTTAAAAGTATTCTTGATCTATGATTCAATACCTTTCATATGATACACCACATGTCCTTCAAGGACGAATATTCTCTGCATTTTTCTTGAAACGGATTTATCACTAATTAAATTGTTACCAAATTTTGAAATTAATTTTCCTGATTTTCCGGGTTTTCCATGGAAATTTCCGGTTCAAATTTTGATAGATTCAATTGTCACGCGACATGAACCTGTGTGCCAAATTTCAGCTCGCTGTGATGACGAAAAGTGGGTCTACGAGTGTCGAAAATAGTAAAAAAAAAAAAAACAAATATACAAATTCGTGTACGAGTTAAAGGGAATGGCCTCAGCAAATACTAGAATCCTTAATATTCGTCCTTGAAGGACATGTGGTGTATCATATGAAAGGTATTGAATCATAGATCAAGAATATTCAAGAGATCAACAAATTTTGGTAATACACAACTTGGATCCAAATATATTTAAATTTAACTTTTATTTAAAAAATCAAAATAAATGTTATTTCGCAACTTTTAAATAAAAAATTAAATTTAATTATTAATATTTTAAATAAAAGTTAAGAATATGAATTAAAAAAACAGCAGACAGTTGTCCGAGGCCTTCGGCCACGGAATGTCCCTGCAGGCTGTGTCAGAGACACGACCGTTAAGTTTAACGTAGAATACGCCATCCGATAAGACAGAAAACATAAATGATAAAAGATAAACGTCAACTGTCAGCTGCTGTCAAACAGCATCAAGCAGCATTGTTATTTTGCTTACTTGGCAGCACTTTCATTTAATTTAAAAATGTATGAATTAATTTTTTCACATATTTTTTATAATTATATATCCATGTTACATTCAAATTCACATTTAACATTTTGTTTCACTTAAATACATAAGTAAATATACGAACTTTCAATATTTCATCAATCAAAACAACAGCCGAAGGTTTGTGTCCACACTGAAACAGAAGCATAGTGTGTGTTCACGCTACAAACTCAAACACTCAACCAAACACCACACATATGTTTGAGTGTATGTGTTTAAACAATTTTCATTTGAGAAATTTAATATTAGGAAGATATCAACCAATATGAAATGTATATCAAACGAAAGATAACATCTTCATTTACCTACAAAAAAATTTTTAAAAAAAGATTACAACAATAACAATCTGACATGACTCCCTATACCGTAAGGTAAGATGTATTCTACGCCAAAATGATTTCTATTATAAAAAATGGCAAATAGTAGGTTTTGGCTGATATAGCTTATTACGACTAATATATCGCACCCGTTCAACAATACTGTATTAACTTAAAATTTTTTTATTTTATCTTCTTGGCAAAAAACAATACATAACACTATCTGCAAACAATAAACAAATAAAAAGGTTATGTGGGCAATACAATAATTGATGGGGTTTCTAAATATTGCCTAACTTTTGTTAATGGAAAATTCCTTAAGCATTAAGAAAACAGTTTTTTGTCTCTCCTGAACACTTTGAAGTTTTTGAGTTAATACAGTATTGCTGAACGGGTGCGATATAAGTTTTGGTGTATTCCATGTTGCCTTAACAACTTCCTTCACATTGATTTATTTAGTTAAAATTTTCACTCATAACTCTTATTTTCGGTCCCTGGTTTATAATGCTTTGTGTTAAGTTTAATGTGTTAATGTAAACCCCCGGTGGAACCGAAAAGAAAAACCGGTTCCACCGGTTGTTCGAAATTGTAAATTTTCAGAAAACGGGCGGTCGGTGGACACCCAAAAAACCAGTTTTCGGTTACGGTTTTTGAATACTCTAGTTGAAGATGGGCGATTGGATGTTGGCAAATATTGCTTTAATAATACCAGATAGAGGCAACGGCTCAAACCAAGCAACAATAAATTAGCAACGGCATTTCATTTTGTGCGTTAAAATTCTTGTGTAAATACACCACAAATATGTACTAACAATAAAATCTAACAAGAAAAAGTCCAAAAGACGTTGAATATTCACAGTTTTTCATCAAAACGACATGAAAATGTTAAGTTACCAATTTTTGTAATTCCACCTGGTGTAAGCCAATTTACGTCAAATAACTCTCTATCGCACCGACCGCACCACGAATAGTGAGAAATGCAAGTCAGATGAGAAGAATGGCAGCTCTCTATGACATTACTCTATGGGTTTTGAAGTCAATAGAACGAACTCATAGAATAACACATACTATAGAAGAACTTATTCTCTCATCTGACGTTTCATTTCACACTCTCTCGGTAGGTCTGTGGAAATGAGAGCAAATTAAATTTAAAATTTACATACACCAGGTGGAGTTACAAAATATGTTCACTTAACTATTTCCTGTCGTTTTGGTGTAGAACTGAAAAATTTAAATGTATTTTGCACTTTTTTGTTGACTTTTAACGTTGGTATTCATTTGTATTGTATTTAACACAACTAGTTTGCCACAAAAACACGAAATTCGGGTGTAGTTCCTTTGTGGATCGCTGTATACTATTGCCACCATCTGGTATTATTGAACCCATATTTTCCACCCTCCACTGTGTAATTTCCATCGTACCTATGACGTTTAATTTATTGAGCGAATAAAACCTTCTACGTATGTGTTATTCTATGAACGAACTCATGAATTGTAGTCCATGATTGATTAATACATTTTAAATATGATTATGAATATTGAGGGGTCTCGAATATCGTATTCTTGCCAAGGTTTCTATAGCTAAATAACGAGTTATGGTATATTTGAACCGTTAACGAATTTAACAAGAAATATCTACTGCTACTCTTTTTTTGTAAAACCGTTCGTAAACTTGAAATTATGAATGAAAACTCATATTATATATTTTTCATAAATCATTACTTGTATGCATATATATTGATGTTTTTTGTTTTTAACCCTTTAAGGTCTTGCTGAATCATGTTTATTGCCAATGGATTTTGG